>CM076584.1:932811022-933007946 GCA_034641835.2 Pinus albicaulis
AAATTCCAACGCTCTGTACATAGCAAGTGTCTTGTTGATGTGGCGAGTTCCGCAAGTGGAACATACATACATCACGGCATTTGTTTTATGGCCCGATGCAATTGCACACATCGAAATCGTTTTACATTAACAATTGCCCTCCACCTTAAGCTGAGGCTCGTGGGTCCACAGACCACGCAGAATATTTCAATACAGTCGTAACAATAATTTTATATATCTAACAGCGCCCCTTTTTAATATAACTTCTGGGCAGTTTCAACCAACGCGTATCATATCCATAGTCCTTTTATAATACAACGCTTTAATAATGTCGCCCTCTCTTCAATGTATTATGATAATTAAACTCCTTTCTTTGCACTTTAATGTATATGAACCCTTTCTTATGTAACTTCCGGCGATATAATAATAGACCTATTTAACATAGGAAACAACCTTTCGGGCCCACTTGCCGATCTTTGACTATCCGCCGATGCGATGAGATGCCTCTGATTCGATGCGATGCGATGAATCCTTCTCCAATGCGATGAAACTCCTTGAAAATGTTTCTGATTGCGATTAATCGCAATCGCGACTTCCATTGAGTTGCTCCGATGCGATATATTACTCTTTGATTACTTCCGATTGCGATTAATCGCAATCGCAAATTGCATTGTCATGCTTTGCTGCCACACTTTCACTCCGATGCGATTGGCCAGTGCCAATGATATTAGACCGTAACTCAACATATAAATTCATAACTTATAGACCCATCAGGTTTGGAACTCAATCGCAATCGCAATCCTTTATTGCCATGCTCCGATGCGATTAGGCCGAACTTCAAATACTTGTTACTCATGGTTTATAAGCCCATTGGGTTCGGGCTTCAATCGCAATCACAACCCTTTGTAGCATGTTTTGATATTCCACCTTTTTCCGATGTGATCAGTCACTGTTCACCGGAACTCAAGGTATATATAAATTGTAGTTAATATACCCATCGGGTCCGGACTGTTGAGAAGAATACTGAGAGGGGGGGGGTGAATCAGTATTCAGGGCAGACAATGAAACTTTTTTCATATTTGGTTCATTGTTACATTGCTGATTTGGAAAAAAGTGCTCTGGAGCAAAAAAATTCTTTCGTCAAATCAGGAGCAACCGACCGTCAAATCGCACCGAATTTGTCAGGTAAGCTCATCAATCATCCTTGCTATTCATTTTTTCCGTTCATAAATTAAAATTTAGTAATTTTCACCATAGAATCTCTTGCTAAAAATCACGGGTTTGCGCATACGCGGGTTGGTAATGATAAAGTCGCGTATACACGCGACTGTGCACAAATAAAGTCGCGTATGCGCAGCCCCAAATGAAAAATGCATATCTAATGAAGGAATTATTGAAATTTTACAGGATGACCATATCATGGAGAGAGCGTGAACACAGTGCAATTGATCAAGAAGTCATGCGAGATCGAGCATCACTAAATATTCTTCGGAATTGCGGATTGCTCAAGTTTTTCAAAATGCCAAATATGAAGAGTAATGTCTGGTTGCTCGAAATGCTTGTGAACTATTGGGAACCGGAAGAAGACTGCTTCATTATAGATCAGATGCCCATACGCATCGAGGTGGAAGATATATATTTTATTACTGGACTCTCCCGGAGGGGGGAGCCAGTAGACTTGCATGGTAAGCCTTTGGGAGGGCTAACCGTGGAATATTACGTCCACGTTTACTGCGTAGAGGGTTCTAAGAAAGTGGGAACTCAAATTGCAATCAAAGATTTAAGAGACTTGCACATAAAAATCCTCCTTTTTACCATTGGGAGAGTAGTAGGATCAGCTTCTCTACACCAGGCATCCAGGACGCAAATGAGTATAGCAGTGGAATGCTTAACTCATGTATATGATTGGTGCACAGCTCTACTGATGAACATGAAGCAACAATTGACTTCTATCCGAAAGGCAAAGACAAAACATTTTGGATATGGTACAATTTTGATGACATTCTTCTTTGAGAAGATACCAGCATTGAGACCCAGAGTGATCTCTACCATCAGCAGCCCTAGAGATCCAAGAATTGCCCGTTGGGCAGACATGATGAAGAGATTGGGTGGAAGTGAAGTTCCCCGGACCACTTGAGATGATGAGTTCTTCCTTTGGTGGGGAGAACAAATCATCACTGTGGACGACTATCCCTATGTCGGGATGGACTTTCGTGGCGATCCAGATCTTGTCCTTCCACCAGGCGCGGCATGGGCGCAGTCGGTAAGTTTGCAATTTTTTTTTTTGACTTATATAATTTTTTGGATTTTTTCAAATATGTATGAAAAAATGAAAAACAAACATGTTTTTGATTGGATTCTAATAACTTTAAAAATGATCATGATATAGATATTGGACCAGTTCGACCTGAGGGTTTCCCACGACACAAGTGTCGCTGAGGCGAAGCGGATACAGTGGATTCAGACAGGACCCTCCAGGTTGTACAGAGGAACTTGGAGGGATTAACCCGCCAAGTACCTATGGCTGCAGTGGAAGATCTGCCGGAAGCCATCCAGAGACAGGTGGTAGGAGTGCCCCGAGACTGGGTACGGTTATTCCGCCGAGTTGCCACCGCGATCATGTTCTATAGGAACACGACTTCTGGGCAGGGACCTCAGGAGTAGATAGATATGATGTATCAGATGACTGTATATTTTTGAGACTGAACATGATCGGGCATAAGCCCAATTTTTGTATGACTTTATGGATCCAAATTTTGTAAAGTTTTTGAACACTCTGATGATATATATACAACGATGTTTGATGTGATGTGATAAATGTATCAAAATATATGATGTTTTTGATGATTAAATTTTATTGTATGGAATGATTAATATGCCAATCCAGTGCTTGATTAGCTAATGAGTCTGCCATCCAATTGTCAACTCGAGGAATATGAACGAAAGTTAAAAATTGAAATGATCTTTGTAACAAACGTACCCTCAAGAACAACCGGAGTAAAAATGGATCTCGAACCCGATAAGTATTGTTCAACTGCGACACCACCAGCTGAGAGTCCAAGAAAACTACCAACGAATCAACACCCAAGGATATTGCCTCCGAGAGTAGATAAACAACTGCAGTGTATTCTGCTATGTTATTGGAAGCAGGACCAATGCAGACCCCTCTTGATACTAACAGCTGACCGGATGGATAATGAAGTACCCAAGCCGCGGAAGCTAAGTTCCGGGTGTGTCTACTAGCACCATCGACGAAACCAAAATGACTCATGACATCCAACACAACCTGCCAAAGAAGATCAAAAACATCACCATCGCATCAAAGATCGAAAATCAACCAGATATGTACAAAGCAAAAACTACTATATACAAAAGCAACATGCCAGGCCGAAGCCTAGGCATAATACTTCTTCAAATAGAGCCCATTTCTGGGCTCCGACAACTCGTTCCCTTCAAAATCAACCAAGGTATATGCTCCTTTTTTAAGGAATTTTTTAACGATGAAGGGGCCATACCACATAGACTTAAACTTTCCTGCCCCTAGGGCATCTTTTTCTTGGGCATAGACCAAAACAAGGTCACCTTCCGAAAAAACCCTAGGTTTGACCGCCTTATCGTACTGAGCTTTAACTCGGTTTTTATGTGCTTCATTCATCGTGGCGGCATCCCGACGCTGCTCATCGAGATGTTCCAGATGAAGGAGCCGTTCTTCAAGACTAGAAGTGTCAGGAAGAAGTTCAACAACTAATTTAAGAGAAGGAATCTCACATTCAATGGGAAATACGGATTCCAACCCGTGCACTAACTGAAACGGAGTAAAGCCAGTTGCAGTTTTCACTGACGTCCTGTATGCCCAAAGTGCAGGATATAGCATAATATGCTAGTTGGATCTAGCTTTATCAATTGTCCTTTGAAGAATTTTCTTCAAGGATTTATTCACGGCTTCCACTTGCCCATTGGCTTGAGGATAATATGGAGATGAATGCTCCTGCCGGAAACCCAATTTTAGAGCCAACTCAGCCATCATGCTATTCTGAAAATGACTGCCATGATCAGTGACAATCTCTCTAGGAATACCAAAACGAGCAATAACTTGGTTGAAAAGAAAAAGAGCTGCAGTCTCACCATCATTCCCAAAAGTAGGCATAGCTTCGACCCACTTCGTAAAGTAGTCTACTGCTACAATAATATACTTGTGACCTTTAGCCGAAGGCGGGTTACAAGTAGTATAATCAATACCCCACTTTGTAAAGGGACCGACAATAATGACTAGAAAAAGCGGAGCTGGATGAGCGCGCATTTTTCGAGTATAAACTTGACACAGATGACACTTTTTGACTGACTCCATACAATCTTTGAAAATCGAAGGCCAAAAGTACCCAGCATGCAAGATCTTTTGGGCTGTAGCAAGCCCAGATAAATGACCACCACAAGCTCCACTGTGGGAATCATTCAGCACAGCCTCAGCTTCTTCGAGAGTTAAGCAGCGTCTTAGGATTGAATCAACCCCTCGACGGTATAAAGCATCACCAATAATCAAATAATTCTTGGCCAAGTGACGCAACTTACGACGCTCATCTTTCGAAAAAGTAGAGGGAAACTTCGCAGTCTGAAGATACACAATGATATCTCCATACCAAGGATCCTGTGGAGAGATAAGAAACAAATGTTCATCCAGGAAGGATTCATCATAGACTATCTCTTCCCCACAGGGCAACTCGAAGATCAATTCCGTGAAAACCAATGATTTCTTGGACTTGGCAGACATAAACTCAAGATCAAATTCTTGCAAAATCACAATCCATCTATTGTATTTGCCCCCAATCACTCGCCTACTGAGGACAAACTGAAATGGATTGGCTGCTGCCAAAACATAAGTTTTCGTAGAATAATGTAATGTAGGAGTCGCTGCACAGCATGAACTGCTGCTAAAGCTAACTTTTCTATCGGAGTGTACCAGAGTTCAGGTCCTACCAATCCTCGACTAAGATAGTAAATAACATGCTCTGCAAGAGCATCATCCTCCTGAACCAGAACCATACCAATGGTAGATTCTGCTGCTGCCAGATACAAAAGGAAATCCCTGCTATAATCAGGTGGACTCAATAAAGGAGCAGAGGTCAATGCTTTCTTCAAAGCATCGAATGAGCGTTGAGTGAAGTCATCCCAAAGAAATGGAACTCCCTTCTTCAACAATCTCATAAATCCCTTGGTAACTTCAGCATAATTTACGATAAATCTCCGAAGAAAATTAGACTTTCCTTGTAGACTTTGAAGTTGACGGATAGAGGACGGGGGAGGCAACCAAAGTATTGCCTCAACCTTGAAGGGATCTACCCTAATCCCTTCCCTAGACACAATGAATCCCAATAACCGACCGGATGTAACCGCAAAAACGCACTTGTTCGGATTCAACCTAATCTTATAGAAACGACATCGTTCAAATATTTGCCGGAGGTGAGCAGGATGATCCATCCTCTTTCGAGAATGAGTAGCTAAATCATCCAAATACGCCTCGATAATCTTTTTGATGTCATGGAAGGCATATGACATGGCCCGCTGAAACGTAGCCCCAGCATTTTTAAGACCAAAAGGCATATTCTTGTATGCAAAAGTACCCCAGGGACAAATAAAGGCAGTCTTATGCTGATCTTCAGGATGGATAGTAATCTGATTATATCCGGAGAAACCGTCCATGAAGGAGAAAATATCATTACCGGCACACTCGTCAATGATCTGATCGATAAATGGTGTGGGGTAATTATCTTTAGGACATGCTTTATTTAGGTCTCTGAAATCGATGCAAACTCGAATCATTCCTTGCTTTTTATCTACGGGAACGGGATTTGAAACCCATTCAGTCAAAGGAACCGGGAAAATGAATCCCACCTTAAGCAGCTTCTCCACCTCAGCTTTGATAGCTGCTACCTTCCTAGGATTGACCGGACGAAGCTTTTGCCTCACAGGCTTAGCGTTTTCGTAAGTCTTGATCTCATGCTGGACAATAGATGGATCTATACCAGGAATTTCCTCATAAGACCAAGCGAATACATCCCTATACTCTTTAAGGAGCCTAGAACAATTTAGATCTCTTCACGGGAACATTGACTCAGGTGAAGACCATTCTCAGCATGTTAGGATCCACAGAAATGTTCACGGGATAGTGGGAAATCGTGCATGTTCCTTACATCATCGCTTTGTGTTGGTGAAATTAATGCACGGGGAGCGGGCGAACGGGAAACCACCCAGAGGACTTGGAAAACTTGTTTCAACTTCGCTCAAATCGAGGTAAAAGTAAGACCAATGATGCAAGTCATCCCACGGTCTATCTGGGTCATAGCTTTCGGGGATGGCCTCGCAGAGGGATGGAAGAGTGGTATCGAGCAATCTTTGAGCGAGAAGAAGAACTAAGTGTCCAAGCCGGAGCCACACATCTCCATCAACTCACCAGGGTGAGAGAGGAGCTGGGATGGATTCTGCAGAGTCAACAATAGACTGATAAGAAATCTCAGCTGCAGACATTGGAAATGCCATTCCACCCACTTGACCTTCCGCTAATGTGGTAGTAGGGGAAGGTAAGGTCCAAGGGTACGAAAAATAATGAGTTCTGAAGAACTCTCTTTGAAGAGGAGCCTTGGAGGATGAAATTGAATTAATATGAACCGTAGGAGGAGGAATATCGAAATTACCCATCAAGGAAGAATACATTCCAACCCCTAAATTCTCAACAGGCGCCTTAGTATTATCCAACTTTGGAACAGATGAGTTAGTAGATGCATTCAGGTCTACAGGAGGACAGTCCAGTTGGTCCACTGTAATAATCCTCCCTTCGTGAGGGAAACAAATAATTCGAAATAATGAGGATGCAATGGCATCCATATCATAAATCCAGTTTCTCCCCAACAGAAGGTTGTAGTCCAAGCTTTCATCAACTACCTCAACCTCTATATTCACAGTTTTTCCCCCAACACAGATAGGCAAAGCTGGGACAATACCATGTGGTCTGTGAGAATGACCATCAAACGCAGTCAGAAGAGTGGTAGATGGAACAACTTTGGGAGATCCAATCGTCTTCCAACATGTGAGAGACATCACGCATGTGGAAGCACCCTCATCAACAACCGTCCGAAAGATATTTCACTTCCGGTACGATGATTTAATATGAAAAGCCATATGATGGGGGAGTCTCTTCTTAAAATTAGACATATCAAAAGTAATCAGAAGAGAATTTTTGGGATCAATAGCCCCAATGGCAGTGAGAAAAGCACTGCGCTGAGCCAGACAAGACTGGAGTACCTCTAAAGACGACATAGCACAAGGACTCTACGCCAGATCTTCCACAATAGAGTACTTCTGGGTAGCCCTAGCATTTGGATTAATCGTCGATCGCTTAGAAGATGCTTTGGGCATCCGAGGCATAGACTCAACAGTAGGCTTTGTAATGTGAAACGGCTCAGTAGCATCAGGAGTATCCTTAGCTTTCGAAGACTCTTCTCCGCCATAATCACGGGATCTCGTGGCGACATCCACGTGAGCACTCATCATGAATATGTTCGATGGAATTTCCCCTTCCTGGGTGCCCCCAGAGGAAGCCCCAGGATTTTGATTCGCGCCAACAACTAACTGTTGCCCTTGGGGAAACAAGTTTGTTAACACAGCCTGGGAACTAGAAGAACCCTGCTGAGCTAACAAGCGCTGCGCATCCTGAATTTTAGGGCAAAGGTGTGTAAGGTGGTCTCCAGTACATAACTTGCATGGAAACTTCACTTTCTTTTTATCCTTTGGACCCTCACCAACATGCTCGTTGGTTTTATTCGCATTACCCTTCCCATTCTTGCCCTTTTTCTTATTATTTCATCCCTTCTTCTTCCCTTCGGATTGTTGATTTCCTTTGGGATCAGAAGCTTGGACAACATTTATGGACAAAGATTGGGAAGGCGATGACTCAGCAGGCACAGCCTGACCAGAAGGAGCAGATTGCAAAGACAACTGCTGCAGTTGAGTAAGCAGGCTGGCTGCACCACTATTGATCGAGCCGATAAGTCCATCACCATGAGGATCAGGCTTAGTTTTGGATAGATCTAATTTGGAGCGAGGAGCATTAGGCAAATATTTATGGAGGACCCCAGACTGAGAATAGATCAGTTCCAGCTGCTGGGCCCTAAAAATGGCCTACTCCTCAGAAAATACCCCAGACAGGGATACATCTTTAGAAATGTCTGACTGCAGAGATTTCAGAAACCATTCCAAAAGGAATTCTCCTGGAATATGAGCTTTAATAAGCCTCTTCCTTCTCCTCCATTCCTGAATATGGTCAGAAATGTGGGTTGCGTCGTCCTACTTAAAATTAGCTAGGAGTTCAGTCCCAGCATCATATCGGACAGGCAACTGGAAATGGTTTAGAAATGTAATAGCCAGTTCTCCAAATGTAGCAAAACTGCCCCCAGTTAGCTCAATATACCATTTGGCAGCGTTTCCAGTTAGGGTGCGTTGAAACAATCTCAACCTAATCGACTCATCGATCAGGGAGTTAGAAGAACACCATAAATGGAAAGTGGTGATGTGGTCAGCCGGATCCTCTCCATTCTTGCCTTCAAACTTTGGAATGTCTGAAGGAAGTTTGGTCGGGACCGGAGGCCACCCCGGACTGTACCGAATCGGATCATTCGTCAATTTCGATAGATCTGGCAAGTTTAACGTTGCCAGAAAAGGTAAACGAGGCGGAGCCTAAGGATTCCATCCTTGATAGGATGAATTCCCAACATTCTGAAAAGAATACCCTGGATTTGATGAGGCACCAGGTTGCCAGAAATAACTCGTAGCAAAAGGAGAAGAACCTCCACTCCACACCGAGTTACCAAAGACCGGACCAGTTCCCCTGCCTGAAATATTAAATGAAGAGGAAAGCCCCTGATAGGGGTTCCAAGCATTAGATAGAGGGGAAAAAATCTGATAAGCACTCGACGGAGGGAAAGAAGCATTCCCTTGGTGACCAGCGTAAAACTGATTCCCTGCCCCCGCTGTAGTGAATACAGGGTTCCAACCTGTGAAAGTAGTCGAACTTTGACCTCCAGACCAAGGGTTGAAACTCTGGGTCTGAGAAGTAAATGGAAAGGACCCTAAAGAAGGATTCGAACTAGGAATATGTCTAGTTCCGAAGGGGAACCCTTGAAAAGAAGCTGATCCACTAGCCATGGAAGACATGGGTGTAGATCCAGCTGCAGCAGCGGAAAAGGAAAAAGAAGGAATCCCACTAGTGGGCATTCCAAAACAGAAGGGACCAGATTGAGAAGCATGTGCTTGGGTAAAACCAGAGCCAAACATAGAAGCACTAGAGGCAATCGAAGATATAGCAAAAGTGCCCCCTCCTTCAACAGAAGCAGGAGTCTGAATGCCTGCAGCACTCACAGCAGAAGCCGCGTTCCCAGTCGTGGCCATCGAAAGGTATGTATAATAAGGAGGATCTTCCGGTCTCTCTGACTCGGGTCCGATGTATTCAACAATGAACGGATAATCAGGAGGAAGAGGAGATGGAAGTGACTCTGAGGGTTCAGACACTTCCTCTACCTGTACTTCTTCTTCCTGCGGAAATAATACTCGCGAGGTGAGCGGAGCGCTCCTCTCGGAACCAACACCAGAATCAACTACGAAACCTTCAGACCCTTGTGGAGGATCTCTCTCCACTACGTCAGACGCCACAGGGTGGTAACCACCTGCTAAATCACTCCTACGCCTTCTTGAAGAAGGCTCTGGACTCTCGGGAGATAACCCCCGGATTCTCCTCGATCGACGAGGTGCTTGATCAGCCACTTTTATAGATTTTAATTAGACTCAAAAAAATGTAAAGCTAGGCAAGCTAGGAGCAAAGAGCACTCACTGAAATAATCACTGAGATACAATCGACAAACGGCCTTCAAGTGTTCATCGGGTGATTTTCACACGGTCTTCCCAGTTAAGCCAAGGCATGACTCTGCTAGAGTCAAATGAATATAAATCTTTATAAGGACGGGTTATCTCTAGGCCTAACCTCTCCATAACTACCTTAGGCATTAGGTTGTGTGAGGCCCCAGAGTCATGCATTGCGTTGTGAAGGATCTTGTCATGGATATTGAGGCTGATATAAGAAGGAGGTACCACCCCTTCCTGAAACTTCCCTTTTATATTTGGACAAAACAGAAGGGCTAGTTGATCATCACTTAGATTGACCGTGTCACTATTTTCACCTAGATTTAAAGATTTCAAAATTTGGCCTTTGCTGCCATCTGAGTGACGACTCGAGAGAGTGGGACAAGCTGATTTGTAATCTCACACTCTCTTCAAATTGAAGGGAGATTGAATCTTTGTAAGACTCAACTCTGTTGTTAGCCACGATTTTGGTAGGGTAATGTGTTGATTCTCACTATGTATAGTGTTTCTGATTGTTTTAATGGGAGCACTAAGTACATGTCAGTGATAGTGCTACTAGTTTGTTGACTTTGTTTATAGGTAATTTGGTTGTCTTTCTCTTTGTTCTTCGAGTCTCGGTGAGCAGTTTGCTACTTTCAGCAGTGCTGAGTTTTTCTCGAGCTTGTTCTTGATGTTAACCTCGGAAGCTTTGGATTTTTGGGAGTGTCTAGGCTTTTCTTGCTTCTAAGTTCATACTGTTCTTTGACCTGCATGATGGAATTTTCAAATCCTAGCCTATAATCCTCAGATTCTAACCCTTCCTCATCCCAATGTGAGTATGAGGACTGACTGGATTCTATGGAACAGGTGTGGATCGAGTTGTCTACTTCCACCATGTTTATTGTGGTTCCCTCAGACTCTTCTATTATCCCCTCATCTTCATCAAGGAAATTCTCTTGAAATGGGGGTATGACTTGTTGATCAGAGTCTCTCTGTCTGTTAGGATGGTTTTTTCTCCTAAAGTTTTGGTTTTGGTTATGATTTTGGTTTCTGTTCTGATTACTAACTGTGACAACCATTTTCTCCATCATTTTATCTAGCCTTTCCATGTTTTTGGCTAGACTGTCATACTTGGGATCGGATGTGGAAGCTGATGCGTCATCCGTATATGTTACCTTTTTCTCAAACCTCATTCTGGCTCTCTTTTCAATCAAGTTAGCTTCTACACTCACTGTTCCTTTCTACATATCTTCCAATGTGTTGTAATATCTCTCCCTAAGCTGATAGGCCATGTCAACATCAAAGCCCTTAGGATAATTCACTAAAGCCATTCCTTGGGGAGGTTTCATATGTGGAGGAAGAGCGTTGTAAACACTGTTAAACCTTGTAGAATAGTCATGGACACTCTCTCCTACATTTCTTTTAAGATTCTTGTATTCTGCTAAGATTTGGAGAGGGTTGGTCTTGACTTCCCATTTGTTTATGAAGGATTGATATAAAGAGGGAAGATCATGGATACTATTAGGAGGTAGTCCTTTAAACCACTTCTTCACATCTCCTCCTAAACTATGTGCAAAGATTCTCATCTTGACTATCTCATCATCTATCTCCATATAGTCAAAGGAATCTTCCATCCTATCTACATGGTGTTGAGCTATGGTAGACTCTTTTGGAGTGAAATGTGGGATTTTTTACTAGTAATCATTGGGTAAAGGCACTAGAGGCTGTGGTAACACCAAGGGGGCATACCATGCTGCCATGATGATGTTCTGAGGAGGTAAAGGATTGGATTGAGCAGCAAGTATGTGGATGACAGGAATACTAGGGCCAACAACACTCTGTTGAGCTGATTTAGGGTGATAGAGCCCCAAGTTTTGAATGAAATGAATATCCAGAGGTGTAGATGGAGGGGTCTCTCTATCCCTAATGTGTCGACCACTGTGAGATGGTGAACTAGGAGGCTTAGAGTCTGCCTGGTCTAGAGCACTGTATGACTTAGTTCTTAGTAAAATTCTCTGTGACTCTAAGTCCAAAAAAGTGTCTGATAGAGCTGTAAATTCTTCTGGTGCAAAGTTAGCTCTATGGATGTGTCTCGAAATAGTTGGCTTCCTAGGTGTAGGAGATTTCCTGAGGATGTTCTTAGGGTTTTCAACTATTTCACATGGGTTTGGCTTAGGATAAGATCTTCTATGAATGGTTCTTGAAGCCAGTATGTTTGTCTTCAAACAAAGAAGCTTAATCCTACTTGTTGCTTCTAATATGGCTGATGTTGTTATGAACTCTGGTCTCCCAGTGGAGTCTTATGAAAACTAAGATAATCAGCAAGCCTACTGATCACCAGTGGAGTATTTTCATAATTAAGGAACTATGGAGTCACCAGGTGGAAGCTTTAGAATGCTTCAAGAAGGTATACTGTCCACCACAGTGATTAACCACCAAACTCAGGCTACTATGGTCTTCTTTGAGCTCTTAGAAGTGTTTAAAGGTGTGTTTTACTCAAAGTTCCCCAGTGGAGTCGCCATTATGTTGGGGTTCCTATGTTTTGGTAGGTTTGGCTCTACCAAAAGATAAGACAACATCAGAACCACTTTGGGACCTCAGGATCTGGCCCTCCTGGGTCCAGAGAGGGATATCTCTATAAGGCAAATAAATATATGTCTTTGAAGTCCAAATGTTAAGGTATTAGGCTAGTTGTGTGGCACAAAGGTTTTTTTGTTTTGTTTGTTTGTTTGTTTGGTTGTTGGGAAACCTGAAAGAAGGGTCCAATATAAGACAAAGGGTGAGAAAAGAGGATTTAGGCAAAGGGGAGATAATTCAAAGAACACTCAAGACCATTGGGCAATGGATTCATAAAAGGGTTTACTTTCCATTCAGTATCCAAGGCTTTCAATTAGGCTAGTCATCTAAAATAGAGGATCTTTTAAAGATGATAGTGTGGTATGAAAAGGTAAGGAAAGAAGGTGAATGACAAGGAAACCTCCAAGATGACCACTTAAGAAGCAAATATAGGGACAGGACATGCCTTAAACACCTATGATCAAACTCCTAAGAGGCTAACTCTTCAGACAACAAGAAACAGTTAAGATTTAAACACAAAGGTGAAGCCTGAGATCAGAGAAAGGCTTTGAACTTTCAATGCTTCGACATTCAACTTAAGGGAACTTAGAAAGGTTCAATTGATTGAAAAATACCCTAGTGAGATAGAATCAGCGTTCTAAACTCCCAGTATTCCAATTATTTCAATTAAAACTAGACAAGAACATCTAAGAACAGATTCATAAATTCATACATCAGTTAGCAGTGAATGACAACTACTACATTGGTTAAATTATCTTGAATTAGTTCTCAGATAGCACAATCAGTAGAAAACATCAAATATAAGAAGAGAAAGATCATTAGGGTACCATGCAAGGGTATATCCTAAGCCATATTTCTGATTCTTACCAGAGAAATGAAATGTAATGAACTACAGAAGGAAAACAGAGACAAAGGTAGAACACATCACCGCTGCTTTAAATCAGGATCCAAAGAAATTTCTTGTCATATTAAAGAGCAACACCAGTCATATACATAATTTTCCAAAACTTGATATTCGATGCAGAAATCATCTGCCTCAACCTGTTTCAACTTTGCACACGGAGCTACTACCTCAGCGAAACAACTTACAATTCCGGATATCGATGTTAACCTTTACAATGTATTTTTCATGAGTTTGTAAGCTGAACGGTAGGTGAAACACCAAATGAAACATTGTAACACGAAGTAGAAGGAAGGGAGCTCGAGCCCACTAAGTAGCAATATCTATGCATTGATATTCGATTACTCTTTATGTTCTTTGGATGAAAAGTGGTCTTGACAGTGATAATAACTAGAATATGTCTTTGGTATGCTTTTAAAGGTGACAGTACTTTCTACTAGTACTGCGAGGTGATGAGAAAGAATTGAATAAATGGGTACAGTACATGTCTTTTGCATAACAAATATAACAAATGTACGGAAACATGCTAAACCATATGGCAAGGTGGAGATCTTCTCAGGAGCTCGATGTAGAATAAAAATTAGTATGTGAACTTGTCCTTTCATGGGAAAGAACCTTATGCTGATGTGAGACACTGATAAGATTGTTTTCTGTGCTTTAGGCCTCATTAGGCCTTCTATGTTAATCACAAGGTCTTCAATATGGTACATTTTCCATTTAAACATTGAATTAAGGCTTAAAATCTTCAATAATGGGCATTAAACCTCCTTAATTCTTCACTGATACTCTTTGCTGCTTCACTGACTGTCTCTGTCTATGGAAATGGAGTTTTAATGGTGTGGGAAGTTTCACAGAGTTAAACACTGCTTCTTTGATGAAAATATTTCATTTAGAAACCTTCCCAAGCATTTCTCTGCAATATCTGGCTCTGAAAATGGCATTCTGCACCATTGTTCAACTCTGGCTATGACTAATGAGACAGAGCACAACTACAAACCTTTAAAACCTACAAAACCAATAAAATCATTGAGAAAATTGATGGGTGTGGAGGTTGGATGTCGTGGAGGCCTGTGAAAAATGGAGGCGCAGCGGTGAAAACAGTGGCTGTAGGTGGAAAAATGGTGAAAATTGCTGCAAAATGGTGGAGGGATGATCTGATGAAGGTCTAGTGGTGAGATGATTTTGGATCGTCCAATCAGATCAGGTAGTGGTGATCAATGGTGGAGATTCACTGATGGAATGGCTTTAGAGGTTAGGCGGAATGAAATAAAATTTTAATGTAAAACATAAAACTTTTAACTTTGGCGAAATACACAGGAAATTGATGAAAATACAGTGAAATCGGGCCTTGAATGGTGGGACCGGCATGGGCAGAGGGTGATTGATTGTGAACCGTTAGATCTCAGGAGGAGATCGATGGCTGAGATGTACCGATGAAACTCTATGGTAGCACGATGAAAGACATATGAACAAAATGCGTGATGGAATGAGGACCATAGATCTACATAGATCAACGGTTAGGATTACGTGGAAGAACTTTCAGAGGCGGAAGAGGGGAATTGGTTTTCCAGGGGAAAACAACTGTTTTCGCATTGAAATGGAATGGTTTTGAATTTTTCCCAAAATCATGTGATATGGTTTGCCGCCCGACACGTGGAAAAATGAAACCGCCCATATCACGTGATTTCAAACTGTTAAAGCCCGGATACCAAAGTTACGCGATATGGATGCTAGCCGTTGGATCTGGTACTGTGAGATCTAACGATGGTACATGGAGCGTGATACGGGGAGATGCGCGGTTGGTAAGGCAGGGAAAAGTCAAAGGTGTTTTGAATGTGGGCCGTCCAATCAGCGGAATGAACAACTGAGATCTGGTGACGGAAAATGAAGGCGGAGGGGTAGGTGAATAGGCAAGCAGAATAGGAGCCGTTGGATCCATGGGGAAGGATGGCTACAATCCAATCACATCGGAGGATGGCAGGGGCCAAAAACTCCAATGGTTTTAACTTGCGATTCCGCATGGATAATTAGATTTGGAAAGGGATCAACAGTGGAGATTGCAACAGAGGGGTAAGGGGACAATGTAACAGGAACGGTGAAAGGGCGACGCTAGCCGTTAGATCTTGAAATATCGACTGCTGAGAATATAGCGGAGGCCAATAGACTAGAACCTCATCACATCAGAGAATTTCACTTGAAAAAATAAAATGTGCTTGCCCAAACTTCCGATTGTGATGGGCGGTGAATGCGATTAGCGCTGGCTGTTGGATTGTCTAAGGAGATCAACGGCTGAGATCAAGCTTGCAGTAGATAGACCAAACAACTATCGCATTGAAACTTTCATTTAACAAAGAAAAAATGCTCCTGACCAATCTTATGGTTGCGATAAGCACTAAAGGTTTTAGCACATGTTCTTTGCGCCGAGTTTCATGGAGGGGAAGTTGTTAGGGGCTTAGCAGAAAGGGGCTAAAGCCTGTAATGAAAAATCAGCATTTTTAAGCCAAAAAGAGGGTTTTTAAGGCTTAGAGAAGGGTTCTGGTAGGGGGAAAATAGGGTTTTTCCACCAAATAATGGGATTTCATAGTGTTTACAAAGGGAAATTTGGTGATTTAGATGGTTTAGGATGGGATTATGAAGGTCTTTTAGGGAAATTTGAGAAGGAAAAAGAGGTTAAAATTGGGAATTTTGCAGGGATAAAGGGAGCAGATGTATGCTTTTCTGAATATATTTTTTTCACAGACAGTGAGAATTTCTTGATGGAAATAGCAATGAAGATCTTATCAAAGGCAAAGGACACACAAAGGCTTCAAGAATGAGATATTTTCAGAGGAAATGTATCTCTTGAAGGCTCAGAAAAATATTTAGCCACGTGTTTGCTTGATGGCTCCACATGGGGATGGCATCTTCTTGAAGATGTCAATAACTTCAGAAATATTCTTTGGGAAGTAGGCCAGATGCCTGATCTTTGAACCATCCTTTCTTCTTTGATTCCGCTGTTACAAACATGATGGATATTAATCAGCAGAAAACATTCCCCAAACAATATACCTACCCATGCTACAGTCCTAACATTTTTTCTTCAAGGTGCATTTGAATTCACAGAACTTCTTCATCATTTTTCTTTAATTGAAAGCAGGAAAAAACTAATATAATTCTACCCTTATTCCTCCCTGAGACCAGATTAAACAGTTGGCCTCATATCTTCTCTACCTAATCTAATACCTGCTAGGATTAAACTGTCTTAGTTGATTTCTTTTTCTACATTCTACAACAAAAATTTAAAAACAGTCAAAACAGGATCAGACAGTCTGGTTTGTTGTGGATCCATGGCATAAAGACAACTACACATGAATTGAAATTACAGAAATTTGAAAACAAAATTTGGAAGGCTTGAAATTTTTGAAACATTGAAGCATCCTTAATTCCTTTGTGACTCAAGTTTTGAGCTTGTTAGAGTCACTTTTTCTTCTTCACTTCAGCTCTGGTTTTGGGCTTGTTAGAGCTGATTCTTCTTTCTTCTTTGCTGGTTTAGATTTTGGGCATATTAGAACCAGCCTCTTTACTTCCTTTGGCTCAGGTTTTGATCATGTTAGAGCCAATATTTTGCACTTCAGAGGTTCAATTTTTGAGCATGTCTGAACCTCCTTTTCTCTGTTTTTTCAAAAAAAATCTCTTTTTATTTGAAAACAAAAAACAACAATGGTATTTACAATGGAAATGAAAACTGTAAACTAGAAATCAGCAGTAATAATGCTTGAGCATCCTGCCATTGACAGGACCCCCAAACATATCTGTACCATCTAGCTCTTGCAGAAAAAAGGCATTTGGACCAATGGTGGATTGGATGATGTAAGGAACCTGCCACAAACTGTCAAATTTGCCATGCTTTCCTTTGTCTTCTCTCCTAGAGTCCCACTTTAGAGCCTTATCTCCAATTTTGAAGTCACAAGCTTTTGTTCTTTTGTCAAACAACATTTTTATATTTTTTTTTACTTTCAGGGCTATGCTATAGACTTCTTCTCTTGTCTGCTGGAGATGTATTTTTTGATTTATCCTCCTCACCATGATGTCCTCTTCTATTTGTATTTCTTGGACCAATATAATCATTGGTACCCCTAGGCTAGTAGGAAACATTGCTTCTGTTCCATAAAAAAGCTGATATGGTGACATTCGGATGGATTTCTTTGTAGTTAACTTGTCAGCCCATAAAGCATGCACTAACTTGTTATGCCATGACTTTTTATTCTCTTCAAGCAGCTTTTTGATAATGGTCACCAAGCTCTTTTTTGATGATTCAGCTAACCCATTACCTTATGGGTAATAAGCAGTTGAATGACTGAGTTCTATCTGATACCTGTGACAAAAATCAATCATTTTCTTGGATCCAAACGCAGCGGTGTTATCAGTGATTATCTTTCTAGTGCAGCCAAATCTAGAGAGGATGTGGTCTTCTAGGAACTTAATGATAACAGAATCTGTGGCATTCCTAGAAGGGATGGCCTCTATCCATTTTGTGAACTAGTCTGTGGCTGTGAGAATCCATTTGTGTTGAGTATAAGATGCAGGGTGTATTTCCCCTATGAAATCTAGGCCCCACTATTGAAAGGGAGCTTCAATAGTTATAGGCTGTAATGGTAGAGGGAGGAGCTTCCTTTTGCCCTAAAAAATCCGGCACTTATGGTAGGAAATTATCATTTTGTGGATGTCATTGAAAATTGTAGGCCAGTAATAGCTAGCTCTGAGTATTTTGTTAGCAGTGGCTTTCCAGTTTAAATGCCCTAAACACTCTCCTACATGAAAATCATGTTCTACCCTCTCTGCTTCAGTTTCGGGCAGAAATTTAAGCAGAAAACCATTTGCATTTTTCTAGTATAAGCATTCATTTAAAATGCAATAGTTTCTAGCTTTCAAATTTAGATATCAGGCCTTGGTCTTCGATAAATCAGGAGGGGAATTGAGATTTGTAAGCACATATAGGATATCAGAATACTAAGGATAATTTTGAAATTGTTCTTCAACTGTAGGATAAGGAAATCGTTCATGTTCATCTAGGGCATCTACCATGTTTATGTCAAGGTCTTGCAAGTTTGATTCAACCATTAGTTGAGCCAAGCCCTGAACTTTGATTAGTTTTGTGGGTTTTATTTCCAGGTCATACTCTAATATTACAACAATCCATTTTCCCCTCTTTCCATCTGGATCTTGCGACAAAATGTCTTTTACCACTATGTTTGGCATGTAGGCAATGATGTGAGAATGCAGAATATAAACCCTAAAGTCTTTCAAGGCCCTTACCAAGGCATCTTCCTATTTTTCCATTATGTTATATTTCAAGGGTGCATCCCTCAGAGCTTTGCTAAGAAAGAAATGGGTTGTTCCTGCCCCTCTGGGTTTTTCTACAGTAGAACTGTAGCGACTGTATGCTCGGAGGAAAAGGAGAATATCAGGAAGTCCTTTGAGAAATCTGGGCTGATTAGGACAGGTGCCCGGGTGAGCACAAGTTTAACTAACTCAAAATATTTTTTGGCCTCTAGATTCCACTTAACCCCTACATCCTTTTTGAGCATTTTCGTCATATCCTTGAGGTGCTCAACTAAGTTTGGAATAAACCTCCTTAAGAAGTTGATTTTCCCAATAAAGGATTGCAATTCTTTTATGTTTCTCGGGTGACTAATCTAAATTATTCCCTCAACTCTTTTCGGATCTATCTTAATTCCCTTCTCTGATATAATATGGCCAAGAAGCTTACCTTCTTGAAGCCCGAATACAGTCTTCTTGGGATTTAAAGACAAACCGAACATTCTACATTTTTTAAAACCTCTTCTCAGATGTTTTAGGTGATCCTCATCAGTCTTGGAATAGACTGTTATGTCATCAAGATAGATGACAATGAAGTGCCCTATTTCCTCCGAAAATGATATTTCCATTGCCCGTTGGAAGGTTGCACCAGCGTTCATCAGTCCAAAAGGTGTTTTTAGGTACATAAAAGTGCCCCACAGAGTGGTGAGAGCTATCTTGAGTTGGTCTTCTGGGAGTAATAAAACTTGGTTATAGCCTGAAAAACCATCTCACAGGGAGATCCTTTTTGAACCAACTACCCTAAAAAGGATGTGTTGCATCTTTGGTAAGGGGTAATTGTCTTTAAGTGAAGCTCTGTTAAGGTTTCTGAAATCGATGCACAGTCTAATCTCACTTGTCTTCTTTCTCATAGGTACAAGGTTGGAAACCCAATCGGAAAACCTCAGAGGCACTATGATTCCTGCCCCATACATCTTCTTGATTTCCTTTTCTACCGAAGGCAGTTGCTTCGGGTTGATTCTGCGCATTTTTTTCCTAAAGGGCTTTTGGTTCTCTTTCAAAGGGATCTCGTGCTGGATGATCTTTGTATCATAGCCCTTTAAGTCCTCGTAGCTCCAGGCAAACACATTGACAAACTCTTTAAATAATTCGATATATTTCTTCTTCATGTCTGCGGGCAAGGAATTAGCTAGTTTAATCATCATAGGCTTATCTTCAGTGCCTATGTTGCATTCCTCAACGTTAGAATCTAAGTGTTCTATAGCGTGTTTCTTCTCTACGTCGTTAAAATAAAAAAGGTCCTCTAAAGGCGCCAGTCCTCTGGGTATATTCTTATCTTTGGATTGCAACACCTCTATTTCTTCTTTTTTTGCGTTCTTGTACTCTTTGGTTTGAGTTCCAAGTTATTCAATTAACGTGTTTATTTCTATGTTATGTGGTAATTTTTCTTCATCGGGGAGCTCTTCACTCAGGCAGCTTTCATCGGATTTAGAGTCTAAATCGGAGAATTCAAACGCATTCCTGCCAATCAAGAAATCCTCTATCTGCTTGTCGCCCTCAAAGACCTGCAAATATTTCTCATTATTAGACACGACAGGTCTATATTTTGTTTGAAAGATAATCTGTTTGTCATTATGTGATTTATGATATGAACTAGAAACATAGGCTAATCTGTTCGCAATGATGTTCTGACTCCTAGGAACAAACACCAGTTCGTATTCTTAAAAGGTTTTCAGTAAATCCATAGCATCATTTATGTATGCTCTCAATTTAGGGTGCTTTGCCGTATATTCTCCATTCACTTGTTTGATGACTAACTTAGAGTCTCCGTGTACGGCTATCCTTTGGGCTCCTAGTTTTTTCAATAGATTCAAGCCTAGGATGAGAGCCTCATACTCTGCGATATTGTGCATACATTTAAAGTCTAGTATGAAGGCATGACTCTTAGCATAGTCACTCTCAGTGTTATGTAACCATACTCCAGCTCCTGCATTCCTTCTAGTGCAAGACCCATCGAAATTCATTCTCCATAAGGGATCGTTTTTAGGTTTATCACCATTTTCCTCCCTAGAGTTGGTTTCACTGTTATGTTTTAATATGGGGTCCGCACCATGGTGTGGAGTGTTTTGTTCTTCATGATGTGCATGGAGTTTAGAGAGATGGCCAGTCATCTGTTTGTAGTCTTGGTTTTTTTTACTCTGAGTTTCAGCTTCAGTGCACTTTCCAAAGGTTTTTTCTTCGTTTTCTTCTATGTCTAGAGTGGCCATTATGTTAAAATCTATGGGCTCTACCCTATTTTTTGCATCTCTGTCTTCTAGCTCTGGCTCATCTATGGGTTCAACATTGCAAAGGATAAATGAGTCCAGATCCATGTGTACAGAGTACAGAGGTGAATTTTCAGGTTTTTCAGGGCTGCTCACCATAAAATTCATTTCTTCCTCTCTATACAGTCTCCTGGCCTGGCTAAAGACAGGGATTGTGGCATATGATCCATCCATCTACATTGTACCTTGTAGCTTGTCACCCCATGACCTTGAAAACAACATGCCATACTTAGGTGGCACATCTGCCACTACAACATCCATAACCATGCATTTGGCTGGGATCTGAGTCAGATTCACACAAATATCTTTGATTAGGCCAAAGCATTTCACCCTGCTATATTCAAATGAATATAAATCCGCATGGGGTCGGGTTATCTCTAAGCCTAACCTCTCCATAACTACCTTAGGCATCAGGTTGTGTGATGCCCCAGATTCATGCATTGCGTTGTGAAGGATCTTGTCATGGATATTGAGGCTGATATAAAAATGAGGTACTACCCCTTCCTGAAACTTCCCTTCTATCTTTGAACCAAACAAAAGGGTTGGTTGATCATCACTTAGATTGACAGTGTCACTGTTTTCACCTAGATTTAAAGATTTCAAAATTTGGCCTTTATATACATCCTGAGTGGCCAGCTCAGAGAGTAGGACAGAAATTTTAATTTTAGCAATCTCACTCTCAAAATTGAAGGGAGATTGACTCTTTGTAAGACTCGACTCTGCTTTTTTAGCCACTAATTTGGAGGTAGAATAAGTGTGCTGATTCTCATTATGTACAGTGTTTGCAGCTATTTTATTAGGAGAATTAGCTGCAGTGCTAGTGCTACTGTTTTGTTGACTTTGTTTATCAGTATTTTGGCTGTCTTTTCCTTTGTTCTTCCCATAAATTTCAGCTGCTGATTTGTTGCTTTCAGCAGTTTCTTTAGGAGTTTTCTTAGGTCTCTTCTTAATGGTGATCTCAGAGGCTTTTGGTTTGGAATTGTCTAAGCTCTTCTTGCTTCTAAGTTCATACTATTCTCTGACCTGCATGATGGCATTTTCAAATCCTAGCCTATAATCCTCAAATTCTAACCTTTCCTCATCCCAATGTGAGTGTGAGGTCTGATTGTCTTTTGTGGAACAGTTGTGGATTGAGTTGTCTGTTTCCACCATGTTTATTATGGTTCCCTCATATTCTTCTATTATCCCTCATCTTCATCAAGGAAATTATCTTGAAATGGGGGTATGACTTTTTGATCATATTCTCTCTGTCTATTTGGGAGATTGTTTCTCCTAAAGTTCTGGTTCTGGTTTTGATTTTGGTTTATGTTCTGATTACTGACCGTGACAACCATTTTCTCCATCATTTTCTATAGCCTTTCCATGTTTTTGGCTAGATTGTCATACTTGGGATTGGATGTGGAAGCTGATGTGTCATCCCTATATGTTACCTTTTTCTCAAACCTCATTCTGGCTCTTTTTTCAATCAAGTTGGCTTCTACACTCACTGCTCCTTTTTTCATATTTTCCAATGTGTTGTAATCTCTCTCCCTAAGCTGGTAGGTCATGTCAACATCAAAGCCTTCAGGATACTTCACTAAAGACATTCCTTGGGGAGGTTTCATGTGTGGAGGAAGAGCATTGTAAACACTGTTAAGCCTTGTAGAATGGTCATGGACACTCTCTCCTACATTTCTTTTAAGATTCTTGTATTTTGCTAAGATTTGGAGGGGGTTGGTCTTGACTTCCCATTTTTTATGAAGGATTGATATAAAGAGGGAAGATCATGGATACTATTAGCAGGTAGGCCTTTAAACCAATTCTTCACATCTCCTCCTAAACTCTGGGAAAAGATTCTCATCTTGATTGTCTCATCGTCTATCTCCATATAGTCAAAGGAATCTTCCATCCTATCTACGTGGTGTTGAGCTCTGGTAGACTCTTCTGTAGTGAAATGTGGGATTTTTGACTGATAATCATTGGGTAAAGGCACTAGAGGCTGTGGTAACACCAAGGGAGCATACCATGCTACCATGATGATGTTCTGAGGAGGTAAAGGATTGGCTTGAGCAGCAGGTATGTGGATGACAGTAATACTAGGACCAGCAACACTCTGTTGAGTTGATTTAGGGTGATAGAGCCCCAGGTTTTTAATGAAATGAATATCTGGAGGTGTATATGGAGGGGTCTCTCTATCCCTAATATGTTGGCCACTATGAGATGGTGAACCAGGAAGCCCAAGTTCTGGTTGGTCTAGAGCACTGAATGACTTAGTTCTTCGTAAGCTTCTTTGTGAATCTAAGTCAAAAAGAGTGTCTGGTAGATTTGTAAAGTTTTCTGGTGTAGATTTAGCTCTATGGATGGGTCTGGTAATAGTTGACTTCCTAGGGGTGGGAGATTTTCTAAGAATGTTCTCAGGGTTGTCAACTATTTCAGGTGGGTTTGGGTTAGGATAAGCTCTTTTATATACTTTCCTTGAATCCAGTATGTCTGTCTTCAAACAAAGAATCTTAGTCCTACTTGTTACTTCTAATATGGCTGATGTTTTTATGAAGTCTGCTCTCCCAGTGGAATCTTATGAAAACCAAGATAATCAGCAGGTCTACTGATCACTAGTGGAGTCTTTTAATCATTAGAGAACTATGGAGTGGCCAGGTGGAAGGTTTAGAATGTCTCAAGAAGGTATACTGTCCACGACAATGATTTACCACCAAAATCGGGCTTCTATTGTCTTCTTTTAGTTCTTAGAAGTGTTTAAAGGTGTGTTTTATTGAAAGTTCCCCAGGGGAGTCACCATTATGTTGGGGTTCCTATGTTTTGGTAGGTTTGGCTCTACCAAAAGATAAGAGAACATCAAAACCACTTTGGGACTTCAGGATCTAGCCCTTCTGGGTCAAGAGAGCGATCTCTTTATAAAGGCAAAGGTATATGTATTTGAAGTTCAGTTTCAAGGTATTAGGCTACTTATAAGGCACAAGATTCGTTTGTTTGTTTGTTTGGTTGTTGGGAAACATGAAAGAAGGGTTCAATATCAGACAAAGGGTGAGCAAAGAGGATTTTAGGAAAAGGGGAGATAATTCAGAGAACACTTGTGAGCATTGGGAAATGGAGTCATAAGAGGGTTTACTTGCTATTCAATATCCAAGGATTTCAATCGGGCTAGTCATCTAAAATAGAGGATCTTTAAAGATGATAGTATGTTATGAAATGGTAAGGAAAGAAGGTGAATGACAAGGAAACCTCCAAGGTGACCACTTAGGAATCATATCTAGGGACAGGGCATGCCTTAAACACCTATGGTCCAACCCCTAAAAGGCTAAATCTTCAGACAAAGGAAACATTAAATATTTAAACACAAAGGTGAAAGCCTGAGATTAGAGAAAGGCTCTGAACTTTCAATGCTTCGACATTCAACTTAAGGGAACTCAGAAAGGTTCAACTGATTGAAAAAGACCCTAGTGAGACAAAATCAGCATTCTAAACTCCCAGTATCCCAATTCTTTCAATTAAAACCAGACAAGAACATCTAAGAACAGATCCATAAATTCATACATCACTTAGCAGTGAATAACAGCTGCTATACTGGTTAAATTATCTTGAATAAGTTCTCAGATAGCATGATCAGTAGAAAACATAAAATATAGGAGGAGTAGGAAGCATTAGGGTACCATGCGAGGGTATATCCTAAGCCAAATTTCTGATTCTTACCAGAGAAATGAAATGTAATAAATTACAGAAGGAAAACAGAGACAAAGATAGAACACATCACCGCTGCTTTAAATCAGGATCCAAATAAATTGCTTGTCATATTAAAGAGCAACACCATTCATATAAAACATTGTCCAATAGCTTGACATTTAGTCTAAAAACATCTTCCTTAGCCTATCTTACAACTTTTCACACATAACTATATCTCAAGAGAAACAGCTTACAATTCACAAATATCCCATCAAAAACCTTTACAATGTGTTTTTTCACGAGTTTTATAGCTAAAGAGAGGCAGAGGAGGTAGATATAACTTTTAATGAAAAATTAAAATAGAGGAAGAAGAGTGGCTCGAGGCCCATTCTTGTCTTAATATCTATGCATTTGTGATCTTCAGCCACTCTTTGGATGAAAGAATGGTCTTTGACGGTCGATATTAACTTCATAGGTATGTTCTTTGATGTAATTTTTGGTTGTAGTACTACGTAATCCTAAGGATAGAAAAAGGTAGATAAATGATTTTCAGGTCTTTTTCATACTACACTGCTTGATGCTACTGGCAACATTAGGACTTTATTCGGTGGAGATCTTCTCGGGGAACTCGATGTAGAATAAAAAAATTGTATGGGACTTGTCCTTTTCAGGAAAGACACTGTGATGAGACAGTAAGATTTATTTTCATGCTTAAGGCTATCATTATGTCTTAATAATCATAAGGTGTGATATGGTACATTTTCACCTAAACATTTAGTTCTGACTTAAATCTTCAATAACGGGTAGTAAACCTCTTTAATTCTTCACGAAACTCTTTTCACTCCTGTGACTATCTGCGTACGTGGAAATGGAGTTTTAATGTATGGATGAGTCTTACGGAATTTAAACCGCGGTCTGGTAAAAATACTTTATTTTAAAAGCATAAAGAAATTTCTCTTATTTAATGTCTGGCTAACGAAAATGGCATTTTGCGCCATTTTTCAACTCTGCCCGTGGTGATGGGAACGAGCATCACCTGGGCTTTAGCTTACTTGAAAACCAATAAACTCGTTAAGAAAATCCATGGGTGTGGAGGTTGGATGCTGTAAGAACGCGCGTGAAAAACTGGAAACAATGGGTGAAAACGGTGGCGCCGAGGTGAAAAAATAGTGAAAGGGTATTGCTAGAATGGTGGAGGGATGATCGGCAAAATCACAAGGTGGTGAAATAGGATGCGGATCATCGATCAAATTAATTAGTGGTGATAGACGGTGAAATTCTATTTGATGGAATGGCTTTCGAGGTTGGCGGAATAAATAAACTTTTAATGTAAAACATACAAGTTTTAATGTGAGTGAATTACGAGAGGAAAATGATGAAAATTGCATGTAAATAGTGGCTTTGAACGGGACCGCTTGTGGGCGGAGGGAAAGTGATTATGAGCTTGTTGGATCGGAGAATCAGTGGTGCAAGGATAATAAGAAGAAGTTCTATGGTAACTTACGATGAAAGAGAGATATGAATGTAATATGCGACGGAGAATGAGAATTAGGCAGTCTATATAGATGCGCATCGGGGTTGTGGAAGGGCTCTAGGAGGCAAAGGAGGGAAATAGTTTTTGGAGAAAACTATTATTTTCTTGTGACAAAAGGTAGTTTTGAAATTTTCCAAAAATCTACCACGACATATTCGTGGCGACAAGTAGAGAAAAAATGAAAGGCCTTATATACGCATGATTTCAAACTATTAAAACAGGACACCAAAGTTACACGATATGGATCTTGGTGTTGTTGGATACGGGGCTGTGAGATGCGGCGATACGGGATAGAGCGCGATACGGAGAGATGTGGGTTGAGCAGAACAATTCAAGATGAGCGATTTCAATGTGGGCGGCGTCAATCCTAGAATGAACAGATGAGATCTAAAGAGGGAATCAAAGGCGAATGGGTAGGTGAATAGGCGGGAATAATGGGAGCCATCGTGGGATCAAATGGGATGGACGAGCTGTGGTCTGGTGCCCAGGGAGGATGGCGGGGCCAAAAACTCCGATAGTATGATGTTGCGTTACATATGTGATGATCGGATCGGTGGAGAGATGGGCAATTCGTGGATTGGGTACGGAATATTGTCGGGGACACGGGGGTGATGAGAGGACAAATCCACGGCCATTGGTTCTTGTGGATTCAACGACGAGGATCAGTGAGGTAGAAGTAGGAAACGAAAGTGGCACCTTTAAAAATTTGCCATTGGCGAATGGGGGCGGCGGTGCGATGGTCGTTGGATTGTTTTAAATATCAACGAGGGTGGAGATCTTGGTGTGGAGGAGTTTGACAAAGAGATGAGCGGGGTGAGTGGTGAGCTTTTCGAACACCATCGGATGCGTATCGTCCGATAGTGGTAATGCTTAAGGACGATAAGGCCAAATGCTCTCTCACATCGGAACTTTTGATTAACAAAGGAAAACAGCACGGAAACTTCGATTGTGATTGGTGTTGTATGGTTTAGCATAGTCTTAGCACTGGTTATATGCGGAGAAGGGTTGAGGCTTAGTTTGAAAGAGAATAATTATATTATATGATAAGAGTGGGTTTTAGGCCTTAAGGCAATATATTTTTCAAGGCTAAAAAGAGGTTAAATGAGGAAAAAAGGGTTTTAAAATGAAATGAAGGGGTTGTATGATCTTTAAGGGAATTGGGTAGTTTAGATGAATTAGGAAGGGATTTTGGGGAAATTTGAGAACGGAAAAAATGCTCGGGTAAAATACGAGAAGTTGCGGGGATAAAGGGGGAACGGTAGGTTTTATGAGTATAATTTTTCCTGGAAGCGGTGGGGGGATATCTTGATAGGAAGCAATGGGTGAAGATATTATGCAGGCAAAGGAGCATAGAGCCTTCAAGAATGAGAGATTTTCCAAAATGTATCTTGAAGGCTCAAAAAATATTCTTCTATTTTCTTGACAGAATTCTTGGTGTTAACATCATCGAAGGTTTCATCAAAACAAATGTTTCCTACGGTCAAATTTCTAAATGTTTTTTTAGAATTGAACAAAATTAATGAAATATAAATTAAGAGCCTACTGATAGGATTCGGTGTTGTTTGACGGTCGTTTCACTCCTGATACAAGAAGAGAGGGAATTTTTGCTCAAAGTTGCTCCTCCACTTCTCTGATATGAAAATGATCTAAATATGAGGTAGATAATCTGTTTATACCCTTAATTTGAGAAAAAGAAAAAAATTTCCAAATTTGTTGTGCTTATTTTCAAATGTAGTAACTTGTCTGTACATGTTGTAGCAGCTTTTAGGAAAGGTATTCTTTTAGGATATTTTATTGGAGTTGAGATTTTTTTTCGGTTTCTTCGGATCACGCAATGACCAGCTTTTTGTCATCGCGGTATATGATTATGATCTAGCATATGGGTTAGGGAATCCACTTTCCATTGCATTAGCCATACTAGCCTCCTTCATTAACTTGCTATAAGGGTCGATCACATCTCGTCATAAGTATTTAACCATTTTCACTGCGCTAATTTTTTAATCATGACTTGGTGGTAGAGCCATCATTTACACATGAGCTTCTAATTCATTCCTCATATAATTTGTTTCCCATGCCACAATATAGGTGAGCTTGGGAGTCACTCTTGGTTCCGCCATGACATATACGTTGTTGCATTCTTGTTCTTCTTCGCTACCATTTTTAAGCCATTACCCTAGAGCTCCCATTTGTTGGTTGTCGAGTTGTATTTGCACCATTGTATATTGACCACTTGTTGATCTGGCCTTTGCTTGGCTTGTTTTGGACTGAATGTTTAAGCCATATTTTGACCTTCACTTTTGCCTGGGCGTCTTTCATCTGCAATAGCAGCTACCCGACTTGACACCTTGCTACCCATGGATGGAACACTCCTTTGAGTATCCACTTCATTTTCTTCCTGCGCTACATGGGATTGTTTCTCTCCCCGAACTAGTGCATGTTGTTTTATGATACTCATTCTATCCATTATACTATAGCATTATTTTATTCTTTTTCATGCTTTGAATATGAAAAAAATAAAAACAAAAATATGTGAAAAAAGATCGAGACGAGTATATTACTTCATATTTTGATGGCGGCTACAATGTTATTTTTTGTCACCCTTGAATAAAGCACAAATAGCTATGTCTTTCCTTCATTTTGGATGGTTTTAGTTTTGACTTAGGAAAACCATCTTTGTTACATGTTCAGTTCTCCTTGGTTAGTTGTCTCTTCCAATCATGTGGAGGGTTTGTTCATGCCTCACAGAATGAAAAACTTGCAGAGATTATCATCTGTTTGCCATAGTCAATATGAGTCGTGCTTTTGTTCACGAAATTGCTGAGTCGACATTCTCTGCGGTGTCTCTTGACTCATTTTTTAGTCGGCCTTCCGTCTTATCGGTGTCTTTTTCTATCATCGATATTTGGTCCTATGTAAATGTTTGGTTTTTAGAGAGTCTCCATTGACTTCTTCTTGTGATGGCAGTTTGTCTCTTATCGACTTACGGCATATTGCTGCGAGAGAAAACCTAGGTTGCACCTTGGCCCTGTTACATCATTGATAGGTGACCTTGTGCTCACCATTTGATCATCATCATGGGTCTTTTGGTGAGTGGTTTTCCACTTGTGTTCGACATCGGCCCATTATCACACAGGATTCATGCAATACCTTGATTTCCATTTGAACCTATCGGTGGATATCTCACCTCTTTGTCGGCTACATTATTGGTTGGTTGAAGGTTTGTACGCGTACTTTAACTTCATCATGCATGATGGGGAAACGTACTTAGATTCGTTTATTCCTCTACTTAGTCCAATTCTTCCAAATTTGGCTTTCGGGTTATATCACTTTGAGTGATGTGGGATTCCTTAATGCCTTTCAACTTTAATAGATCTTTTCCCATCGACTCTAACTCATTTCTGCGGGAATAAGATCTAGAGGTCTTGTCGGTATAGGGTTTGCAATCATCGGTGGCGAGATTCTTCACCATCGACGGTGAGGATAAATCATTGCCTCCTAATTGGTGGATTCTTTCAAGTGTTTGACTTCAACTCATTTATTTTCTCTTGTTGGATTGTACTAGAACTGCTGACACTCATTATCATTATCGGTGGGTTATATTCGCATTTTGTTAATGGTATACATTAATGGCCAAGTGAAAAATGATTTCTCACATGGTGGAAACTTGACTCATTATTCCCATTGTGTAGAATTTTTCCATGGTAAATCTAGAGTGAAGACACAAGGTTTGCATCGGCATGATTCACTTCATGAACAACTTCTTTTAGTTTTCTTCCGATGATGTCATACACCCTTATATGTTGAGTTTCACCATAGCGACATCTTATATGTTCTGGCTCTAAGTTAGTGTTGTACCATTTGTTTCCCCTTGTGATTTGGTGCTTGGGGATACACTTGTTGACTTTTATGATCGAGAATATCTGTTACGGCATCATTGATCGGTCTTCTATATGTCGATACTTAGAACTCATTTTGACTTGTATGCAGGCGATCGTCCAATGATCATGATTCATTATGTACTTTTTGTTGGCTATCTTGTATACCATTTCCAGATCCGCTCTATATATTCATATGCGGTCGTACTTTTTATTTTACTAAGCATGGGTATGCCCACCTCGGATAAGAGCTATCTCTCGTTTCTCTCACTATTTTTTCGTAAGTAGAAATACGGTATGATCCTCTCTAGTCCTTACAAATTTCTTTCTATGCACATGTACATTTTTGCCATCATTGCCCTTCTAACCTCATATATTGAAGCATTTGTTATAGTGTTGTTCTCACCTTCATATACTTGATGATTTACACTTTGACCTTGGGCACCCTTTCCCCAGTTGAATATTTTCTCAAAAGTTGTATCTTAAAACCCATACACGATTACGCATGGAATTTTATGCGTATATAGATACATTCATAGATATCTGCATATACCTTTCAATTATTAAAAAATATATAAAATGCCTATATTTGAAGTGGGTTTGATGGCTATTCCAATAATTGAACCACCCCATCCGTCGTATTGCTCTATTGTAAAAACTAATTTGACGGATATAAAAGCCCTCAAAAGTATGGCCTAAGAAGATAAGAAGTAGATAACTTCGTATACTTTGTTGGAGCCCTATTAAATTTTGATGTTCCCGTGCCTCCTACACTTCCGGTTATATTCGAAATCTTGTTTCATGAGATATTCATCACCCTATATGGCATATATTGTGCACACATCTTGGAATAATTCTTGTGGCCTTTCGGCGGATGGATCCGGAAGGGTGGTATGTAGAAGTTCGTGGAATGATTCGAGTGATCTCTCGATATTTTGATTCTTCTCGTTTCATTCATAATAAGAAGAGCTATCTTGTTCCCAAGATTTACGTGTTAATGATGCATAATATATGTGTAATAATTTCATTGAAAATTTCATATTATTACTTTCATGATATTATACATGGATTTCACTAACGTATAGGAACTCTGCATATGTTGTACAACTAGGTTTTTGTGTTTTTTGGTATACTTTGTTGATTTTACGAGTTTCATGGCATAGAAGTGTTTGCGGGGGAAGTTTTACACCCGCGGAATCACATCAGCTTCGAGGACTTTCAAGTAAGTTCTGCTACAACTAATGGCTAACCTCTAAATTTTTTAGTGTAGAAGTTGGTTAAGTGAGCCAACTAACTTGAATGAATGCCCACCGATGCGGCAGAAAGTTGTCAACATGCCACCAGAGTATTTGTTATGTGAGGACGAAGTGCTAAGTGTGGGGATCACATAAGAGTAGAATGCACAACGAACACCATTGTGCTCAGCATTGTTCTATATACGCTAGCCAAATCCCGAAGATCTGCGAAGGGAACCCCTTTGGGGCTTCCCACTATGATTTTTGCACCTTCTTCGCCGTACACCTAGTCTCAATGTGGGTATGTGTTTAATCTCATTGGCTTTTCGTCTACCCATAGTAGCGAGTACGTATGTGAACCTATGTGAAGATGTGTCAAATTAACCTCCCTGCCCCGACTACATTTCCCTTAGTATGAAGGGATGCGCAAGGGACCATTTGGTGTGTCGGAATAGACTCTTGTGGATACTTTGGTTTGGGACTGAATTGCATATGTAGCGGGTTTCTTTCATATTGGCACGATTAGGTACGGTTGACATTAACGTTAACGACCTCCTTAGAGTTCATCCTTGAGGAATATCGTAATCGGTGTGACCATGTTGCTTTGAGGTTGAGGGTGAACGACCTTGTGAGTTTGAAAAAATTCTCCTTACTAAGAGAAGATTTAATCGACAGAAGCAGTTGATACAGAAGCGATGATAGAGGAAGTGATGTTGTCTGATTATTTTCATGATACATTTCTTGGGAATCCACATTTGACACAACTTCTGGTAAAAGGGGAAAAAACAGTATGGCCACGAACACTACGACATGCACGAAGTTTTTGTACAAATGACCTTGTTCTTCTTGAAATTTGTCCTTATTGTTTAAGGTTGTAGTATTGAAGAGCTAGTTCCCAGTTAAAATTTTGGTTAGTACCCATGGTAAGCCCTAGTGACCCTGCCGATTGTTGATTACAGTTTGCCTTTTACCCTTATACTTTTCTTTTGGGAGTGGGGGATTAGTGGGTACTCACAATGCTGAACTCACAACCTGTGATGAGGAAGATGGATTTCTGGCCAGAGGTTGAAGGCATGGGGGAGTTGGCAGGGGCATTCATGATAGAAGAAAGTTGAAGAACCTTGGATGTGAATAAGGATAAAAGGAAGATGAAGTGGTATTTTGTAAACATGTTGAGCAACATTTGGTCCTAACAATGATTGAAAATACAGTGAGAAAAATGCATAAGATGTGCTACGGCCGGAGCTCTGGTGAGAGGTTGCAGTTACCCAGAGGGGAAAGATGTTGGAAGGAAGCTGGGTCCCCCCTTGAGGTACAGCCCATAACCCATCTAAGAATGAGCATGTGAGACAGATGTGAAAAGTTATCCGGTAATCTTACCAAGCTGACATGGGGACTATCGATGCAGGTATTTCCACCGAGTCTGAAGGCCGGTAAAATAATCCTAAACATAACCTTATTGAGCAAGATCGGTCTTTTAAATAAACACAGAGCTTCCTCCTACGATACGAGAAAATAATATGTGGCTTGCAGCACTATGGGGGCTGGGGGATTCTAAGATACCCCAATCCATATAGACATGGTAGTGAATACCCGAAACCCCACATAAACATGTCATTTTTCCCCATACCATTCTTCGACATGGTCAGAAAAGTGGGTGACATAAGTATTTGATAGAGAATGCGGTCCAAAAATTAAATTGCTTCAGGGTATCATAACGGAGGGTAGCGGAAATATGATAGAAAAAGCTTTAACATGATTTAGTGGTATGGGTATGGTAATTTAGTCAATGTACCCCTTTATAGCTTCTCCCGGTGAGTGTACGTTGGCATAGTGACAAATGGAGTCATGGGTGATAGCAATTATAAGAACACCATGAAAAAGAGTGCATGTGATTAGTGGGTCCTCTCACTGGCTGCTTCAAACTTGTATGTCGGAAGATATTCAAACTCCCTATACTGTGGGTGTCATTTTTCATGATTGGCACCTCTTGATTGAACTATGGAATATGTTCAAACCTTTTTGTAAGCAAGGTGTTCCATATTCTTGAAAAACCAAAAATCAAAAAATTTAAAATGTAAAAGAGGGTATACACCTAAAGAAAAATCAAAGGGTAAGAAAAATAAATTGGTCAAGAAAAATGAAAAATGAAACCCCGAGCAAAAAATAGACCAAGAAGAAGTGACACGATCCAAATGCCTACTATTACATTTTTGTAAATAAGAAATCAATTATTATTACAGTTTGTTAAACTTTGCCCACAATTTATGAAGAGAAATCAAAAGCGTATAAACTTGATTCATTCATTTTTCAATTTCATGTTGTAGAATAGTGAATAAATATACGTGCCAAACAGTTTAATCATAGCCGAGATAAGTAGATAGTAAGAGTTAATAAAAGGTGCTCAGGTTCAATGTTGAGCCCTTGGATGTAATAAAATTTTAGAAATATAGATAGATTTATCATGTAAAAAGAAAAAAAGAAGATTGATGAGGGTTTGCAAGTCTAAATGCACCTAATAAAAGAAGAAAATGGTAGTGTCAAGTAGATAGAGTGAAGAGTAGAATGGTATTTAAAGTTTTATCCATGATGAATGATCTTTAAATGTGTTTAATCCTTCACTTTTCATCACAATCTGAAGCATAAAATACATGAAGAATTCAAGAAAGCAAAGTCAAAATCATTAACTTCCCACATCACTTTATTTAATTTTTACTAATTTCCCCAAAGTACTGGTGTTTGGAGATCAAGGGGCTCGAGCATTTCCTTGACTTTTGGAGGGAATGGGACCTAATTTGTGGTCAAAGAAAGACCTAAGTACTTGAACTTCATTATTTGCCATTATAAATGTTCACTTTTATGCTTTTCCTAAGTAAAATCCAAATTTTGTAAGAAAAATGTCATATATTTGTAAATACTTATAAGTCACTTGCTGTGCTATGTTTAAGTGTTGAAGTTGATATAATGTGTTTACTTGAGGAAATATTACTTCCTTAGATGTGAAAATGTTTGCAGTTGTCCTTGTCCCTTTCTCATATTTACATTTAAATATATTTACTAAATCTAGTGAAAATGCCTTATCCTAAGTATATAACTCCTTTTATATAAATATCAAAAAAACCATCTTATTATAAAGTTTAACCAGTGATTTGTTTGATTATGTTAAAAACCCGCATTATGCACCCTTTGGACAAAATATCATTGTATAATACTCCAACTATGGTAGAATTAATCATATTGATTTGTTGTCATATAATAAATATACCAAATACAAAAGTTACAACATATGTTTTAATATTTAAAAACAAAAAAATAAATAAAAAAAAGCACAGGCTTAGGCGTCGATCATAGTCGAAACACCGCCGCAACCCAATTTTTCATTCAGCCGGGGGATTAATTAATTATCGGGGATTAGTGTCAGCAACACACCCTCCACCAATTAAAACGCCCTTAGGGATATTTGATTAAAATTAAATCACGTTTTAAAACCGGGGCCCACATTAAGCCCCCATAGCGTCTCCCCGCCGTCCCCTCCATAGTGGGATCATCGCCCAGCAGATGGCGCTCACGGCGGTTCCGCTGTCAATTATAACAATAGAACAACGACGAGAGAGGGCACGGTGGATTTGAGCACGTCCTCGATCACCGCCTTCTTCCCTAATGGAATCGCTGCCATCGCATATTAAACCACCAGCCGCCACGTAGCGGATGTGAGGATGCCGCCCGCCCAACCCCTACCACGTCATCCCGGGCGTGCTTCCGCGGCAGTCATTCCTCGATAAATAAAGCCCTTTTTTGACTTTGGAAATAAACAAATTTTGGTGTTTTTTTATGTCATTTTCATTGTTGAAACGGCATGACAAAAGCTAAAATTCAAATTTTCATAGAAGTCTCTTATTATCCGTTCGCTCAGGAAATTTGCCGGAACGGTGTTGGAGCATCCTCTTGCCCTACTTAAATACCTATTAAATCCCGGTTTGCCTCCAGCAATTATTTATTCTATTACGCTCCCAGTTTCAAAGAAACTACTTGTGTTCCTTCTTTTCATTGAATCGGTGTTAAAATCTTGTTCTAGGATCATTCCACAGTGCTCATGTGAATTGTTTTCCCAAACACCATAGCGCGCAATTTCCCTCATTAAAACTGAAAATTACGACATTTACGCAGAAAAGCAGAAACTGCATTTTGAACCGAGAACCAAAATGAAACCTCGTGACCACACGCCTTAACATTGGAATGCCCCCACGGAAATTAGAATATTTGCCCTTGAAGTGAATGCAGACTTCCAAATTAAAGACTTAGTGTTTGATGAAAGCCCCCCTTCGAAGTTATTGTTGCTGCGAACGATTATTCGGGAAGGGATTGGATGTCATTGAGTTGTGGGAATCCAATTTCCCGAGATATCTCATCCCTGAGTCCTCATTTCCCAGAAATTATCCCTCTTGCCATTCTAACTGATCCAACTCAAAGCCGTGTGTGTCCACAAACCGGAGGCTGTTCTTTTCCCCATTACTCCCCCAAGCCATTTAATGCAATGCTACATTTTGAACACGATCGAAGCTAACTCCCGCTTGTCTGTGGAAGAAATGGGATTGAAAAGTCAATCAAAACATCATCGGAAAGAACAAAATCCATTACCAAAATTTTATGTTGCGTTGTAGCATCAACCTGAAAACTTACCTCCTTATAGTTTTGCTTACTTTATTCAGATTAGACGGACTTATCCTCAATATGACTATCCTTTATTGTAGGTTTCAATACAAATGAATATGTTGATGAAATAACCTTGGTATTCAGCACATGTCTTTGCTCCTGGGCAACCTCTATATGGGTAAAATATGAGTTTGCATCCTTCATTTCCAATAAAATCCATGACGGATTCATGAAGGCTGTAGATAATGAAAAGTGTTCCAAATATTCCTCGATTATTTATCATCTCCTCATCTATTATCAACCGAGAGAAGTTCCCCTTCCATGTTAAAAAGCTTGATGCAAGAGAAATCCTGAATCGGTTATTTTTTGATATAACATATAACTGTTCTTCCTATGAGTCTCCCTATTCCTATGCGAGTTCATCGATCTTTTGTATCTGCCAGCTTCTCTTGTTGACGAAATTCCTCCTCAAAAACTGAAGTGTTGAAATCAAAGACTTTGCGGCTTTCGAGACATATGAAGTTGAGGCTTGTTATGTCAGGCTTCAGTGAGTCCTTGAGAATCTGAATTGAATTGCATCGGTTAGTGCAAAATATGTGCTTGCATGAGACTTTGCCTTAGAACTATTTAGGCAAATGAATAATTAGTGTGATTCATTTTTGTAGTGTGAAAAAAGCTTAACTAAAGATCAAAAGTGTTGATTAGGTCCTTTCATACATAGCTCTGAAGGAGAAGTAGGCAGAAGCAGAAAGATATACTACAAAACAATTACAGTTCCAAAGAAGTTTCCGTTGGGTGCCATATGATCCATTTGGTTTTATCTGTGATAAAAAAGACAGAAAACAAATCTTCCTTATCGTACACGAGTTGCGATAGAACAATGTCACTAACCAAGATGAATGGGTGGAAGAAGCTTTTCGTTGAGGAAGAAAGTGAAGAAAATAAAAATGAACAAAATTATATGAAAGGCCAACAGAAGAAAACGGCGCCGTCTTTTGCAATTCAAAGGGTACCTCACATTGGCACTTCTTGACGGAAATCTACAACGAAGTTCGGAAAACGATTCATCCTATTAGGTAGAGCCAAAGGCAAAGAAAGACACAAGAAATAGGTCATTGAAACTTTTATCATGGCAGAAAACCTCAAACCTCCGACACACAGTCAATCACAAGTTTCTCCCCTCGGAGTTAAACATCTTGATTTCGGAGTACAAACTCCATCAAATATGGAAATAGGAAAGAAAAAACGGGTTCCCGGATACTACTCCTCCCAAGAGTCCTCGAGGAAGATGCAGCAAACCAAAAACGAAACAGATCCACTTGGAATCAGAAATCATTGATGAAATGTTTGATGATGGAAGGAGAAAACAGGTCAACTGGCATGAGTTAGTGGGCACTCTGAGCCTGAAGAGGAAAAGGATTGCAAAAAAACGAACAGTTAAATCTTAAGTATCTTCTTTTAAGCCTGCAAAAAATGATCTATGTGATATAAAAAGAACTTTTTTTCCATTAATATAAAAACAAAAAGACGGTCATTGAGAATGAAGGGTTTATGATCAATATCTGAAAATGGCTCCACATAATCAGAAAGGTTAATATTAGGCATTTGACATTTCTAGAAAAGACAAATGATGATGAGCCATGAAGTCAAGGTGCAAAAACCCCATGGCCAATGGTGATTATATTCGGGATAAATTTTAGGGTCTTGGCTAAAGACATTCATCCTTTGGACGGAATGGGGAAACAAACAAGCTGAAGCCAGTGTATTCACTCTTGCGATAAGGCCATGGCTGACCTTAAGGGTGGGAGATTAATAACACAAGCACCCAATTTTGAAGAACAGAAACTCTTATAGGCCAAAGATAACAGAAATAAAGTCTCTAGAAGACATAATTATTAGTTTGGGTCACAACCCCAAAGATATCAAAAGCATTGAGGCATTAATCAAAAGAAAAGATGGTGATGTTATTTTGCCTAAACTTCATTTTTGAGTACCGATATCAAGACATCCCCGGACACAGAAATTTGAAGGAGAATTCATGGGAAGAAATATGGAGTTGTAAAATGATGAAGACGACTAACGGTAAAACTGAAAGTAATTGGAACAAGCTTTACAAGAAGGAAGCTATCATGGACATCGTCAAACTACTACAACTACAAGTGCTACAACAACGGATCAACAAACGAGCTAGCGAGGTAAACATACAGTTTTGGGTGCAAAGTGAATTGGTAAAACAAATGAAATCTAAAACTCGATCCGAACTTCCAAACCACAAAATTACTTAGTTAGAAAATTTGGAGCGGAAATATGATACGTCTACAAAGACCGTTGTTGATAACACCGGGGAAATTAAAAAGATTGGAAAGATTAGTCAAGGCTTTAGAAAAAGATCTTTCATTAGAGAAACCTTTGAGGAAATAAATAAAATTCTTTGGGATAATATAATTAAGTTAATAAAAAGTATTTCGCCCTCTGTTCGAAGCAGACTTTTGAACAAAATGACTTGATCGAAGTAGCTCGGGAAAATAAACGGAACAAGAGATGAATTAAGGGGCGGAGACCTAAACGAAGCCCGGTCAACATACGGAGGTTTTTGAGTTCTAGGACTAAGCAATGACTTGCGGTATTAGGAATTGAGGGACGGAGCGGCCTTTATTTTGGAGATAAAAAGAGTTTTTACCAAAGAACTTTTATGCGAGAATTTAGGAAAGGAAGTGCTCGGTATTACGGCGGTAATGCTTTCAACTAAGGTTTTATTGGATAGTGGGTTACCCGAGTCCTATGCTCTCAAAGGACCGGATAATGGACCTGGAAACCTATGTTAAGAAAATAGATACCCATGCTCCTGTCATGCTCATTACATCGGTTTGCGGCAATTCTTGTCGGGAAAATCTCTATGACAGGTTGAAGAATTTATTTCATCTTGAGCATGAATTAAAGTATTTGTTCCCTAGTCGGCCCACTTTTTACGGTACAGGCAGTGAGGCAGAAAACTTAAAAAGAACTATAATAGTGAAAGATCAATGGTGGAATGACTTATTGATGCAGGGTATCTTCGGAGTTGAGAATTTTATCTTTTTACTATCAAAAATAAATAAGGAGCACAAGTTAAAGAGTAGCGATGTGGAACATGTTAAGAGTATACCTTGAGGAAACAAAGTATCGGACAACAAAGGAATTACTCAAAGAAACTGACAATAAAGCCCTAATGGCACACACTCCGAGCACATCGCAAATGAAGAAACAACATTAACGATTCTTGTTATTCTATCTCACGAGACCATTTGTCTCCTTTTGTTATGAAATTACTCCTTAGTCACCCTAGATTATTGGCTAGGTTAGTGTGAGAGATATTTTCAATTATTTTTAACATAAATAAACCCTCGAAGAGTATTGGGGGATTCTAATACTTAGTTGTGACATTGAAGTTTTGGGAATAAAAGCATTTGGAAGAGGGAATTTATTTGCAGCTTCTTTGGATGACAATTTGAAGCTCAAGACTTTTTGCGGGATTCATGTGTCGAGATGATTCAATAAGTCTTTCTACCATATGTCTTAAGTTTTATATCGTTTATAATATCTATATTTATTGTCCATTTACGGATAGTTAACATAAAGGATTGAATCGGGAATTTACTTAATTGTGCTCGGAAGTTTGGATGTGATTGTCCTTAACGTATTTTCCTCTAAATTGGTTATAAGCACGAATTCTTAAATGCTCTTGCTTTGCTAATTTAAACATTCTTCGATTACTATAATAAAGAATTCTTCATTTCTCTTTGTTTAGGTATCTCATTTCTCTCTTTTGAACATGGTGAAAGATTCTTAGGCGCCTTTCATCCTTCGAAATCATCCCATCACTTTGAAGAATTTTAAAGTTGTTCTCGTAAGCTGTCTTGCTGTAGAAACCATCTTGTGTGTAGAATGAAAATCCCGATGAAAGCCATCCTTTGACTCCATAGCCCAATGGACTGAAAATCTTCAACACTAGTTTGCGGATTCCACCATTTTCAAACAAACTCTTGGATCTATAACTAGCTACAAACCTTCAAGAACAAAGATAAATCATAAGAGAGCCCTCTCGATGCAGTTAGCTAGATTACGCATCAGAAGGACCAGTTTGTGGTTACCTCGGGTATACTTAGCACTACAACTTCGAGAAAACACCGAGTGATAACATAGTGGCGACCATGCGGGGTCGAATCATTTTATTGATACTGTGTTTTGATTTATAAGCTATGAAGGAGTCTAAAGATCAGCGGGTAGCCTTTGAAGTGCTTTTGCTGCACTGTTGCATAGTAAACAAATCTTTACTTGATCTATCTACGGATTTAGCTTATAAAGCGAACTTTGGATTAAAACATTCAATCGAGACTCTCTAGTTTAATAAATCTTTGAAAAATTTAATAAAACTCTTAAATTTCTTAAAGAAATCATAGAAGTTGTTTTGAAAATTCATAAAAAATAAAATAATCATAAAATACTCAAAATTTGGTTTCTGAAGAACTAACCTTTTCTTGAGGAATTGGGCACTACGGAGTTTAGATTTGCTCCCCACTGATGGTGGACGGTGATCGGACACACAAAGTTAATTCATCACACAGCGACTCCAAAAATCAATTTCACTACTAAGACTCCACTGAAGAATGAACCTGGAAGAACAATATGAAAGATCGGGCTTTCAACGGTTATCCAAGACATTATAATGACCCCTAAATTGATAGATTTTTTCAATGTATATTATTATTTTAGAGAAGATCATAGAGTAGTTTTTTTAATTTATCTCTTTTGAAGTTATAAATATAAAATCATAGCACATTTGAGCATCATTCTATTACCGATTCCTTTTTGATATCAATTTCCAATCAAGGCGTTGTTGATCGAGGAGATCAAGAAAACTGAAGTTTTAGGAGCAATTCCACAGCAAATAATCTATATTCTAAAGCTTTAATAGTGATGTTGGTAAGGAGTTTTGTGGAAAATCTTTCATTTGATAAAATTTTAAATGAATTCGAGGATGGTCTCAAAACTTGAGTTTGATGAGGATTTTCTTAGAGCTTTCTTTCCTTCTTTTTAAATCAAGAAAATGTTCTCCTCGAGTTAAAAAATAGTACCAGTAAGGCCGAAAAGTACAATGAAATCAAACTTTTAATTCTCAAGTTAGATCACCACAATTTCTCGAGAAATCCTAAAGAATTCTTTAAGAAATATTCCTTCTCCAAAGCAAGAGAAATTGTACTATCTGCCAAGCTTGCATATTGAAGATGATTATTCTTTGAACGTGGAAAATAAGTTCATGGTATTCATATTCATAATTCAATTGAACGATTAGTCATTGAAAGCCTAGAAAGTAATAACATACATGTTAATACTTTTATTGATCCTATATCGGATTATATGGAGAATCTTTTGAGCCCAAATCTGCAAACATGTTTCTACCACAAGGATAAAATACATCAAAAGTGGCTTCACCATATCATTTATTATAAAGCCGCACCTTGATCGTAACATACTTCCAATTTTAATCCATAGCAATCGAAGTTATCCATTTATTTCTGACTACTTGATTGGCTTCATTGTATTTTGTATTACACGATTCAATAAGATTTTTTAGTAGATTAGAATAGGTAAATGAGTGTTAATAAACTTAGAATTTTGACCCTTTTTTTTAAGTTTTCAATTTTCGGCTAGTTTTTCATTAAGTTGGTTTGAAATTTTTTGTGTGTTGTTTTAGTTTTAGATCAGTTTGAGTTGCGGAAAAAGGACTATGTTACAATTCAAGATTTTCCTTATGACAAATTCATGTTTTGATTGAGCAAAGCCCGGATAATTCCCTAAGCCCAGAACCCAGCAGTTTTAAGTTTTGAGTGGATAGTAACTTGCGGGTTGACAGAAAGTGAAGGGCCTAAGCTTGAAGTTTTACTATCATATATACGGTAAAGCTACCGGAAAGGAGATTACATGGTTTGGTTTGAACATTTGGAGCAAGCTTGACCTGGCATTGCTTGACTTTTCACAAGGAAAAGCCATCCCCAGAAGTGGAGCCGAGTGTTAGACTCCTATACCAATAGGTGTCATTTTCATGATTGTCTTGATTGAACTATGGAATATGTTCAAACCTTTTCTTAAGCAAAGGTGTTCCATATTCTTGAAAAAACCAAAAAATCAAAAAATTTAAAAAAAATACAAAAGAGGTATACCCTAAAAAGAAAAATCAAGGGAGTAAGAAAAATAAATTGGTCAAGAAAATGAAAGAAATGAACTGAAAGCAAAAATAGACCAAGGAAAGTGTGCAAATCCAAATTCCCACTACTATTTCATTTTTTTGTAAATAATTAATTGTGTGTGTAACATTAAAACTTTGCCACAATTTATGAAGGGTCAAACTGTTTAAACTTGACTTATTCATATTTCAATTTTATGTTATAGAATAGAGAATAAATATCTGACCAAAAAATTTAATCTTGGCAGATAAGTAGATAGGTAGAGTTATTAAAAGGTGCTCAACAGTTTAATCTGAACCCTTGGATGTAATAAGGGTAGAAATAGATAGATTACCATGTAAAAAGAAAAAGGTTGATAAGGGTTTGCAAGTCCAAATGCACCCTAATAAAGAAGAGAAAATGGTAGTGTCAAGTAGATAGGGTAGGTAGATGGTGTTGCAAAGTTTTATCTGATGAATGATGCTGCTAAATGCTTTTGATCCTTTTACCTTCATCACAAGTACTGAAGCAAGCAAATGCACTAGAAAATTCAAAGAAAGCAAAGTCAAAATCATTAACTTCTACATCACTTTTCTTCCTAAGTTTCTACTTAATTTCCCAAGTGCCAAGGTATTTGGAGATCAAAGGGGCCTAAGGCATCGACTTTCGAGGGACCCGACCTACCGATGTGTAGATCAAAAAGACCTAAGTACTTGAGATCATTCATCATTATAATCATTCACCTTTAACCTTTTCCTACGTAAAATCCAATTTTACCTAGGAAAATCATCCTACATTTCACAATAAACCCTCAAGATTACTTGTTATTCTAAGTCTAAGTGTTGAAGTTGATATAATGTGGTTTACTTCAGAAATCTTCACTTTCTTAGATGTGCAAAGTATTTTGAGTTTTCCTTGTCCCTTTGTCATATTTCCATTTAACTCCATTTACTAAATCCCTAGTGAAAATGCCTTATCCTAAGTATATAACTCCTTTTATATAAATATCCAAAAAACCCATCTTATTATAAATTTTAACCAAAGTATGTATTTCCCAATTATTCATGAAAAATCCACATTATGTGCCCTTTGGTTAAAATATATCATTATGTAATATCCCCACCCTTATGATAAGTTAATTATATTGGTTAATTTATCATATAATAAAACACATATATGAGAAAAGCTTTAAACATATGGTATATATGTTTAACACAAAAAATAATAAAACCGAAGTTTTATTTTAAAAACCAAAACTTCAGAAAAACCCCATGCCACCGTGGCTCATCCACCTGGCATCCCACCCGACACTTTAACCGTAATGGAATAATACTCCAGCCACGTGTCACTTGCCCAATGGAATCGCTCCCTCCGCGCTCAATACCACCTTTGCCAATAAGCGGTGCGGGGACTAACCGCTTACCACCCGACCCCTGCACACGTCAGCCCGTACATCGATGACGTCAGTCCTCGGAAAAATAAAAAATCCCTTTTTAACTTGGAAATAAAACAAATTTTCGTGTTTTTTATGTCATTTTCGTTAGTCGAAAGCGACTGTGCCTTCCGCTAAGAAATTCGAATTTTCACTGGAATTCATTGTTCTATCCAATTTCGCTCCAGAATTCCGCCAGACCTGTGTTCAAGCATCCTCCTGCTACCGCCTGATACCTGTTAAAAGCCAGCTTTCCTCCAAGAACAGGTATTTATTCTATTGCGCTCCGAACTTCAAAAGAAACTCGTTTTCCTTGTTTTACACCGAATTAGTGATTAAATCTTATCAGCAAGATCACCTCCCGAGGTTTAAAATCCGTGAATTGCTCTCCTCGAAATCGCAATTGTGCCACTTCATTTAAACTCTCCGAAATCGCGCCCGACCAGGAAAAAACCCGAAAACTTCCGTTTTGAATACACAAGAACCAAAATGGAAGCTCCAGCAGCTCTGAATGTAACCCCATTGAATGCCCCCCATAGAGAGTTAGAATATTTGCCCTTAGTGGATAAAGACTTTCAAATTAAAGACTTAGTGTTTGATGAAAGCCCCCTTCTGAGTTATTGTCGCTGCAGAGACGATTATTTGAAGGGATTGGATGTCATTGGATTGTGGGAATCCAATTTCCCAAGATATCTCATCCCCTCAGTCATTATTTTCCCAGAAATTATCCACTATTGCCATTCTAACTATGATCCAACTCAAAGAGCAGTAATGTCCCCTGACCAGAGTGTTCTTTTCCCTATCACGCCTCAAGCTATCAATGCAATGCTACATTTTGAACCTGATCAAGAGCTAGCACCTTTGTCTATGGAAGAACTCATTGAAAAGTCTAATCAATTGACCGCAGAAAAGTTGAAGTGCATCTGCTAGAATTTTATGTTGCCCGAGCATCAACCTAAGGGACCTCCTCCCTATGGTTTTTATTATTTCAATAAGTTGGGAAGGCTCATCCTAAATATGATATCTTTTGTCTTGGGTTTCAATACAAGTGAATATGTTGATGAAATAACCCTGATTTTGCTGTCCATTTTTACTTCTGGGCAACCTCCTGCAGTTAAATATGACTTTGCTTCTTTCATAGCCAATAAAATCCATGACCAGTTCATGAGGCTAGATGATGAGAAAGTGTTTAAATATTCCTCAGTTATTTATCATCTCATTATCTTTTATCAATCAGAGAAGTTTCCTTTCCCTGTTAAAAAGCTTGATGCCAAGGGAAACTCTAGGTCAGTTATATTTTGGTCTCCCATAATTCACTCTTCCTATGATTCTCCGTATTCCTATGCTGAGTTCATCGATATTTTTGTATATCCTGCAACTACCTTGTTGACAGGAATTCCTCCTCCAAGACTCAGTAATGAAATCAAGAAGACCTTGCAGATTTTAAGGACATATAAAGTTGGAGACTGGTATCTATATCAAAACCATTCAGTCATCAGAATCTATGGATGTGAATTACATCCATTCAAGTTGCCAAAGTATGTGCCCATGAGACTTTTTGCCTTGGAATATTTCAGGCAAATGAATAATTCTGACATGATTCATTTTTGTAGTGTGAAAAAGAAAGCCCAACTCAGGATCAAAAGTCAACTAGGTCCCTTCATATGTAACTCTAGGGATGCTGAGCGAGAAGCAGAAGATATACTACAAAACCATTGCAAGTTCCAAAGAACTTTCCGTTGGGTTCCTTATGATCCATTTGGTTTTATCTGTGAAAAAAGAATAAAGAACAAATCATCCCCTTACATGCACCACAGGATTCCTGAAATAGAACAATATGCCAATCAAGATGAATGGGTGGAAGAAACACTAGTTGAGGAAGAAAGTGAAGAAGACAAAATGAACAAAATTATGAAAGAACTTGAGAAGAAGTATGACCTAGAATCTTATGGTCAAGTGCAGGTACCTCACATTGGCACTTCTTTAGCAGCAAATCTACAACAGAGATTACAGGAAGGTAGTTCATCAATTGCAGCAGAGTCAAAAGGAAAAGGAAAGGAGCCTGAAATACAGGTCATTGAAACTTTAACCATGGCAGAGAAACCTCAAACCTCCAGAGCACCTGATCAAACACAAGTTTCTCCCACTCAAGTAAACCATCTTGAAGTTTCAGAATTACAAACTCCATCCAATATAGAAATGGGCAAGAAAAAGCAGGTTCCAGATACTACTCCTCCCAAAGAATCCTCAGAACTACATCAAACCAAAAGGCAGAAACTCAATACACCCCAGGAAGTGGAAATAATAGATGAGATTTTTGATGATGGAAGAGAAGATAGTCAACTAACTGGCTCTGTTAGTATGACACACACAGATCAGAAAGGAAAAGCTTTGTAAAAGCAGTTGAGTACTGAAGTATCTTCTTTTAGGCCACCAAAAACAGATACAGGGGATATAAAAAGAACTTTCATTAATATAAAGGCAAAGAATGATCCATTAAGAATGAAGGTATATGATCAATATCTGAAAATGGCTCCACATAATCAGGAAAGGTTAATGTCAGCATTTGACATTTCACAAGGCAAAATGATGATGAGCCACTTCAAGTCCAAGGTACCAAAACCCATGACAGCAGTTGATTATATCAGAACAAATTTTGAGGTCCTGGCAAAGGACATTCATCCTTTGGACCAGATAGAGCTGCATAAACAAACTGGGGAAATGGTGTATTCCACTCTTACTGATAAGGCCATGGCAGCCTTAAGGCTGCAAGATTCTTTAAATAACACAAGCACCCAATTGAAAATTGAGAAGGCCTCTTCTCAGGCCAAAGATAACAGAATAAAGTCTCTGGAAGACATAATCATCAGTTAGGGTCACAACCCCAAAGATATCAAAAGCATTGAGGCATTAATCAAGAATAAAGATGGTGACATAGCTGCACTGAGAAAGCAGCTGAAATTGCCAGCCTCAAGGCATCCCCAGACCCAAGAAGTTTTGAAGGGAAATTCACAGGAAGAGATAATGGAGTTGCTCTTAAAAGTGACTGAGCAACTAAGTGAAACTGAGAAAGAATTGGAACAAGCTTTACAGGAAAAGGAAGCTATCAGGTAGGCATCCATCATAGAAGCTACTACAACCATAGGTACTACAACAACAGATCAACAAATACAGCCAGCGCAGGTAAACACTTTTGGTCTGAGTTCTGATGAATTGATAAAACAAATGGAAAGTTTACAACTAAGGGTCACTGAAGTTCAAACCACAAAATTGCAGTTAGTAAATTTGGAGCAGAAATATGACACTTCTAAAAAGACTGTTGCTGATAATACCAGGGAAATAAAAAGGTTAGAAAGATTGGTTAAGGCTTTAGAAAAAGATCTTTCATTAGAAAAGCCTTTGAGGGAAATAAATGAAATTCTTTGGGGTAATATAATTGAGTTAATAAAAAGTATTTGGCCCTCTGTTCAAGCAATTTTTGAACAAAATGACTTGATTAAAGTAGCTCAGGAAGAAATAAACAGAACAAGAGATGAATTAAGAGGCAGACCTGAGCAGGCCAATCAACTTATACAGTTTTTGAACACCCGGACTAAGCAACAGCTTGCAGTATTAGGAATTGAGGACAGGACCGACACTATTTTGGAGATAAAAAGAGTTTTTACCAAAAGAACTTTTATGCAGAATTTGGAAAGGAAGTGCTCAGATATTCTGGCAGAAATTAATGCTTTCAAAGGAAAATTTCAGGTTCTATTGGACAGTGGGTTACCCAGTCCTATGCTCTCAGAGGACCAGATAATGGACCTGGAAACCTATGTTAAGAAAATAAATATCCATGCTCAGAACATAACTGCTTTTTCTATCAGTTTGCCAGAAGCAACGTTGCCAACAGGGAGAAATCTCTATGACAGGTTGAAGAATTTATTTCATCTTGAACATGAAATAAAGTATTTATTCCCTAATCAGCCTACTTTTTACAAACTCACAGAGGCCGATGAAACATTGAGAAAACTTAAAAGAACCGTAATATCAGAAGATCAATGATGGAATGACTTATTGGAAATTTTATGAAATTTATCTTCAGGTTGAGAATTTTATCTTTTTACTATCATGTAAAGGATAAATAGTGAGAACAGGTTAAAGAGTATCAGTCGAAAAGGTTAAAGAGTATCCGAAGAAACAAAGAGTATCAGACAAGCAAAAGAATTACTCAAAGAGACAGCATCGAGCCGTATTATAGCACCTGCCTCCAGCACATCCACAAAATGAGGAAACAGCACATCAGCAGTTACTTGTTATTTTATCTACGAGACCATTTGTCTCCTTTTTATTTGTAAATTACTCCTTAGTCACCCTAGATTATTGGCTAGGTTAGTGTGAGATATTTTCAATTATTTTTTGTATAAATAAACCCTCAAAGAGAGTATTGAGGGTGGATTCTAATACTTGGCTGTGACATTGATGTTTTTGGAATAAAAAGTGTTTTGGAGAAATTTATTTGTGGCTTACTGGATGACAATTTGAAGCTCGGGACTTTTTGCAGGATTCATGTGTCGGACTGCAGTTCAATAAGTCTTTCTATCCTATGTTTTAAGTTTTATATCCGTTTATAATATCATTATGTCCATTTCTGAATAATTTACATAAAGGATTGAATCGGAATTTACTTAATTGTACTCTGATTTCAGATGTGATTATTCTTAATGTTTTCCTCTAAATTGGTTATAAGCACGAATTCTTAAATGCTCTTGCTTTGCTAATTTAAACATTCTTGATTACTATAATAAAGAATTCTTCACTGCTCATTGTTTGTAATCATTTCATTTCTTTCTTTTTGAACATGGTGAAAGATTCTTAGCTGCCTTTCATCCCTTCAAACCCATTCCATCCACTTTAAATTTTAAGGATTGTTCTCTGTTTGGCTATCTTGCCCTGCAAAGTCATCTTGTGTGTAGAATAGAAATCCAGTAAAGCCATCCTTTGACTCCATAGCCCAATGGACTGAAAATCTTCAACCTTGCCCTTAGTTAGCGAATTCCACCATTCAATCAAAATCAAACTCTTGGACTTATAACTAGCCTAAAACTTTCTAAGAACAAAGATAAATCATAAAGAGAGAGCCATCTCTGGATGCAGATTGGCTAGATTCTGCATCTGAAGGTTGGTTTGTGGTTACCTCGGGTATACTTTCCTTTTCCACAACTTCAAGGAAAACCTGAGTGATAACATAGTGGCGACCATACTGGGGATCTGAATCATTTTTATTTTTAATATTGTTCACTTATAAGCTATAGAAAGAGTCTGAAGATCAGCCAGGTAGCCTTTGAAATTGCTTTTGCTCTGCAACTGCAAAAGTAAATAAATGCTGCTTCAGTCTATCTCTGATTTAGCTTATACACTGAACCTTAGTTTCAAATGTTTAATCAGACTCTCTAGTTCAATAAATCTTTGAGAAAATTTTAATCACAATCTTAAATTTCTTGAAGAATTTGCTGAAGTTGTATTTTCTTTTCATTTTAAAAACAAAATAATCATAAAATACTCAAAATTTGGTTTCCTGAAGCACTGACTTTTTCTTCAGAATTGTTTTACAGGTTTAGATCTGATCTATGATGGTGGACAGTGATCAGACACACGAAGGTTAAAATCATCCACCTGGCGACTCCAAAATCAATCTCACAATTAAGACTCCACTGGAGGAATGAACCTGGAAGAACAATATGGAAAGATTAGGCTTTCAACTTGGATTGTTATCCAAGACATTATGTTCTTTATAAATTGATAGAGTTTTCCAATGTATATTGTATTTTAGAGAAGATCTTAGAGTAGTTTTTAATTTATCTCTTTTGAAAATTGTAAATATAAAATATCCATGCACATTTGAGCATCATTCTTCTGACTCTTTTGATATCATTTTCCAATCGAGACACTGTTGATCAGAGATCCAGAGCTTCAAGTTTCAGAGCAATTCCACAACCAAATAATCCATATTCCAAAGCATTAATAGTGATATTGGATGACAGGGTTTGTGGAAAATCTTTCATTTGATGAAATTTTAAATGAATTCAGGGATGAGTTATCAAAACTTCAGTTTGATGAGGATTTTCTAAGAGATTTCTTTCTTCTTTTTAAATCAAGAAAATGTTCTCCTCAAGTTAAAAAATGGCTTCTTGATTTAATTTCTAAAAATTATGAAAATGAAATCAAACTTTTGCATTCTCAAATTCAGTCATACAATTTCCGAAATCCTAAAGAATTCTTTGAAAATCTTCCTTCTCCAAAGCAAGAGGAAATTGTACTATCTTTTGACTTGCATATTGAAGATGATTATTCTTTCAAACACAGGACTGAAGAAATAAGTTCATGGTCTAATATTCATAATTCAATTGAACAATTAGTCATTGAAGGCCTAGAAGTAAATAACATACATCATGCTTTTAATGATCCTATAGCAAATTATATGGAGAATATTTTTACCTCAAATCTGCAAACATGTTTTATCTATGAGGACCAAATACATCAACGGTGGCCTTTATATATCACAATTTCGATTATGTGGGTACATGATCAAATTAGGCTTCTGATTTCACTGAAAATCAGTCAAGAAGTTCATTTGTTTCTGCAGTTGCTTGATTGGCTTCATTGACATTTTTGTATTACCTGATTCAATAAGATTTTTAGTAGATTAGAGTAGGTAAATGGGTGCTAATAAGCTCAGAATTTTGAGCATTTTTTTTAAGTTTTCAATTTTCAGCTAGTTTTTCATTAAGTTGGTTTGAAAATTTTTGTGTGTTGTTTTAGTTTCAGATCAGATTTCAGGTTGCAGAAAAAGGACTATATTCAATTTAAGATTTTCAACCACAGCAAATACATGTTTGGGATTGGAACAAGGCAGAATATTTCCAACTGGGAAACAAAGTTTTAAGTTTGGAGTGGATGGTGACTTACTGGAGTTGAAGCCCGAAGTGAAGGCCCTAAGCTTCAAGAGTTTCACTATCATATATACAATAAAGCTATCAGAAGAAGGAGATTACATGGTTCAGTTTGAAGACATTTTGAGGCATCTGACCTGCTGTTCTTGACTTTTCACCAGGAAAAGCCATCTCCAAGTGGAGCCAGTGTTAGACTCCTATACCAATAGGTGTCATTTTTCATGATTGTCTTGATTGAACTATGGAATATGTTCAAACCTTTTTCTTGAGCAAAGGTGTTCCATATTCTTGAAAAACCAAAAAGTCAAAAAATTTAAAAAATGTAAAGAGGGTATACCCTAAAAGAAAAATCAAAGGGTAAGAAAAATAAATTGGTCAGAAAAGTGAAAGAAATGAACCCCAAACAAAAATAGACCAAGGAAAGTGTGCCAATCCAAATGCCACTACTATTTCATTTTTTGTAAATAAGCAATTGTGTGCAACTTATCAAACTTTTGCCACAATTTATGAAGAGTCAAACTGTTTAAACTTGACTCATTCATTTTTAATTTCATGTTGTAGAATAGAGAATAAATATCTGACCAAACAGTTTAATCTTGGCAGATAAGTAGATAGGTAGAGATTAATAAGAGGTGCTCAACAGTTTAATCTGAGCCCTTGGATGTAATAAGGGTAGAATTAGATAGATTGGCCATGTAAAAAGAAAAAGGTTGATAAGGGTTTGCAAGTCCAAATGCACCCTAATAAAGAAGAGAAAATGGTAGTGTCAAGTAGATAGGGTAGATAGATGGTGTTGCAAAGTTTTATGTGATGAGTGATGGTGCTAAATATGTTTGATCTTTTACCTTCATCACAAGTACTGAAGCAAGAAATACACTAGAAAATTCAAAGAAAGCAAAGTCAAAATCATTAACTTCCCACATCACTTTTTCCCTAAGTTTTTACTAATTTCCCCAAAGTGCTAAGGTATTTGGAGATCAAAGGGGATAAAGGCATTTCCTTGACTTTTGGAGGGACCGGACCCTCGGCCTGATGATCAAAAAGACCTAAGTACTTGAAGTTATCCATTATCATTCACTTTCAATCCTTTCTTAAGTAAAATCCCATTTTACTTAGGAAAATCATGCAAAATTCCATAAAAATCCCTCAAAATAACTTACTATTCTAAGTTTAAGTGTTGAAGTTGAGATATTGTAATTTACTTCAGAAATTGTCACTTTCTTAGATGTGCAAAGTTTTTTGAGTTCCCTTGTTCCTTTGTCATATTAATGTTTAACTTTAATTATTAACTCCCTAGTGAAAATGCCTTATCCTAAGTATATAACTCCTCTTACATAGATATCCCAAAAAACCCCTCTATTAGAAAGTTTAACCAAAGTATTTATTTCCCAATTAAATCTTTAAAAACCCACATTATGGGCCCTTTGGTTAAATATATCATTATGTAATATCCCCGCCCTTATGATAAGTTAATTATATTGGTTATTTTATCATATAATAAAAAACATATATGAGAAAAGCTTCAAACATATGGTATATATGTTTAATAAAAAAAAAAATAATAAACCCGAAGTTTTATTTTAAAAACCAAAACTTCGGAAAAACCCCATGCCACCGTGGCTCATCCACCCGGCATTCCACCCGACACTTTAACCGTAATGGAGACCCGCGTGCAAAGTTCCTTACCTAGACCCTTTATAACTATGGGATTAATTAGTTATCAGGACTAATTAATAACCTTTTATCCACCAATTATGTGCCACCCGGAATGATTAATTAAACACTAATTATGTCGGGCCCGCGTGATAACTACCCCACCATCTCTCCGTCCTTTCAACCGTTGGATCGCCCCTCCAAATATCAACGCTCCACAGCAATTCCGCCAGCCGTCCCTTGTCAGCACTTTAATGCGCGGGGGCATGGTGGTATTGGAATAATACTCCGACCACGTGTCACTCGCCCAATGGAATCGCTCCCTCCGCGCTCAATACCACCTTTGCCCATAAGCGGTGCGGGGATTACCGCTTACCGCCCGACCCCTGCCACACGTCAGCCCGTACTGAAGTGACGTCATTCCTCGGAAAAATAAAAACCCCTTTTTTGACTTTGGAAATAAAACAAATTTTCGTGTTTTTTATGTCATTTTCGTTATTCGAAAGCGACTGCGCCTTCCACTACGAAATTCAAATTTTCATTGAAATCCACTGTTCTATCCGATTTCGCTCCAGAATTCTACCGGACCAGTGTTGGAGCATCCTCTTGCCACCGCCTGATACCTGTTAAAACCCAGTTTGCCTCCAAGAACAGGTATTTATTCTATTTGCGCTCTGAACTTTAGAAGAAACTGTGTTCTTTGTTTTCTCCGCTGGATTAGTGATTAAGTCTTATCGCTAAGATCATTCCCTGAGGTATAAAACTGTGAATTTTTCTCCTGAAACTGCAATTGTGCCAATTTCTCTCATTTAAACTGAAATCACGACATTCCTATGAAGAAAACCCAAAAACTTCCATTTTGAATCCACAAGAACCAAAATGGAAGCTCCGGCAGCCCTGAATGTGACTCCACTGAATGCCCCCCACAGAGAGTTAGAATATTTTCCCTTAGTGGATAAAGACTTCCAAATTAAAGACTTGCATTTTGATGAAAGCCCCCTTCTGAGTTTTTGTCGCTGCAGAGACGATTATTCGAAAGGGAAAGATGTCATTGGATTGTGGGAATCCAATCTCCCGAGATATCTCATCCCCTCAGTCATTTCTTTCCCAGAAATTATCCACTATTTCCATTCTAACTATGATCCCACTCAAAGAGTTGTAATATCCCCTGACCAGAGTGTTCTTTTCCCTATTACTTCCCAAGCCATCAATGCAATGCTACACTTTGAACCTGATCAAGAGCTAGCACCTTTTTCCATGGAAGAACTGATTGAAAAATCTAATCAATTAACCCCAGAAAAATTGAAGTCCATTTGCCAAAATTTCATGTTGCCTGAACATCAACCTAAGGGACCTCCTCCCTATGGTGTTTATTATTTCACTAAGTTGGGAAGGCTCATCCTAAATATGATATCTTTTGTCTTGGGTTTCAATACAAGTGAATATGTTGATGAAATAACCTTGGTTTTGTTGTCTATTTTTACTCCTGGGCAACCTCCTGAAGTTAAATATGACTTTGCCTCTTTCATAGCTAATAAAATCCATGACCAGTTTATGAGGCTAAATGATGAGAAAGTGTTTAAATATTCCTCAGTTATTTATCATCTCATTATCTACTATCAATCATAAAAATTCCCTTTCCCTGTTAAAAAGCTTGATGCAAAGGGAAACCCTAGGTCAGTTATATTTTGGTCTCCCATAATTCACTCTTCCTCTGATTCTCCCTATTCCTATGTTGAGTTTATCGATCTTTTTGTATATCCTGCAACTGCCTTGTTAACAGGAATTCCTCCTCCAAGACTCAGTAATGAAATCAAGAAGACCTTGCAGCTTTCAAGGACATATAAAGTTGGAGACTGGTATCTATATCAAAACCATTCAGTCGTTAGAATCTATGGATGTGAATTACATCCCTTCAAGTTGCCAAGATATGTGCCCATGAGACTTTTTGCCTTGGAATATTTCAGGCAAATGAATAATTCAGATGTGATTCATTTTTGTAGTGTAAAAAAGGAAGCCCAACTCAGGATTAAAATTCAATTAGGTCCCTTCATATGTAACTCTAGGGATGCTGAGCACGAAGCAGAAGTTATACTTCAAAACCATTGCAAGTTCCAAAGAAGTTTTCGTTGGGTTCCTTATGATCCATTTGGTTTTATCTGTGAAAAAATAATAAAGAAAAAATCATCCCCTTACATGCACCTCAAGATTCCTGAAATAGAAAAATATGCCAATCAAGATGAATGGGTGGAAGAAACACTAGTTGAAGAAGAAAGTGAAGAGGAAAAAATGAACAAAATTATGAAAGATCTTGAGAAGAAGTATGACCTAGAATCTTGTGGTAAAGTGTAGGTATCTCACATTGGCACTTCTTCAGCAGCAAATCTACAGTAGAGATTACAGGAAGGCAGTTCATCAATTGCAGCAGAGACAAAAGGCAAAGGAAAGGAACCTGAAATACAGGTCATTGAAACTTTAATCATGGCAGAGAAACCTCAAACTTCCAGAGCACCTGATCAATCACAAGTTTCTCCCACTCAGGTAAATCATCCACAAGCTCCAGAACTACAAACTCCATCCAATGTGGAAATAGGAAAGAAAAGGCAGGTTCCAGATACTACACCTCCCAAAGAAACCTCAAAGCTACATCAAGCTAAAAAGCAGAAACCCGATCCACTTCCAGATGTGGAAATCATAGATGAGGTGTTTGATGATGGAAGAGAAGATAGTCAACTAACTGGTTCTGTTAGTATGACACCCACAGATCAGAAATAAAAAGCTTTGAAAAAGCAGTTGAGTACTGAAGTATCCTCTTTTAAGCCACCAAAAACAGATACAGGTGATATAAAAAGAACTTTCATTAATATAAAGGAAAAGAATGATCCATTGAGAATGAAAGTATATGATCAATATCTAAAAATGGCTCCACATAATCAGGAGAGGTTAATGTCAGCATTTGATATTTCACAAGGCAAAATGATGATGAGCCACTTCAAGTCCAAGGTGCCAAAACCTATGACAGCAGCTGATTATATTAGAACAAATTTTGAGGTCCTGGCAAAGGACATTCATCCTTTAGACCAGATAGAGCTGCATAAACAAACTGGGGAAATGGTCTATTCCACTCTTACGGATAAGGCCATGGCAGCCCTAAGGCTACAAGATTCTTTAAATAACACAAGCACCCAATTTCAAATTGAGAAGGCCTCTTCTCAGGCCAAAGACAATAGAATAAAGTCTCTGGAAGACATAATCATCAGCTTGGGTCACAACCCCAAAGATATCAAAAGCATTGAGGCACTAATTAAGAAGAAATATGATGACATAGCTGCACTGAGAAAGCAGCTGAAATTGCCAGCCTCAAGACATCCCCAGACCCAAGAATTTTTAAAGGGAAATTCACAGGAAGAGATAATGGAGTTGCTCTTAAAAGATGACTGAGCAACTGACTGAAACAGAGAAAGAATTGGAACAAGCTTTACAGGAAAAGGAAGCTATCATGCAGACATCCATCACAGAAACTACTACAACCACAGGTACTACAACAGCAAAGCAACAAACAGAGCCAGTGCAGGTAAACACTTCTGGTTTAAGTTCTGATGAGTTGACAAAACAAATGGAAAGTTTAAAATTAAGAGTCACAGAACTTCAAACCACAAAATTACAGTTAGAAAATTTGGAGCAGAAATATGATACATCTAAGAAGACAGTTGCTGATAATACCAGGGAAATTAAAAGGTTGGAAAGATTGGTTAAGGCCTTAGAAAAAGATCTTTCATTAGAGAAGCCTTTGAAGGAAATAAATGAAATTCTTTGGGACAATATAATTGAATTAATAAAAAGTATTTGGCCCTCTGTTCAAGAAATTTTTGAACAGAATGACTTGATTAAAGTAGCTCAGGAAGAAATAAACAAAACAAGAGATGAATTAAGGGGCAGACTTGAGCAGGCCAATCAACTTATACAGTTTTTGAACACCCGGACTAGGCAATAGCTTGCAGTGTTAGGAATTGAGGACAGGACCGGCACTATTTTGGAGATAAAAAGAGTTTTCACCAAAAGAACATTTATGCAGAATTTGGAAAGAAAGTGCTCAGATATTCTGGCAGAAATCAATGCTTTCAGAGGAAAATTTTAGGTTTTTTTGGACAGTGGGTTACCTAGTCCTATGCTCTCAGAGGACCAGATAATGGACCTGGAAACCTATATTAAGAAAATAAATATCCATGCTCAAAATACAACTGCATGTTCTATCAGTTTGCCAGAAGCAACGTTGCCAACAGGGAGAAATCTCTATGACAGGTTGAAGAATTTATTTCATCTTGAACATGAAATAAAGTATTTGTTCCCTGATCAGCCCACTTTTTACAAACTCACAGAGGCTGATGAAACGTTGAGGAAAATTAAAAGAACCATAATAGCAGAAGATCAATGGTGGAATGACTTATTGGAAATTCTATGAAAATTATCTTCAGGATGAGAATTTTATCTTTTTACTATTATGTAAAGGATAAAAATGAGCACAGATGAAAGAGTATCAGTTACACAGGTTAAAGAGTATCCGTAGAAACAAAGAGTGTCAAACAAGCTAAATAATTACTCAAAGGGACAGCATCGAGCCCTATTATAGCACCTGCCTCCAACACGTCCTCAAAAGCGGGAAACAGCACACCAGCAATTACTTTTTGTCCTATTTATGAGACCATTTGTCTCTTTTTTATTGTAACTTACTCATTAGTCACCCACGATTATTGGCTAGGTTAGTGTGAGATTTTTTCAATTATTTCTTGTATAAATAAACCCTCAAAGAAAGTATTGAGGGTGGATTCTATTACTTTGCTGTGACATTGAAGTTTTTAGAATAAAAGCATTTTGGAGAAATTTATTTGTGGCTTACTGGATGACAATTTGAAGCTCAGGACTTTTTGCAGGATTCATGTGTCGGACTGCAGTTCAATAAGTCTTTCTATCCTATGTTTTAAGTTTTATATCTGTTTATAATATCATTGTGTCCATTTATGAATAATTTACATAAAGGATTGAATCAGAATTTACTTAATTGTACTCTGATTTCAGATGTGATTATTCTTAATGTTTTCCTCTAAATTGGTTATAAGCACGAATTCTTAAATGCTCTTGCTTTGCTAATTTAAACATTCTTGATTACTATAATAAAGAATTCTTCATTGCTCTTTGTTTGTAATCATTTCATTTCTTTCCTTTGAACATGGTGAAAGATTCTTAGCTGCCTTTCATCCCTTCAAACCCATTCCATCCACTTTAAATTTTAAGGATTGTTCTCTGTTTGGCTATCTTGCCCTGCAAATCCATCTTGTGTGTAGAATAGAAATCCAGTAAAGCCATCCTTTGACTCCATAGCCCAATGGACTAAAAATCTTCAACCTTGCCCTTAGTTAGCGAATTCCACCATTCAAACAAAATCAAACTCTTGGACTTATAACTAGCCTAAAACTTTCTAAGAACAAAGATAAATCATAAAGAGAGAGCCCTCTCTGGACGCAGATTGGCTAGATTCTGCATCTGAAGGTTGGTTTGTGGTTACCTCGGGTATACTTTCCTTTTTCACAACTTCAAGGAAAACCTGAGTGATAACACCTTCCATTGGGACCAAGTTGCGCAAGCTTATTTTGATGCTGTCAAGGACCATATTGTCTGAGCGCCATTAATGTATCCTCCAAATTATCAAAATGATTATTTCCTATATATCACCGCGGCTGAAACGACCATCGCTATGGTTTTGGTCCAAGTAGAAGATGGAATTGAACATCTGATCTATTATTTGAGTCGTAATCTCAATGATACGGAAGTTAAGTACTCATACGTGGAAAAGCTTGCCTTGGCAGCTGTTCAAGCTGTCCAAAGATTTTGCCATTATATCCTGCTCTGAAAAACAACAATAGTTTTGGATTGCAACCCCATGAATTACATATTATCACGTCAATTGCTAGGGGAAAATATTCAAAATGGATTGTCATTATGCAGGAATTTGATTTGGAATTCATCAAATCCAAGTCAAAGAAGTCTTTAGTTTTGGCTGAGATTCTCTGTGACCTTCCCTCTGATAGTACTCCTACTACGTCGGAACCATCAATTCCAGACAAGTCTCTGTTTCTGATCAGATCATATGATCCTTGGTATGGGCATTTCATCATTTATCTCCAAACCCAAACTTTTTGACCTAATACCTCTCGCTCTAATCAACGACGTATTCAATACCAAGCCAAATATTATGTCATCGTTGGTGATACACTTTATCATCGTGGTGTTGATACCATTTTAAGGAGGTGCCTCACTCATGAGGAGGCCAAAAAAGTGTTAAATGATTGTCATGCTGGGGCTTGTGGTGGACACTTATCTAGGTATTCTACTGCGCAGAAGGTACTCTGCGCTATTTACTTTTGGCCTACAATTTTTTGAGATTGCATCCTCACAGTCATAAGTTGTCATGCATGCCAGATTTTTTATTGTAAAATCCGCAAACCGCCAGTGCCAATGCATCCTGTTGTCTCTGCTGGACCATTTACGAAATGGGGTATTGAATTTATGACCTGTAACCCTCCTTCGTTCGGGGGGCATGGTTATATTATTGTCGCAGTCAAATATTTTACCAAATGCTGAAGCGATGCCTACATTAAATAACACAGGACAAACAATTGCATTGTTTTTCTTCAACCATGTTATTGCATGGTTTGGGGTCCCACAGGCTATAGTTACGGATCATGGGAAGCATTTTCGCAACCATATGATGCCTGAATTGACAGCCAAGTTAGGATTGTCACATGATAATTCTACTCCTTATTATCCACAATCAAATGGACAAGTTGAGGCTATTAACAAAATTCTTAAACGAATCCTTCAACGAATGATAGGAGTTCATAAAAGGAATTGGCACTTGATCCTGTACTCCGCCTTGTGGGTGTATTGAACCTCAGTGAGAAACGCAACCGGATTTATTCCTTTTCAATTGGTGTATGGTCTGGAGGCTATCTTACCAATCCAATGCGAAATATCATTGTTAAAAATCGCGATAGACTTGTTACCGGACACCTCAGAAGAAGAAGCACGTCTCCTTAACCTCATCCATCTTTATGAAACGCGTCGTGAAGCCCAATTGGCCAAATAAGCGCATAAGAGATGTATAAAGGCGCAATACGACAAAAATGTCTAGCCTCACATCTACTCAAAGGGCGACTTGGTCATTCTTTATGACCAAGAAGATGATGTAATAGGTATAGGGAAATTCGAGCCATTATGGCATGGCCCCTATATTGTCAAAATAGTTCTTGCTAAAGATGCCTACGAGTTAGTTGATTACGATGGGATTCCATTGGCACAACCTAGAAATGGGTTGTATCTTAAATGTTACTATGCTTAATCATGAGCGTAGTAATTTTTTGTATTATATTGTTTATATGCTGTTGATTTCCATTCACTATCTTAATTTTTTTTTAGAGTTTTCTTGACGTTAGTAATCCTCTTTAAATTTTATGGCAGATGTTTGAATCTTCGGAACCATTTTTTGGATACGCTGATGGTGCTAGTCATAGTACGCATAATCTATCCTCTGCAGCGTGGGCCATTTTCGCTCCGAACGATGATTTAGTGAGTTTTCAAGGGATTTGTATTGGTAGATCGACGAATAATATCGCTGAGTATAGCTGTTGATCGAACTTCTCTCTGATGCCATTTCATTTGGTATTAACCGCATAATCATAAGGTTAGACTCACAACTTGTGGTATTACAACTTACTAGTGTGTATACTGTCAGAAATCCGACACTTCTTAGATTGTTCCTAAGAGTTAGAATTTTGGAAAGACATTTTGATTTTTTTCAATATCAACACATTTCCAGAAATTTGAACACTTTAATTGATTCATTAGCTAATCAAGTTTTAGACAGAAATTTGTGACATAGGTAAAGAAAATATTCACATCATTGAATAGGATTGCACATTAAACATAGGAAAAACTATGAAAACATATAGATAGATAGTTATAGGTTTTTACAAAATTTGTGCCCAAGAAACATTGGTCATCTGACCTCAAAATGTATGCAAAATGTCATAAGTAAACTAGTGGTGCTCATGGTAACATGCTATAGATCTAAAGATCCTACAAAGCAACCGCATCCAATGGTTAGGAACCCCAATTGTGTACCACTGCAGTCGCATGGGAAGCTCTTCGATCCAGAAATCTAGAATCCCGAAAGTCAATCCCTCTATGTGCTGCTAAAGCTCAGCCAGAGTCTCAGCCATATCAAGGTCCTGAAGGACTGCTCTCCCAACAACCCTCTCTGCTGGCGCATCTGCTTCGCGCTCTATTTCCTCTACTGGTTGAACACGACCGATATCTGCATTACATAAAACATTTCGTTTAGTCTTGGAAATAAATCAAAACATAAAAACATTGTATAAACCTTAGAAAAATAAACAAACTTGGTCAAATAATTCTTACCTATTGCACCCCACTGAGCGCCTTCTGGTAATACTAGATCTGGATCTCCTCGAAATTTGATGCCTGCGTATGCATACTCATCGATGGCGACAATCTGTTGCTGGAACCAGGTGAAGAATGCAGTAGAGAACACAACGGGTGATTGCCCTGCATGCCAACCCATGATTTCTACTCATCTATGCATTCTAGGATCTCTAGGACTAGATATATCCAATGTTACATGTTGTAGCTGCATCAGTGGAATCCGTTCCAAAGAGAAGGAGATAAGGATTGAACCATAAATGAAATTTTTCTTCCTTCCCCCCTTTGCTTTATTCAGTTGTTCCTTTATATGAGATAGAGCAGTTTCAGACCAGTTGAAGACTGTTGGCTCTAAGAAATCTAGCACATACTGCATATACGATCTGTTCACTACATGTAGTGTTACGGTGCCAACAAGTTTAGCGATCGTGAAAAGGATGGTTCTCAAAGGAAAATCCCTAACATCCCGGATGTTTATTTTTCCATATTTGCTAGGTTATGACCCTGGATAGCAATACTGCATAACATAATCCCTCACTGTTTCTCCTCCAACGGTAGATCCTGTGAGTGAAATGGGAAAACCTCTCCTCGACAAACCTGTGAGAAAATACACATCCTCAAATGTTATGGACAAAACTTGATTTTTTATGTGAAATGCCTCTATCTCTGGATCCCATGCTCGAACTTAGAACTCCAAGAGTTCTATTTGTTGCCTCATTCCCAACAATTTGAAGTACTTAAGTAGTCCACAATATCTTAAGGCTCTTACAGTACCCGGATCATTCAAGGCAATCATATATTGTTCTTCATGTTCCATTTCCCTCTATGTAATCGTCATTATTATCTAATGGAAACCTGAAATATAACCATAAGATCCATTAGATACCATTCATTGCGAAAAACTAAGAAACTTTTGAGCACATCATGAAAATAAAAAACTTGAACTGTGCCCAACGCACTCCCTGAGTTAAGACAGTGCGTTGCATATGCAAGTACCCTTCACTGTACTTACTATGCAATGCAGGTTTTGATGTTCAAGGGTGCGTTGCCCTCAATTTGGGAAAAATTTACCCTAGGGGCCTCAAAAACCTAAAATTTTCAAGGAATGGGAATGAAATGAATACTAAAGGAAAGAGGAGGTTTATGCTACTAACCTGGATCAAACGACGATGAAATACATCCACAAAAATGACCGCAATCAACGACTGAAGTTCGAGGGAAAAATCAGGTTCAGAGCTCCAAAATTCAAATGGTAACTATGGAATGGTAAAAATGAATAGTGAAACTACTTTATATAGTCATTTAATTGTTTGCAAGTTAAATTTATTGCTATGACTATGGTTTTATTGTGTTTTGATCATGAAACAGGTATTTTTAATCCATTTTATGTTGTTCTGAACAAGAAATACAACTGATGAACAGATAAGTCGTGCACATTTATTTCAAAGAAAGACTTGACCACAAAGAATACCTTTTTCTCCTTATTTTTCGAGCTTTGATAAAAAAGAAAAAGGATTTGAAGCGCACTTTTATCTCTTTTTCGAGCTTCGATAATAACGAAAAAGGAACCCCTGGAGTCTTCTTTCAGCTCTTTTTAGACTCTGATAATGTGAAAATATTTCCGAGCACTTGTCTTTTAGAGCTCATTAAAGTAAATGAATTGATATCTACTCAGTATAAGTTTAACGCTTTTCCTGACTCAGATAAATTATTTACGAAAAAGGAATACCTTGGTTAAACATGACCAAAGAGGTTCTTTTAGATATTATTTTACTCTTTTTCGGATCTGAGAGACAAATTTACAAAAAATACTTTTGGAGTTCTCTTTCGTCCTCTTTTTTAGACTCTCTAAACATGAAAAAGGACCGGGCTATCACTTTCAAAAAGCTTGTTAAAACATAAAATAGCGACGGGCTTGTCGATCATGGCAAGAATCGAGTTTCGTTCATCGCTAGACTCGTTAAATTATTAAATAGCGCTACTTTATGCCCCCGAAGGGTTGATTTATAGATCAAGTAAATGTTATCCTCCTCAAGCTTATTAAAAAATAAAGAGGTACTGGTCGAAAAATGACCGGGGAAAATTTGGGAAAAGTAAGCAAAGTTTATTTTTGGTAGCAAGTCACTCTTGAACATGAAACTTCTTTCACTCCATGTCCGTGACTGTTTGGGTTGGGTAATCATCTTGACGATTCATTCACACCTATGGTTCATAATACCTTCACTTCGGTTTTGGGTCAATGATGCCAACTCATCACATCGTCGCCAGTATGTTCAAGAGAAGTCATCCAGTGATTAAGAACTCATCCTTCTGCAATAATCGTAAACATTCATTTTCATGACCGTCATCCCTGAAAATTGCTATATCAAGTCATACCTTTGTCTCCGAAATCAGTAACTCCAGTTTTGCAATAATATGACTTCCTGTCGACGATAAATCAATATCCAGGAAGTTCACTTTGAAACATCAGATTCCAGTACCATGAGGCTTGTTACAACATCGACAAGATCCTTGCTTCTGGAATTTTGACCGAAAGATTTTGTTTGGCATTCAACATCAAATCATCTATTCACACCTTACAAAATTTACTGTAGTACCTTGAGGGCCATTGACATTAATGGTGGTTCTATCGCATTTACTAACAACTCACATTATTGGCTAGTAATAAAACGATGTATTTTCATGTTCGACTACAAATCATATATTCACATGGCTAGACTTGTACCCGAATGATCAAGTGAACGAGATAAGAAGACCCCGGATCTAGTTTCAGCCATCCTGGCTACGATTTCAGGATTGTTATACACATCATCTGTATGGTGACCTTACATACAGATTGTCAACCAAACATGGGTCTATATCTATAGGCATGTCTGCATTTGGGCAACATTCCAATGTAGACAACTTTTTGAATTATGTACATGTTATTAGATTGTTTATGTGCCGACTATGGGAATGCCTACCCTCAGTAATTATGATCAAAAGAGGATATATCATGATGTAATGTATTATAATATTTATGCAGGTGACCACTCTGCTTTGTTTCCAAACTCATCACAATGTAAAGCATCTCAATCAAATGTTCTTATTATTTGGATCTCATGCTTTAGGGGGAAATTGTTATAGGTCAATTTGGGTGCCATTCCCAATGACCTGGTTAACTGGGCTACATCTCCAGGACCAATGATCAAGGGTCTATCATCCCCTATCATTTCATTTGGAACATGACCTAAGACAAGAAACAAGATAAATCAAGCAAGACTTTCATCACGCAAAGGTTTCCATGGTTTGAAGCTTAATATTTAGCATATGAGAGCTCACCAATGCAGGCTCTAAAGGGCCTAAGTGCATTGCAAATGTAGGTAGTCCCATGAAAGGCTGCTCTACGAAGCACTTCCCGACATTCAAAGGTGCGTTGGTCACATTGGGAGTGAAATTCTCATTGTTTCGGAATCTCCACTTGGCCATTGCCTTCTAGAAGAGTTCACATGTGTCAAGCTTCAGATCCAAGTGTCCATTTGACATCTACATGACTGGAAACATGTCTTGCCTATTTTTGTAAAGTTATTGATTGCAAAAAAACCTACAGTTCATCTATAAATTGAGCACAGATCTAAGTGCTCGAGGAGGAAGAATTTGAGTAGAGAAATTCCAATAAAGAGTTGCCAATTTGTTGGGCCAGAATTGTAATCTACGGATAAATTATGCTTCCCTAGACCAGTGCTAGTCTAGAACAATAGATGAAATACTATATAACTATTTCTCCTAACTCAGAACAGATACACAGATAGGATTGGAGGCTTACTTGTTCAGTCGCTTCCAAATGGCTCCTTCTGTCGCTTCCACTACAGCTTCAAATTCAAGCGGTTTGTGAGCTAAATGCTTCCTGCAAGAAAGAACACTGAAACAACAAAATATGCAATAATATAGATATCTATTCAAGCTAGTTAGCCAAATTAGTAAAGCATAAACCATATACATCAACCAAGATCTTGCAATATAGGAAATCAAAGCCAATACAGATGCATATAGGGAGAAATAAGAAGTACTCTTTATTGATGATAAAAGGAGAGGTTACAACCTAGTGATTGATTTGAAGTGACCATCCAGCAGAGTTTCCAGGCTCATCACAGTGTAAAGCATCTCAATAAAATGTTTTTATTATTTGGATCTCATGCTTTAGGGGGCAATTGTTATAGGTCAATTTGGGTGCCATTCCCAATGACCTGGTTAATTGGGCATCATCTCCAGGACCGATGATCAAGGGTCTATAATTCCCTATCATTTCAGTTGCTACATGCCCTAAGACAAGAAACAAGACAAATCAAACAAGACTTTAATCAAGCAAAGGTTTCCATTGTTTGAAGCTTAATATTTAGCATATGAGAGCTCACCAACGCAGGCTCTAAGGAGCCTAAGTGCATTGCATATGTAGGTAGCCCCATGCAAGGCTGCTCTACAAAGCACTTCCCGACATTCAAAGGTGCGTTGGTCACATTGGGAGCGAAATTCTTATTGTTCTAGAATCTCCACTTGGCCAATGCCTTCTAGAAGAGTTCACATGTGTCAAGCTTTAGATCCAAGTGTCATTTTGACATCTACATGATTGGAAACATGTCTTGCCTATTTTTGGAAATTTATTTATTGCAAAACAACCTACAGTTCATCTATAAATTGAGCACAGATCTAAGTGCTTGAGGAGGAAGAATTTGAGTAGAGAAATGCTGGATAATTTTCAATTGAGAGCTTGATTTGTGAAGCTACTGCTGGAGATATTTATATATTGATGAGGCTTGGGAACTCTGCTGGAAGGTCACTTCAAATCAGTCGCTAGGTTGTAACCTCTCCTTCTATCATCAATAAAGAGTACTTCTTATTTCTCCCTATATGCATCTGTATTGGATTTGATTTTCTATATTGCAAGATCTTGGTTGATGTATATGGTTTATGCTTTACTGATTTAGCTAACTAGCTTGAATAGATATCTATATTATTGCATATTCTGCTGTTTCAGTGTTCTTTCTTGTAGGAAGCATTCAACTCACAAACCGCTTGAATTTGAAGCTGCAGTGGAAGCGAGAGAAGGAGCCATTTGGAAGCGACTGAACAAGTAAGCCTCCAATACTCTCTGTGTATCTGTTCTGAGTTAGGAGAAATAGTTGTATAGTCTTTCACCTGTTGTTCTAGACTAGCACCGGTCTAGGGAAGAGTAATTTATCCGTAGATTACAATTCTTGCCCAACAACAACTACGGTAAATCAAGAGAGAAAATACCATTTTGAAGCTTTTTTTCAATCTGTCATTTTTTCGTAGTCACTCCATACTTCAACAATTCTTGGTACCATCGTTAAAGGGGAAGTTGGCCCCTCATGCCCCGATATTCATTAACATGCATTTTTTCAAATTTTGATATGTACATACTTGAGGCCTTGTTTTGAAAATGGATCCATTGGAATTACTCTTATACGTAGGGATATTTCATATTTTTCAAAGTAGAGTAGGTTATTGTATAAAATAAAATAAATAAGTAGATAAATAAATTTCTTTATATAAAAGAAGTGTAGTGTTCGTTGCAACACGTTGTGTAAATTAATATTGGTGATATATCCTTGAAGTTTTGTGTGTATGTCGATGTATTATATTGAAAATCATACTTGTACAAACACTCACATCCATTCACATCATCATTTGGGAGAAATTTATTGTTTATCATATTTTATGGCACATTGACTTGATGAAATTACTGAAAACACAGTTGGTACAATCATGTTTTGAGAGACAAAATGGGAATATTTTCAAAAATTGTTTGTAACCTAAATATCCCTTGATGTATACTTTCTAACCTAATTTGAATCATTCAATTTGGATCTCAAACGAAAAATTTATGACCAAAACATTGATAGGGTGTCTAGTAGGTAGATCGGGGACAAAGTTGGGACAATCAAGTTTTGGATGCCTAAGTGGATAGATATTGAAAAATGGTTTCTACGACATGTTATCCTATTAATAAATTTTATAATACAATTTTAATCACTCAATTTCGATGTCATACGAGAAAGCTATGGCCAAAATACTTACTACCTATTGTAAATCAACAATATTGAAACTTTGTTTTCGAGCTATTCATTAGCATATTTGACCCATCAATTCTTCTTGTATTCAATTTTTTTATTTCTATTTGTTATATATACATTAATCTACTTTAATCATCATTTTGAATCAATTCAATCCATCATCAAACGAAAAAATTTATTCTTAAAATATGGACTGTTGGTTTAAGCTGGAAAATCAAAACCAATTATATTATGCAGGTTGTTATGAACATGTTTGACATATTATCACATGAAAATTTTAAAACATATTTCTATTGGAGATACAAATTTTAATGAAATTTCATTTGGCTTTGGAATCACTCAAATCAGACCAGAAACAAAGAAGTTATGATTAAAACACTATTGGTTAGTATGGTCGGTCACCGCTCCCCCGCAGGTAATAAATGAATTTTAGTTTGTTTATCTTGATATGGACTCGTTTTATAGAGTAACTAATAGTTATTTTTTTCATCTTTCTTTGATTAAGAGAACTCGTTCACCTCTCTTATTCCATACTTTTATATTTTATTTTAGTCATTTTCTCATTATTTTTGCAAGTCCCAGGAGAATAAAGAAGGTCCATTTATGAACGAGTGATTCTTGAAGGAATTGTTAATGAAATAAGGACATTTAATCCAAGCACATATTAAAAAATTTAACATCATATTATTTTTATTTTTTCTAGGTTCCATGATCTAAATGTTTTTTGGATCATAAGGGTCTGCAACAAAATGTTCCCGCTATTGCCCACCAATAAGAAGAAAACAACATGAAGACTTTTTCATTACTAGATAAATCCATAATAAGTGAAATGAAAAATTGATTTTCATTTGAAGACCTAATACATTGCTACCAAATAATTATTCCAAAATATATTTTGCTAATTCTCATTCACCACTACTATTAAAACATACTATTGTTCCCTGGAAACATATTGTTGTCTCATAGAAACATATTAATGTTACCTCAGAAAACAACATTCTTGCACCTGAAATCACAATTTTTGTAACTTAATATATTTATTTATTTTTGGTTGTTTTCAATAAAGTGTTGTCTCTTTTTTTATTTCTCTTATGTTTTTATGTTTCAGGTGTTGTTTCCTTCATAGTCGTAATTGTTTTTCCTTCATCAAAATAAAAGAGGTATGATTCACTCTTAATTATTAATTATTTTGTAAAGGGAATATTATTTTTGATTGGGACATCCTTCTCCATGTCACCATGTTAATATCGCTCATTGAGTTAGTTTGGGCAGGATGTCATAGTCATGCTCGAGACTTCATGTCCACAATCTTCATACAATTGTAACAAGCAACAATTGTACTATCAGATGAATAAATTATAAATATATGTTTTCTAAAAGTTGTTATCCAAGAAATCTTTGTGAGTTATTTTAAAGGGCGTTGCCGAAAAACCTCCTATGGTGGACCGCTCCTATAGAACCTCAATAAGCTTTAACGAGAACTCTAGCATGATTGACTAGAGGGACCTTTCAGTTATTATCTGAGATGCTTCATTTCACCACACATTAAATAAATTAGATTTAAGACTATTGTGAATAGTGTTGCTCAAGGGCTTAACATGAATAATGAATTATGTGCTTGGAAAACATAAAACACTCTCATACCACCCAACTTTATTACACTCTAAAAATTTCTAATAAGCAATATGCATTATTTTAAATATTTTGAGTGAAACATATATAAACATTCTTCACATGAAGAAACAAAAATAATAACACAAGGAAGTATCAGGAAGTACAAGTAAATCCATCGGGGTGTTGAACAAGCCTACTAGCAATGAGACTATGTTGGGTAAGAGAGATGCATAACACATGTTGGAACACATAAATCTCACTTCAAGTGAAGGCCTCCGACAAAATTCTGAAACAATTGTCATTAAATTAAAGCTAGGAATAATAAATCTCATATCTTGTCTTTTGGAGAATGACTTTAAGTTATTTCAAGTCTTGTGCATAATTTTTTTTTACATTTTAGAAAATAAAGAGGTTTTCATGGTAGTGGGACCCTTAGTGTAGCTGATTTATTTTTCTCCTATAATGAGGCTGATCTTATACACTTGGATAATGCTAATAATTTGCGAGACATATAATGAGATAAATAATTCATCCCGTGTGTCACCATTTGTGTGCCCTTAACAGCAAAATATGGTGGGTCTAGTGTATGCATCTTTTTGACGGAATTTCCCCCTATTTTATACCCTCTTTTCTATTGGAAATATTGAGAGGGGGGGTGAATAAGTGTTTCTTAGCAATTAGCACTTTTAATCCTTTTTAGAGAGTTTAGTTAATCTTCAATTATTATTATTGTTGTTCTCTACATATAACAAAAATATACAACACCATACAACAATTTAGAAGATAAAACAATGGACACAAATATTTTTAGGTGGAAAATCCCCTCTTGGTCAAAAACCACCCAACGCTTCTCTGGTAATTGTCTTCTCCCCATTAAAATAAAATTGATTAAATCAAGATTCAGCTACAACTGAGGGTAAAATCAACCCCTTAATTTACAGGCTACAACTTGTAGGATGCTACTACACCCTAATAACCCACTGCAACTAGAAGGAAGTACCAACACTTTGTGATTCAGGCCACAACCTAATGAGTGCTCCAACACTATTTTTACTATATACCATTGGAAGGATGCTTCACTGCCCTGTAATTTATCAACCACAACTGAAAGGATGCCAAAATGCCCTTTGGAGGCTTCGACCTGCCCTAACACCACCTTGCTATGATGAAGTTTTATCAGGAAAAAACCTAAATGTGGCTCCAATCACATGCCTTGCATCACCTTGCCACCCTAATCAACAAGCATACTAATTTTCACAATTTTCAGACTGGATCCCCCTTTTTTCTGAATCACTATAAGATAGTAAAATAGAAGATATTTTTGTATTGTATAACTTTTCAAATCATGGTCGGCACTGATAACTGTACAAAACTGTCCAAAATAATCACTACACTATGCTACACAAACTGATCACCACAGTGCACATCAATCCTTGAAAGTCAATGTTGGCAACTACACAAGCTAACCACAGCTCATAATTGTACAAACTGCGAACACTAACCACTGCACATTACTGCATGTTATTGCTTACATAGGCTACTACACATTACTAATGTATCACTGTCCATCACTAAACGAACTGCTACTACTGGACAATACTATCTAAGCTGATCATTGTGCTACATTGCACACACATGAATATGCATTCAAGTGCTCATGAATCAATAAATCCATACTACTACCAAACTACCTGTATTGGGCACTGAAGTGTGATTACGAATCAAACCAAGGTGCCTTAGGTAATCCCTATGACCTGCTTGCAAAGATCTTAAACTTGGCTCAAGGAAGGCTACTAGCATGCATCTTATAGCTACTCAGATATAGCTATGAGGCACTTTCGAGACCTTCAAAATAATTTTATCCACCATAGTTTCAAGGTTAGATAGCATTCATAGGTATACAATAAGAGAAAAGTCAAAGGATTGTGTTGGTTCTTCGCTCTCTTTTACAAGGAATCTCGCAGTAAGATCAAACCTTTCAAAGCAATTCAAATCGAACCCTATCTTCTAATGATATCCGTGTTTTATGCTTCAAAGGTAACCAAAACTTCAGAAAATATTCTTGATCATTCGTTCAAGCTCTTGTTAATTGGCAAGATAAGGTACATACATACATACATACATACATACATACATACATACATACATACATACATACATATATATATATATATATATATATATATATATATATATATATATATATATATAGATAGATATAATCTTTTGAATTTAGGGGGGATTTTCAATAGTTGACCATTGGAAATTAGGATGGGCTTCTTAAAGAGTTAAAAATTAAAAGCTTTAATTTATTAGTATGCTTCCTAAGATGATGCTTCCACTAAACTGAATTAATTACCCTTAATAACCCTATTTAAAATTTGTGGTAAGGATCATGCCTAGAAATATTTTGAATTCCACTAGAATTTGAAATCAATGATTGAATTAATGCATTGGGTCCTACCAAGGTTGTGAATTCAATGATTGGGTTAGTTCCTTTGGTTCTTGAAGTTATTCAACTTATACACAATGAGATTGCAACGAGAATTATTGTCATGTATTGATAACCATAGGTGAATAAAATTCCTATACACTGCTTATTACTTTGTTGAGTACCTTTAGTTTTCAAGAGGAGAAAGTGCTGTCAAGATGAGCAGGTCAAACCATTAAATTAATTATAAGATGTCATATCACTACCCCATGGGGTTTTGTCCCACCAACTGGGGTCATCAACTTCAAAAGTGAATATCTCCAAAACCAGGAGGAATTATGTGGCGTACCACACACCAACGTAAATATATTTTTGAGGAGAATCCATTGAAATGAATTTAAAGAAAAAACTCAATTATTTTACCCTTCAAAATCTCTTGACAAAGTTAGAGTAATCCTCAGTCTAGGGAACCCAAACCCTAGGACTTGGGTTTTTCAACCATCCAAAAGTGTAGATGCTAACTTGATGTAATCTGACAATTATTAAGAAGCATTCATTAACCATTTGATATCAATTACTGGCGTTTTAGTCAAAGTCAAACCCAGTCAAACTCCAAGGTTAATATCAATGACAACACCATCCAACATTTTCATCCATTTTTTTATCCCTTGGAATTCACAACATGATTATGTCACTTTTATATATAATGAGGTTATTTAGGTGATGAATTAATAATTGAGGTTTCTCATTGGATGTGTTATAGAAATCTTGATGACAGGGAAACTAATCATTTTGAGGGAAGCAAGCACTGTTACACTTTATGATTTCTTTCTTTCAACTTGCACGACTTCCACTTTCAACGTCAATTTTAGCATTAGTTTGACCTACATCAACCTCAACACATATCAGTCCATCCATGTCATTACAAGCTTTCATGGAGGTAAAGCTTGAGGTAAAAAAGAATAAATATTTGATTTATTAAAAGTTTAAGAGAATGCCATGAGAAACCAATAATATTTATTCAATTTTATTTTCAAGTCATTATTTCCACTTCTTTAATACTTCCCATCTTTCAAGCACATAATAGCTTCCAGTTTGGAGGAGGGTAATTTTCATTTATTTACTTATCATGACCGTGCCATTAATATTATTTATCATCCATTCCCATCCTTATTCATTCTAAAAACCTCCCTTATTCCATGTGACCTATGATATAATCCTACCTATGACATCATCTTCTACAATCCTACTAAATGAATCAAATGGTTAAACCGTTGCTCCATGTGAAGTCTTGTTGTTGCATACAAAACAATAGTTAGAAAGAATGTCTAGCTATTGTTATACAAGAGAAAGCACATAACTGATACACAAGCCATTTCCTCATAAATACATGTTGTTATACAACAAACAAATATTTTAACAATGATTGTAGCATAAACCTCAATTTTTTTTCTAAGGTAGCATGAATGCATACTAATTCTCCATTTTGGGGGAGGAGTTGCTATGCACAATGGTTGTTTTCTCCTTTCTTCCTAATTTAAGGCATATAATTTCATTTTTATGTAGTGTAGAAATTGATTCACGTATATCTTTAAACCTTGATCTGGATTCTTGTAATTTTTGGACAACAAGAAGGTATCATTAAAATGATTAAACCCACCAAATTTCAAGCTAAAGTAAATTTTAAAATTCTTGAAATCAAGCACGTCACCTACAACAATTTTGTTGATATATTAAAATCCATGCATCATATTTCTTTGATTTTACGTGTGGATAAACATTAATATAGTAGAAATATTCTTGCATAATTTTAGCAAAATATGGTTTGTATTTTTTGAGAAAATGGTTAATGAAGTTTGTTGTTACTTGTATAATATTTTGCTGAAACTTCATATACATATTGTTGAATTTTAATATGAAAATTATTACAAGCTCACCAACATTACTAATAACCATTGTTTTGAAGAGGATTTTGGGAAATAAGTCTTATGTTCCATCATTGTCATGAGTTGGGAAAAGTTTTTTAGTTATTGTATTACAGTTTGGTCAGTACAAAGGCATTGAGTTACATGAGAACATGCAACATGTTCAGTTTGGGGGAGATGTTTGGCCACTAATTTTTCAATATTATTATAATTTCTTGACATCTATTTTATCCATTTCTATCATTCCATCTATCATAATTTTTCATGAAACAAAATCTCATACTTAATAATGTTTGTTCTCCTTCATTTTTAATATACTGAAGATTATTATGCATAATTTTTCCAATTATAGTTTGTGAAGATGATTGTTATAACAAAAATAATGGCTTTGGTCTCCAAGTTCTCATTTAGATCACAAATCCAAGCTCCAGCTCATAGTCAAAGATTCCAACTCAGAATTTTTTTTGGATAAAAAGTTACAGTTTTGCGTTGGATTTTATGAGAAAATGAACACAAATATAAAAATTTCGTGACATGGCTTTTGTGAAAATGGCCAATTTAGATTGTTATCATGCAATTTTCTGAAATTCACTTTGGTTTGGGATATATCGGTAGTTCTCTGAAGATCATTTTTCTATATTTACTATTGTGGCCAATCTTCAATTTTCCGCAAATGCACAATCAAATTCGACCTAAGTTTCAGCTGATTGATGATGGAGAGATACTTCAGATCTAATCTTGTTTAATTAATCTATTGTACACAATCACCTGAGATATTTTGGATTTGATCATATTGTAATATGCTTACAGACCGACAGTCCAGTTAGATGAATTAGTTGTGATTTTTCCTTTACTTTCTGTGCATTTAAATGAAGCTAGAGAGTAGAGATGGATGATGAAAAAATATTGACTTAGGAAAGAGTTGTGAATTGTGACGAGGTGTTGTCTCATACATATTGGCTTAGTTTTGTGTTGTTCCTTTTCAATTAGTTGCTGTTTATTTATTTGAAGTGTTAAATTATTATCACAAGTATTTATTTAGATCTTATATGCTTGGTAGTAATGTAGTTTATTATATCTTATCTTTAATTGTTATTTACTTCGATAGACTATTGTTGTTCCTTTAATTTCTTATTGTTGCCATTTAATACTGGTTTATGAGCTACTTCAAAGATAGTTGAATCATTAATTAAATATCATATTATCAAAATAGGATTTGAGGTTTCTTGTATTGTTCCTTAGTTAATTCATATAATTAATTTGCATCTAGAATAATGTTATTGATTTAATGCATTCCTATTTTTGCATGTGTGATTATAATTAGAGTAGAATTTATCTGCAGTCTTATTATTTACTTTCAGAGATTTCCTTTTCGAATTTACTCGTTTTTGTAAAATCTAGTTTGCTTTGTGGGTATGCATAAAATAGATTTTTCTTAACAGATAAAAGTAGTTGTTAAGTTGTCATAATAATTTCATATAAAACCAATATTAGCCTATGGTGGTTGTTTGCATAAACTTTGCGGATTTCCTTTAAATAAAAAGACACACTCTAGGTTGACAATTAATGTCTAGGTGATTTTATTTATTTATTAAACAATTAATTTCACCAACACCAACCTCCTAATATTTTTAGGAACCTGAAAGAGACTATGATCTAGTGCTTTACAAGAACTTACTTTATCAGTAACATTGATCCCTCTTTCATTAATTTTCAAACTCAGATCAATGACTCCTCTTACATGGTATCATGCATAGTTCAAATATTCTGATCACATACTCTCACACACACAACAATAGCGCCATATTTTTTACCTCTTTCAACATATATACCTTGCACAACTCACTACTTACTCAGATCACATATCTTTGATGCTTAGTTACAATTATCGTCCTGTAACTTCACTCCCTCTCATTCTTTTTACTAACTTCAATGTTTTTATCAATTTACAGGGGTTATAGTCATTGATCATACATTAAGGGCCACATTTCTATGTTTTTATCATAGGCCAACAGATACTAATTCAACATCTGTCAGATAGGATTTCAACTCGTTTTTATCCTGTATGGTACCTCTCACTATAATTCGCATAAATCTTTTCTCATGTTCATAGTATGAGATGCCTATTTAAGTATTTTCCTTTTCTTTTATAGTTGTTGGCCCTTAATTTACCATGGGTATAAATCCATGGTATTTATCCATTGGAATTCCTACTTGATTGCACCAACAAATCGCTCCTTGTTAACCTTCAAATTCGTAAATGGCACTGGAGCAATTAAGATCCTTTTTATTTTGACACTTTCCTCATATAAATGCATAATGGACCGTGGGTCTAGTCATTCCATTAATAATAAAATATGATATCCATCCATTTTTTAGCAAGCACACTTCAAACATTAGTATATCTTGAATGCCCAAATTTCCATTTCAATTTTCTTTTTAGCGATACGTACTGAGTCGTTGGCTCCTCGAGACTTGGGGCTAGAACCATGTTTTTTATATAACTTTATTTACAAAATATGACATCTGAATCTTAGAACTAGTCTACCCAAAAATGTTGAATCCACCTGCCACATGTCATGACCACACAATTCCATGTCACAACCACTTGGGACCACCTGGACTATCATCTAGATGCCACATGTATTGTCATGCTTTGCTAGTGAGTCACTTTCCACCTCTATTTCTAACTAGGAATTGACTTGAAAATCCTCCCATCCAAGCTAGCGTGGTGACTAGAATGCCATGCACCTTTCTCCCCTCCCATGACAAAAATCCTCGTAGTGGTCAGATTTTTTCCAAGGCTAGATGTGATCTGGCATTCACCCATCTAGCCTATCAATTGAACATGGACACTGTGCATGTATTGGAACTTGGAAAACTGTATAAGCCATATGGAAGGGGGGTTATCCCGTACACAACTTAAACACCAACCAATTATTGATCTGTCATTGTCATTTGATTTTCCCAGGAGGTTTCCACTTGTTAACAAATTTGGGATTTTTCCAAATTTCCCAAGGTAAATTTAGGGTTTGGCTTCATGCCCCCAAATTTAGAGTTTGGCCCCTTTACCTTGTGCACCAGATACACATCATGATCACTTACTCATTAAACACACTTTCACTATTCTACACTTGAATGACACTATGGCACTAACACTGTCCATACTTACTTTGACATTAATGACAACAATTGTCATCAATGATAACACATTGGTTAACACTAGGTTCTAAGGGAACATGATTGTCAAGTTAACTCTTTAGACAATGAGATAAGTAAGTTCAAAATGGGAGATCTTCGGAAAAATGGGGTATGCAATGACAAGCCATATCTTAATCCCTATAAGTTAATGGTCATGGAGTCATATTACATCACTATTAATAAACATATGTCATGGTACCATCATCATTTAATGTTAAGTGAGGGGCTAGGATATGAAATAGCCTTCTTCCCCACTTCACAAATGCTTGAAAGAACTCCTAGTGAACTTCTTGAATAATTGTATGTAGTTTATCAAGGGAAAGATGCGAGAATGGAGACTCATGAAGGTGGACTGAGAAACATAGTATGGTTGAATATTATTCTAAGTTGGATATTATACCTAGTAAGGACTTCCCTCAACCTATAGTTTGTGTATTGGAACCTCTATTTGAAAAATAAAATTTTAGTAAATGTTCAACACATTGTCAACCCCCTAGGTCAACTTAAAGATGCTAGGGTCATAAAAAATTCCTCCTTTACCCAATTAAAACCTCACTTATGAGGCCTCCATCATCCTATGCTCATTAAGAGCTTTTTGACACTATAATTTTATCATTTTATGTGTCTTGAACACCAAGATATGGCTCTTAGAAAATTTCATACCAATGCCATGTAAACATGTTCGTACATTTGACATGTGGCTAATGACATCACAATACATGTCCATGTGTCACTCCAAGGATGGTGCCTTATCAACACTAAGGTCACCTGGGCCTACCATGTCATTTCTTAGGTCCACACGTAATTACTCTTACATTTCTCATCCTCATGCATAGACTTATTCTTTGAAAAACTTTAGACTTGGTCTACTTTTCAAGGTAAATAAGACCTCTCATTGTCTTATAAACACATATATAAATATATTAATTTCTTTCAATGGAATTAATAAACTTATTTCCGTGAAGGGAGAAAGTAAAGGTTTATCTCATAAGTTATAAATTTCACACTGATTTTTACAAAGTAGAATTAGGCAAATTATATTTAGACATATCCTCTTCTTTCATGTAATGAATAACGTTTGCCAACCAAAAATATAGGTGAAAAGGTCAAAATTCCCACTAATTTAGGAATAAGGTCCATTATGTTAGAATTAAACATATTTACTATTTAGAATCTTCTATGTGAACACATCAAACTAATTAATCTTCCAAGTAGATAATAGATGTAAACTTAAACAACAACTATCCATATTAAGTTTCAAGTTCATCTTGCATTCATATATATATATATAACCTAATTGGGAATAAAAACAAAGAAATTTTTAATAGAATGAAGAAAATTAATAAAAATTATGAAAAGTTAGTACTTATTCCACAAAAGCCAAAATACATGCTAGCTTCTTCCATTATTCTTAATAGGCCTTAAAACATCCCAACTCAATAAAAACTTAGGATTTATCTTCCTAACAAATTAGGAATACAAGATAAACCATTGATAAAAGTAACCATAACCAATTACCTTAGAATAAGCACAAATGCGGCCATAAAAAATAAAAATTTATTTGATCCTTTGTAATTGTGAACAATGTCTTCACTTTAATTAATGACAATTTCCCAAAGCCTGCAACCTAGGTGTAACCATTCCCACAACACTAATTTCCAAAAGCAATTCAAGTATCCTTCCCATTATTAAGTGTAATGATAGTTAGGGTAATGAATCATTCAAATGCTCATTTTTCTTTATCATAACCCTCTTATGCATGTATAGTCTACTTAAGTAAAGCTTAAATGGGAATTTAAAGACATACTCTTTCCACATTTTAAATTTACACAATTATAGGCAATAACCAAGGTTCATTAAACAAGTCAATTTAATCTCATTAAACCCAATTTTTTATATGGCTAGTAAGACTTGAGGCGAAGCCTTTCACCCATCTAAATTTAGGAAAATTTTAAGACTTTTAAACCAATTACAAATCTCAACTCAAGAGGTATGATTTCAAACTTAATTATAATGGGTCAAACTCCTCATGAATATCCTATCAACTTAAATAAAGTCCATAGATATCCTTCTCGTGTTATGGTAGTTCAAGGAAGTTGTTATGATTCCCCATTCTTGAGTAAGACCTTTATTCAACTTGTGTTCCAGTAAATTAGGCCCTCAAAATTCCAATATATATTAGGTGGGAAAAAGGCTAGTAATATTGACTAATTTATTTTTAGAAGTTACAATTTCAAAGTCTCCAATGCTTAACTAAAAATTCAAGCTTTTTGTTCTTGCTTCCTTAAGAGTATAATGACTCCATAATTTGAATTAAAGAGGCCTTAAAACCTATCCAACCATTCAAAAGGAATAGAATTCAAGGTTGATCTCCATATTATAATTTTTAAAGGAATTATTCATTCAACACCAAGAATCAGAATTTCACAAGTTCTTTAGTGACCATTTTAGAAAATCATATTATATATTTCGTGAAGACTCCCCATGTTGAGTCTTCATTATAAAACTATGACTTTTACTCTTGATTATATTTATAATTTATCTAAGTTTTCTATCTCTGAGTGACATAAATAAATCATTTTGATCCAGATTGGATCATTATATTGTTTTTCATCCATATTGATGCTTTCAGAGTGGAAAATTTGGAGGAATAAGCTAACGCGATTGTTTTTGTCAGCGAGACCCAGTTTGGAAAAACAAGGAAACCTTCCAAGAGTGTTTTGAGGCACAAAACATTGTTTTTTGAGGGTAAAACACTAATTCTTTAGCATAACACCTTTTCATTCTATTATACACATCAAGACCTTTCCAACAACTCAAGGATCACGTCAATTTGATTCCGTATGCGAAAGTTATGCCACTTAGAAGTTGACCTTCCTATTTTCACCACCATAATTCAAGAGCATGCCATGTGAGCCCCCATTATCCATGGAAAAGGGTATAACCACGTTATTATGATGTATAAGACTATATAATAGTCTATATTGTAACTCTGTTTAACAGTTGAGATAGTTAAACCTAATTACTAGTAGGTTATTGGGTTGCGCTATAACCGAGTGATCTACGAGGATCTTGACACAATTTTCTAAAGTTTGCCATGCTAAAGGTAAAGTTCATTGAAGCCTAGGCTATGAGTATTTCAATTTTGAATGTAAATTGTTTGAGATTCATGTGAATGTTCTCATATATTTTAATTTTAAATTGTAATATAAATTTATTTATGAGAGAATCTTCCTGAAAATCGGTTTCTAAATTCAAGTTGGAATTGAGAGTCTCATGGGTTTTACTCTCACCCCTTGAGTTTTGTTAAGATCCAAGTTTGGTGGAGTTGAGAGATTTTATCCTAATTAAAATATAAGATCCTCTTTTAATGGATCTAAAGAGTGATTCTCTCCTTGGAATGTGGATCTAAGGAGATATCATCTCCTTTGCTTAGGGATCTTTGAAAGCTATAAATCCTTCTTATGTAATATTTTAAAGGAGAGTTTGTTTGAGGGAGTTTTTAGAGAGTTATTTTTTGAGAGGGAGTCTTGTTTAGAGAGCCTTGAGAGCTCAAGAGAGGTTCTTTTTCAGGTATTGAGGAAATGTATGCAATGTGTTGGCCTTTAAAGCTCTTTGGTAGTAGAAGTCAATTTTGGGAGTCAATCCTTTTTGTAAAGAACTGTATACATTCAACATATTTTGAAGAAGACAATAAATCTATTATACCTTTGGAGGTGAATCCAAAAATGTAGCCCAATGAAAGAATTGACTGGGTGAAATTCATTATCATCTTCATCTTGATGATTCATGTTTTCTCTTATTCATGTCTTGTTCATGTTTTTATTGTTCCTATTAATTTACAATTTTATGTGATGTTATACATGATTATGCTATAATTTTGAAACTTAATTTCACAATCCCTTACAGTCAAGTAAAGAGAGTAAGCTTATTCTCTCTAGTTTTCAGATCAATGGGCCACTAGAAGCAAAAGGGGTTCCATTCTTTCGAGTGAATTTGTTCCATAGATGAGGAGAAACAACCAAGAGGGATAGGAAGTAGAGAACACAGAGAGGATTTTTCCACTGTAGCAACCCACAAGCCATAGCCCATACTTCTTTATACTCTTATCCATATTTCCATTCAGATAAAGAGAGCGGAGTGGCTTCACATTTTAGCTGGGATTTTCTCCCGAAAGGGCTTCCAAGAGCATATCTTGTGTCAAATGTGTATGTGAGATTTTATTTTGTGATTCTCTATTTTATGCATAATTTTTTTTCACATGCATGCACTATTAATAGTAAATCTTAGATGCAAAATATAATAAACCTGTAATAGTGTATAATTTAATATTTTAAATATAATTTTATTAGATCTGTTGTGACGAACTGTCCAGTGGAATATCCATGAAATTTTATAGATCATATTGGTATGAGAGAATGTTTATTTGGGTGTATTGTGGATATTTTTAGGGGATCTAGATTGGTTGGACCAAAAGTTGTAAACCCTAATCATGGACAAAAAATATGTGAATAACCCTCGTGATCCTGCAAAGCAGAGGTTTTAATGGCTAGAACAACAAGTTGCTGCTATAAATCGTAATGTAAATCTCCTCATGCTAGCCTTGAGCGACAATCTTAAGATATTTGGTGAAGATGGGGGTTCAAATGTATAGGAAAAATCAGAAGGGTGATCAAGAGATCGAGAAGAAACATAGAAACAACCAAATAAAGAACCCATAAAATATCAACCTAGTTTGAGTGTTGTGAATAAATTACAACCCATATTTAAAATGGAAGCAAAGGTCAATATCAAACCATGTCATGGTGAGATTAATGCTCTGAAGATGAATCACTGGCTGCAAAAATTGGAAGTGTATTTCAACGCCCATCAAATTGAGGAAGAATAGAAGATCTCATTTGCACGACTGAAATTAGAGGGCCATGCCCTGACTTGGTGGGAGAGCCACATAAAGACCTTGGAGTTGCAGGGAAAGGCTCGAGTGACTAACTGGGAGGACTTAAAAACCCTCATTAATTCAGTACTTTACCCTATTGTGTATGTAGAGGACCAGTGGATCTGGTGGCACTACTTTAGGCAAAATTCAGGGCAAAATGTGCAAGAGTATACCACATAGTTCATAAAAATGTCTCTAATGATGGGTATATCCCCAAAGAACCCATATGTACTTCTCAAGTATTTGGGGGGTCCACATCAGCCTTTGTGAAAGGAAGTGATGTTGTTCATGCCAAAATCAGTGACGAGGCTTGTATACAAGCATAATACTTGGAGAACATAGACCTGAAGAGAGGGAAATCAAGTGGATCAAAACACACGGATAAAATTGATGCTTCTAAGGAGGGGAAGAAGAAGAAAAAATGGGGAAAAGAGAAGAATACAACAACCACAACACACCAATGCAAAGATACCAACAACCACTGTAACATTGATGACCATATAGAGGAGAAGTGTTGGAAGTTGCATCCAGATATAAACCCGAAGAACAAGAAGAAAGATAATAAGAAGAAGACTCTCATGGCCACTGATTCGAGCATCCAAGTTGAAAGAAACTCAGATGTGGATGGTCTATTTGACTCAGGATCGGAGGAGAATCTCACTGCTACAGAGATGGTTAAGAAGACAAATATTGATGCTCTATTTGACTCAGGATCAGAGGAGAATCTCATTGCAGCATAGATGGTCAAGAAGTTGGGGCTGGAATTTCATGATCACCCAAGTCCATATCCACTGGGATGGGTAAATAAGGGTGTAGAGGTGAAGGTAACAAAATAGTGCGACATTATATTTTTCATTAGTGTTGATTTTATTGATGAAATAGAACTATCCTTGTTTGCAAGTTTATGTGGTTATCAAATTTTGAAGAATTTGTTTCTGAAATTTTATCCACAGTGAACATTTTTAATCTACATTTCAAGTCCAAACCAAGACCCATCCTCAAAAACAATTGATGAGAGAAAGACAAGACCAAAAAAAAGGTATAAATAGATAAAAATGAAAAAAGAAGAAATCAACGGGCATTAGTGAAAACGTAAAACCTAAAATCTGAAACCAATTTGATTAATTAATATCCAGAAATAAATTAATTTAGTAGGATATAATGATGCAAGGAAAATAATTAATTATTATATTTGGATTAAGTAAATAATTAATATAATAGTATTAATATATTAATTATAATAATATTAGTCAATTAATTATATTAGCATTAATTAATTAAAATATTAGAATTAATGAATAGCCTAATATATGAAAAATAATTAGAATGTTAATGTTAATTAAATTGTATTATCATAATACACAACTTTATTCATTAGTAAGTATATTAATAGAATATCACATAACATATAATTTAATTAATTAGTAAATTAATCAATTTAATTATTTTGAATAATATAATAAAACCAATGCCTAAGTTAATAAAATTGATTGCAAATTAATGTAAAAAATGTATATAGACCTAATAACTAATGAAGAAAGAAGGATGAATATTAAAATTAATAGAGAAGTATTATTAATATTAGTACTTAAATGAGAGTGATAATGTTAATAATGACTCTATTAATTTAATATCGAAAGGGACGGAACAAACCTTAAAGCTGAGAGAGCACAAGGAGCCAATTCTTACTAACTTCAATACCACTATCCTTATTGAGGTTGTTTGGATGTCTTAATATCTCTAGGGCCTCTCTGAATCTTCTCTTAAGTAGTGATCTTTTGCAATGATAGTAATGTGTTCTAGGCATATGTGATGTTTAGTGTGGAAGGAATGCTCTGTAAGAGCATAGGAGCGAGAGCATCGATTTTTAATGTCAACACAATGATCTTTTATTCTGGTTTTGAATGACCTACCCGTTTCACTAATGTATATTTTTCCATAGGAGCAATTTATTTTGTAGACTCCTTTTAGTTGACGCTGATCAATTTTGTCCTTAACAGATTTCATATTTTTCCTTATAGTTATTAATGGTTTGAGTACATAACCACTATTATTTTTCATGAGAATTTTGGCTATTTTGTTAGTTACACCACGTATGTACGGAAGGTTGTAGATTAGTAGATTTTTTGCGAGGGGTTTATTTTCTCTTTTTCTTTTTTAATGGCCTTGGTAATTTATTTATCCTTGTAACCAATCTCTCTAAATAACTTACTAATATGATCTAAATCTTGATCCAAGTGATACTTATTAGATATATTAAGAACTCTTAAGGTCAATGTTTTGAGGATTCCCAATTTTTGAGCTGGGTAATGGTGGGAGTTTACATGCAGTCAACTATTAGTATGGGTCTTTGTTTCTGAATAATTGATGCCCTAAGGACCCATCTTCATTTCTATTAATTAATACATCCAAGGAGGGAATTCAATTATTATTATATAATTTCATAGTGAATTTTATGTCATTATGTATTCCATTAAGGTGTCCTAATTATTTCTTTAGTTCATTATAACCATGTTTCCATTTCTCATTAGTATCATCAACATACCTTTTCCATCTTCTAGGTTTCAATATGAAGGAGTCTAATGCTTTATGTTCAATTTTTTCCATGTATAGATTAGCTAAAATAAGAGAAAGGGGGGATCCCATAGCAACACCAATGAATTTCTCATAGTATTCTCCTTGGAAACTAAAGAATGTTGAGCGAAGGAAAATTTCTGCAAGTTTGGTAGTTTCGGGATTGGTAACCTCATAGAGAACATGGATGAAATCTTCTAAGGTAATCTTAGTGAATAATGAAACCACATCAAAAATAATAATTAGGTCATCCTTGTGCACTTTATCATCCTTGATGAGCTTAACAAATTCATATGAATCTAATGTTAGGCGTTGAGTCATAATTCTCAAATAAGTAACATTGTCTTATGATTTTGTTTAACTTTAATTCATGTCTATTGCGTGTAGTAAAACCTTCCCTACATGTGGAAGTAGAACTATATGTGGTTCCCCTTTATGTATGTGGAGTCATGTTTAGGTGTCCTTAAATGGACATTGGAGATTCAATATTCATGTGGAGAGGCAACCAATATCGGCTCGTCAAGGATGGAAAATCATTCACCATCAATGTGCACAAAGGCAAGTCGAAAATTAGCTGGTAAGTGCCAACCAATCCAAGAAAGTGATCAATTCTAGCAAGTATTACGTTTTAATATTTTTAAGGGAAAACTCATTATATAGAAGAGTCAGTAAGAGGCAAGGAATCCCTAGAGGGGTGTACTAAGAAACATAAAAAACAACTAGAAGAGTTGTGACAAACATACAGGAATGTGTTCCGAGAGCCTAAAGGGTTACCACCTAAGAGGGAAGTGGAGTACGAGATCTAGCTATTTCCGGACTCCCCATTGACAAACATTAGTCTATATAGGCAATCTATTGTGGATGTAAGTGAGGTGAAATTTTTTTTGTAGAAAATACTAGAATAGGGTGCCACTAGACCAAATACATCACTATGTGGGTCACCCATCATCATTGTACCAAATAAAGACTAGAATTGGTGGACGTGTATAAATTACAGGGCATTGAAAAAAATCATACTCAGGAAAAGATACCCTATGCTTAGGATAGATGATCTGTTGGATCAGTTGCTGCAAAAAAAATACTTCACCAAGTTGAACTTAAAGTTTGGATATCACCAAGTTCAAGTCAAAGAAGAATATACCTAGAATATTTCCTTCAAAAGTAGGCAAGGTTTGTATGAGTGGTTAGTCATGCCATTTGGCCTATGTAATGCACCAACTATGTTTATGAGATTAAAGAATGATGTACTATGCCCTTTTATAGATTCATTTTTTATTTTCTATTTGTATGATATACTAGTATATAATGCTACCCGGGAGGAGCACATCTCACATTTGACGCAAGTGTTGGAGACATTAAAGAAGCACGAACTACTAGAAAATCTCAAGAAGTGCAAGTTTGCACAACAGTATTTGGTGTATCTGGGTTATGTGATAGGTGGAGGATATTTGAAGATAGGTCCTGCCAAGATGGAGGCCAAGATGAAATGGTAGGTTCCTACTATTTTTTCCGAGGTTAGGAGTTTCACTGGGGCAACACAGTACTTGAGGAAATTCATAACCTCATTTTCAGTAGTAGCATCATCGCTCCATGCCATAACAATCGATGGAAAGATTTTCCAGCGGGGAAATGGTTAAAATATGGATTTTGCAGAGTTGAATAAGAAGATAAGTCAAGCACCATTTATGGCATTAAAAAACTTGAAACAACCATTTGAAGTGGAGAAAAATGTGAGTGGGTATGTTATGGGAGAGATATTGATGTAGGGAGGAAAGCATGTATGTTACCATTATGAAGTATTTCATGGGTCAGCTACTAGTTACCCTACCTACGACAAGGAACTCTATGCCATCATGCAAGATGTGAAGAAGTGGAAGCATTATCTTATGGGAAAGGAGACAATAATCCAAACATATCACTAGCCACTATAGTAAATGCAAGCCCAAAGTAAGCTACAACTGACCAAGCATTATAGGTGGATGGGTTTTTTACAAAGTTTCATTTGGTGATAAAGTAAAATAAGGGAAACACAAACACGTTGGTTGATATGTTCTCAAGGCCAACCACATCAAAGATAAAAAATTTATGGAATCTTATGCACATGGAACCATTAACCCATGATGCATATAGATAGGAATATTTAGAGGATGATGAATTCAAAGAGGTGTTTCAATAGTTGTAGAGTTAAATTCATGTGCATGATGGTGACAACACTGTTGACTACCATCTCAAGGATGGGTTACTCTATATGCTGGATAACTATGTGTTCCTAAATGTGAGATATTGCAATTGATTAGATAGGCTCACACCTCCAAGGTTGTAGGGAACTTTGGTGTAGGAAATACCATGGCCAACTTGCAGAGGTATGTGTATTTGCACAAGGTGCCGTAGCATGTAGCTAGGTTCATAAGAGTATACATTATTTTTTTGTATCAACAAGCCTAGCAATAGGAAATAGGGTCTATATCATCCCTTACTTGTACCCACTCGTCCCTTACTTGTACCCACTCATCCTTGGGAAATCATTTCCATGGATTTTGTGGGAGGTTTACCAACAACCAGGAAGGGACATGACTACCTATTTGTGTTAGTTAACAGGTTCAGTAAGAGGTGTGTTTTGATGCCCTATAAAAATACCATAAGTGGGCAAGAAACAATGAAATTGTTCTTTGGACAGGTCTAGGTACACTTTGGGATACCAAGGAGCATCGTTCTAGACAAGGATACGATATTTCTTAATACATTCTGGACTACATTGTGGAAGAGGATGAACATGAAGTTGAAGAGATCTACAACATTCCATCCACAGACAAATGGGCAGAAAAAAGTAGTCAAGAAGACTTTGGTGCAACTTATGAGGGGATAAAACTAGAATCATCCAAAGACCAGGGATGAAAATCTGGTATATATACAACAATCTTACAATGGAACAACTAAAAATTCTATAGGAAAGTCCCATTTTGAAACTTGTTTTGGGTATTTTCTACCTTCACCTTCAGACATTAAATATGGGAAAAAAGGAAGTGTGAGGGATGATCTTACAAGAGATGTCTTGAGGGATGAAAATTTTGTAGAGAATATAAGGAAGATCCATCTATAAGTACAAGAGACACTACATAATTCACAAGAGAAATATAAGGCTAGGCTTGATTAGCATATAATAGATAAATCGTTCAAGGTGGGAGATAGAGTATGGCTACAGTTGAACAAGGAGAGACTATAGGGGCCCGGTAAGAAAATCAAGGATTTGAGGTATGGTCCCTTAGAGATATTGGAAAATGTGGGTGATAATGCCTATCGACTCAATTTACCACCATATATATTTACTCAGTTGTGAATGTAGAGAATTTGAAACTCAAAGAGCCTTCCATGCTAGGCCAGGAAGAGGAACAAGTCATACCTTCTTTGGAACTAGATGCTAAAGAAGAGTTGATAGAAGATACAATTTTGTAGAAGAGGTCTATAACTACAAGAGAGGGGTAGCATGACCTTTAACATATTGGGTTGAAAGGACAACTTCTAGGAAAAGCTAAATGGTACACCAGAGAGAAGGTGGAGGAAAAATTTCCTCACCTCATTCAGTAGAATATTTTGGGGACCAAAATCCTCCCAAAATGGAGAGGTGTGATCCAGATTGGATCATTATATTTTTTTTAATCCATATTGATTCTTTCAAAGTGGAAAAAGTGGAGGAATCACTCACAAGATCATTTTTTCCAGTAGGACCTAGTTTGGAAAAACAAGGTTGAAACCTTCTGGGAGTGTTTTGAGGTATACAACGACTTTTTTTGGGGGTAAAAATTTGTGGTTTTTGTGTGACACATTTGCATGTTATTCTAAACACAATGACCTTTCCAACAACACAAGAATCATGAGAATCGAAGTCTGTATGAAAAAATTATGTCATTTAGAAGTTGACCTTATTATTTTCACTACCATAATTTGAGAGGATGCCATGTCAGCCCCCATTATCCACGGAAAATGGGCTAGCCACGTGATTATGATGTAGAATAATCTGGAAGATTATATATTCTAAATTTGGTTAAGATTTTAGGTAGTCAAACTTAACCACTAGTAGGCTATCAGGCTGTGTTATAACTAGGCCACTAGGAGGAAAAGGAGTTCCATTTTTTTGAGTGAATTTGTTCTATAACTGAGCGAAAACAACCAAGATAGTAAGCAATATGGCACACAGAGAGGATTTGTGAATTGTAGCAGCCCACGAGCCAGAAGCCATACATCTTTGTACTCACAACCATATTTCCATTCAGATAAAGAGAGTGGAGCGACCTCACCTACCAGTTGGTTTTTTCTCTCAAAAGGATTTCCTAGAGCATATTTTGTGTCAAATGTGTGTGTGATATTTTACTTGTCGTTCTCTATTTTCTCCATAATTTCATTCACATGCATGCACCATTATTAGTAAATATACAGATCCAGAACTATAATAAAAGTGTAATAGTGTATAATTTAATATTTTAAATATAATTTTATCATATATGTTGTGAAAAATATCCAATGGAATATCTATGGTATTTTACAGATCACATTTTTCATAGTTGTTGCAAGCACAACCCTATGATTTAAGATCCTTTGAGAGACTTTTTAGTAATGTTGCTTTGGGTTTTTTAGTTTGTTGTTTTGTGGTTCATTGATAAGGATTTATTTTTATGGGCTCACTTTCCATTCTTCAAAGGTTTTCACATCACTTGGAACCCTTGTACACCAAAGGATATGGACTTGTTTTTTAACTTGAACCATTAGAAGGATTAGTTTTAGGTTATAAATAATTTGATTTTAAGGTTATAGTCATGCTAGACACCAAATTGGTGCATGATACCCCCTTGTCTGTGGGATATAGGTTCAATTAATAACAAGTATACTGTGGGAGATATGTTCAATTGTAAAATAGCCAAAATAGTTGGTAAATTAGAAATATATGGTACAAAAATTTAGAAAATTTTGGTCATGAAGTAAGATTTTAAAGTGTTTCTATTTGGTTAAGAGTTTGTTTTCCTCAAATTTAGGCTAATAGGTCAACAACCCAAGATCAAGAGGTATTTGGTAATAGTGGAAGCCTACTCCTTCATGAACCACAAGTGAGTTATTTCTGGAAGCACAAATTTTTAGCCTTTCGGACAGTTAGTTATTTTCCCATTTCTGTCTTCTTCTTTTTTCCCGATGCTGCAGGAATTTTCGGAAGCATACTTTGTTTTTTAAAATAAAATGAAAAAGCGCATCTGCTTTAGTTAAAACACGTGTCATAGAGTAAATATACCTCAAATATTTTTTAAATCATTTTAGATCTAATGATAGGTGTCGTATTACAGTTAGTTAGCTAAAGTCAAGTCATTATATACATTGAGACACATGTGTCATCCACAGTTATGGACTGAACCGTTACTCGTCATGACTGTCAATGCCAAGTCAGTCATCCGTGTATCTAGGTATGCGTTTTTCTGAATCAAGGAGATTGTGGTTATCACACTACACGCCATAATCGTTTGGCTAGCTTCACAACATCCCTGCCGGAAATTTCGGCCATTCAACAAAAAAGACTATGGAGGTGATTGCAAGTCATGAACACACTTTCCATAAGCAATATGGAGCTCTCATATGGAAAATGCAAGCAACTAAAGGTGGTGATGGTGTATCACATGGTGCACATCATGGTGAGGAATATTTTCAATAATGAAGGATGATTTTAATGGGGTGATGGACCAATTTTTAGTTTTAAAACCACCTAAAAATTAGGAGAATGTCATTCAAAGTTTTTAGTTGTTGGGATTCAAATTGTTGAGAGTCATAATTTGAGAAGGAGTCTGGATTTCAAACAAGATTCCAGAGGTGAATACAAGCCACACCTATAAGGTAAAAATCTTCCTACTCTGCCACCTATCATTTGCAGGAGACATAATCATTTATTTTTCTGAAGATGACTAAAACAGGTGGTAAGATAAATCGAATAGAACCACAGTGTGTAGATTTGGTTGATGCAAATTCGAGTCTAAGAAATTCGTTTATGTAGTCAGGGTGGTATCCTCTTTGTATCAGGTTAGGGATCTCTCACTCAGGAGTTTCTCAAGAGTTTGCTAACTCTTTTAATGGACAGGAAGCTACAGTTTATGGCCTCACTTTGCAGGTTTTTTAAGACTCCATTGCTAAAGCCTTTAGCCTTCCCCAAGACGAAGAAAAGTGATTCAAAGGATAATTTATTATAGGAGGTGATCCCAACAGCTTCCTCAAGGATGCTCACAGAGATCCAAATTGGGAAAAAGGCATCCCAAGCAACTACCTTAAGAATTCCTAGGCAAAGGCTATCAAGCTTATCAAGATATACCTCACATGTGAAAGGAGATATACAGTGGTATTCCTTTATCACATGAGGTTTCATTTGAATATTGCAGGGATGAAGACATTGAATCTGCCATTTTTATTGTTGAAAATCCTGACCAAGATGTCAGCAAGGGTTCAGACTCACACCGATGTTTCTAAATATAGCTTGTACCATCAATATTTGATCAAAGTTATAGTTGTTTGTGCTCTCCTAAATTGAGCTCATTTAATTGTCAACCAGGGTCAGTAAACTGCTGAAGTGTGGTGCACTATATGTGCCTAAGTAACCTCTTCCTACTTCGTTGTGTTTAGTGTTTTTATGATGTTTTTGGTTTTGTGATTTTATTTTGAAAAGGAAAAGAAATAAGTGCTAATGAAGGGAAACTATTAGTCAAAACAGAGTGAAGCCTAAACTATGGATGACAAATGACAAATGCAAATACTGAAACAGAATCAAACCTAAACTATGACTAGCAAACAATAAATACAAAGTTTGATAATGACTCTATGGCAAAGAAACAAATCACAACATGAACTTGAAATGAACTTGAGAAATGGAATGCTAAGTGTAAATGAAGTTCTCCTAACTAAACAATCAACTCATAATATTACAAAAATCTAAATTAACCTATGATGCTGAAGTTATTCTATTCTGCAACTTGATTTATCACTACTAAGCCTTATTTAGAAATTTAGAGATTTTCTAGAATAATGTTTGGGAAAAAGGCTATTGGTGAATTTATAAAAGATTTGCAGGATAATCAAAGCCTTAAACTAATATGACTGACCTCTGTTCATGTGATGATATATCAATATAGATTCAAAACAAAAGTAAGTTTTGTAAATAATGAAGGCTATGAGTTTTAATGTTAACAGTTAATACTACTTAAAATGCAATGGATAACACTAGGTGAGAGTGCAATCTATCAATTTGAAAATACAGTGACTACAACTAAGCTAGAATGCTATTAATCTATCTTGAAACAAAATGAACTAAAACTAAGCTAGCGTGCCACTAATCTACTTAAAACACAGTAAACAGAGTTGTTGCCATTATCAAACTTGAAGTATGTTGACAGAGTTAAAACTAAATGCAAACAACCTCCGGAGTGTTATGACTAAATTAATCATGCAACTAGTCTATTGCATATTACGAAAAACAAGTCTGTCTGTACTATCTCATGCAAATTGACATAAAACACACAGTTCGAACATAAAAACGCAGAATTCAGAAAATTAACTAAGCTAAGAATGAAACGAGAGTTACTTATCTAAATTAAAAAAAACATAGCTGCACAGGAGGCAGGGGCCCTCCACCACCTGGTAGCACGTAATCTAATTCAAAATTGACTCAGCTCATGCAGAAGAATGATGCTTTTTCATTGAAGGAGAAAAATACTTTAAAACAGAGTATTCACGGTTGGTAGCAAAAGCCAAAATCTAACTAAGATCTAACTAGCGTTGCTTGGTCTCCCAAGTCATATTTATAATGAAATTACATAACAGAACTTGAGATAATGCAGGGATTACTGTCTTTCCCATTCCTATTCAAATTAAAACTCTTATTGAAGGCTGCGTACTTTTGCTGCAGACAGCTGTAGAGTCTGTGTCCCGGTAGAACTCTACCTCTTGATTTTGGTTTCCATGTGCATAACCACACACAGAATTCGTTTCTTCCTTCATGGTGAGCAACGAACCATGTAGACATGACGTGGAATATGCCCATATGCGGTTTTTCTTGAGACGACACCTGTAACCCACTCAAACTGTAAAACAACTGCGAAATTCGGGATCAACTACGGAATGCGCGGTCAGCTACGGAATGCCTGTATTCTGTAGCTATTTTGCAGAAAATTTTTAAAATAGAAAAAATCATGAAAATACAATATGTTAATCAATTGCATGTAACCTTTAAGCAATCATAATCATTCTTCATTGATTTTAGGCTTATGAAGTGATAAAAGAATGATGAAATGAGGTAAAGTGGAATGAAAGAAAGCACAATTTTGAGGCTCAACAATAGTTGAAGAAGAGTTTGGGAAGAGAAATCAGACTTGCGACCGCGTTTTATTCTATAGGGCAAGCCAACCTACACCTACACCTCTAGTTTCATAGCCAAACCCTCAGCCTACAAAGAGAAGAACAAAGAGAAAGGCCCAAAAATAAAACATTCATAAGAAGGCTAATGGCAAAAAAGAGAAATATTCTGCAATCAAAACTGAGAGAAAGGTGGAAAAAGGAGAGGGTTACGCAACAAGAAGACCCAAGTCCATGAAAATAGTGCCCTTGTTCCTCCATTTCCTAATATCTACACTAGAGCCAGAAAAGGAAGGTCTACAATAATAGATAAATCAAAAGCACAGGTGCTATCAGAAATTTCGGAAACACATTTTCAGAAAAAGTTGCAGAAAGAGTATCAACCTACACAATCAGATGAAGAACTCCTCAAGGATGCTGGATATGAAATTAGCAGTAAGAAGAAGAAATAAGAAGCCAAACCTATTTCTGGCATTAGAAAGAGGCATACAAGAGACAACAATAAGTTTAGGCTTAAATCAAAAGCTCTACATAAGCCAAGCCTAATGACATAAGTCATTGATGTTGAAGGGAAATTTGAATGTTCAAAAATAGAAAAATCCATGAAGAAAAGCAAGAACACAATCCCTTCAGAACATCACTCAGAGCCCTCAAAGAGAATAAAAACACAAAAGGGTTCTAAGGAGGACAAAGACTCTGTCAAGGAGGCAAGTACAAGAGCAACCAGATCTAGAACATCAGTTTCTGATAGCAAAAATGACTTAGATAAATTGGTTGAAGTTGCAGCACACATAGAGGAAAGGTAAAAATGGTTTTTGATGCAAGTACCTTTTTTGCTTATCGGTTAAAAATTTTGAACAATAGCCTAGGTGTCATAGAATACAAGTCGACACTAAATTTTTAGCATTTTCTGCGTACTTTTAAAAAGAAACAGGGATCTACCAGAATTTTCGGTATCTTTCCATATTTTGCGCATTACAGGTTTTTACTAGAATTTCCGGAAACACCTGTTTTAACTGAATTTCGACACCTGTTAGCAAGTTTTTCCGAGCCAGTTAAGGATGGATAAGAACCCATAACCAAATGGATAATGCAAGTCATGATGAGAGGTGGTTATGAGGTTTTTGGAGGTCTTATTAAATGGAGCTACTTGGTTATTAAAGACCCAAGACACAAAGAGATAAATCAACAGAAAAAGGGGCAGCATGATAACACACTCAGCATTCCAACCTAGAATTATCCTCTTATTCTTTCTCCACCTGTCCTTTATGTTATATTTCGATGTGATAAGGTTGTAATGTCTTTTGAAACATATGTTATGTTAGAATTAAGGTTTCCTTCTTTTTAGAAGAGATGGATTTGGTTCCTCTCTTGCTATATATACCACTTGTAAATACTATTTCCAGGTTGGATGTTAGTCTACATGAAGACTGAATATATTAAAAATCCTTTTTGCTTCATGCTGGAGGATTTTGTGATTCAAGGAACATCTAATTTGTGGTGTGTCTCCTTTCTTTGTTAATTTATTCTAAAACATGAATTACAGAAACTAGTAAAGTGTAAGTGACAAGCTGTTAAAGGATTTAACAGTAAATTATCTGCTTCCAATTTTCTGCAAATTATATGCATGTAATAGAACATATCAGTGAATATTTCTGTAATATTCATAAATTAGTCATAAGCTAATTGGAATATTCATTTTTTTTCTCTGCTTTGTTTAAATAATAAGAGGGCAAAGGAGGTCCATATTTCTCCTTAATCATGAATAAATCAGTGCCAAATGTGAAAAAAGACAAATCTTAGCAGCTTAATTGAAGCACCCTTGGTGTGAAAGGGGTTGGAACATTTTGACTGGGTCAACCTTGACCAAATATACAACGCTGTCATGGAGGAGTGGCCATCAATGAGGGACATCGCAGTTTTAGATGGAGATACCTTGTGTGAAAGAAGTATTCTCATTGGAAGTGGTTTAGGGTTTTGCAAGCTCTTGTCTTATAAAAGGAAGGGGATGGCAGCATTAGAAGGTTGTTGATGTATATGTTATTTTTCTGAATATATGGTCTGTTTAGACATATATATTTCTCTTGCTGTTTAGCTGAGATTGAATGTTGTTTAGCATTGGGTGTTCTTGATCAGGAATCCCACCTCTTCCCATTGAGTAGCTCTTGGGAGAGTTTGTATTGCATTGTCCACTATTTGGCTTAGGGCCAAGATTCTTCTTTCAACTACAACATAGATCCTGTTAAGGGTTTGGTTTTTTTTGCAAGCTGCAACAAGTGGAGACTAGATCTTTCAAATCTAGGCCATTTCAGTGCTACTTTTCAGTGGAGGAGGTTTCTAATTCATTGAGAGGACAATATTGAAGGCATTGAGCCTCATTTTCAGATCTTGGCATCAGGCCAACCATTTTTTGATCCCTACAACGCAATTTAGATCCATATCTTCATTATTCTTGTAGGTGCAGTTGCAGGGTGGCTCAACACACTATTTGGAGAGATGATTTTCTAAGTGTTGGGGATCTGCCCTTCAATTTGGAGATGAGGCTATTCGATTTCATATATCAGTTCAGCCACACTTTCCAAATCTGAATATTTCAGTAGATCTGCTGTCTTAGATCTCAGATCTACAACTTGTACGTGGTGTTTTGTTGAAAAACCCAAGGGGGTTATTTAGAGGAGCTTGTATAGTGCATGGATATGATATAGATCTAAATTTTTATACACTTATTTGTTCTAGATCTGATGTGTAATCTACAACTGTGCAGAGCCAATAAAATAACGCTGTAAGGTTTTTTCCAGTCTTTACATGTGGTTGCAACACCTCATTTTGAGGTATTTCTTTCATTGGAGGATTTCTTTTATTGTTATGCATCTTATGGGCCATTTATTACACATGTTTTGCTACTGTAATAACATATGAAATGTCTCCCTATTGGCCTCTTACTGTTTAAATGATGATCTGCATTATTTTTCCATCATTTTTTTATTATAGTTCTGCTTTTCCCATTTGGGAATATTATAGTGGTATCAGAGCATCATCTTGGCACAACTGTGCATTCTAAAGACAATATGTCTTCTGAAGAAGGAGAGCCTTTTACTAACAGAGAAAAGAGGTATCAAAAGAGAAGGCACATAAATTTTGATTATACAAATGATAATGAAGACAAGGGTAAAGCCCCTTTATCTAGAGGAATGAAAGGGAAGGAGTTCTCAAAACTTCTTCTCCAAACTATGCATGAACTTAAAAGAGAGATCAAGGGAATGAGGAGGGAAAGACATGAAGATCCCTCAATAATGTTTTCACATGAAGAAATCCCCAGTTATTCATATTATGTGTGTGAGCATTCAACCACACAATCAAATCTACAACATTATACTATGCCCAAATTTACTGCAAGAGAGATGGAGGAAGAAGATACACCAAAGAAGGAAACTTTGAGTGATTATCTTCAGGAGTATGAATCTCAATCTTGGAGATTCAAGGAGCACTTGAACTTCCAAGAGTTTTGTCAACTCAAGGAGGAAAGAAGACCCAACAATCAAAACAGAATTAGAAGAGGTAGATTCTTTCTGAAAAATTTTGGTGGGTCCTCCACATGCACAACTAAGGATTGGATAGATCAACTAGAATCATATTTGCATCTACATCAAGTTTCAGAAAAGGAAGCCCTTAGGATAGAAGCGCTGCATCTTGAAGGTAAGGCTCATACTTGGTGGTTTTATGAATCTTCTTCATTTAATCATGCCAATATAGCTATTTATGCAAGATTCTCTAAGAGATTAGTGAAGATATTTGATGTAAAACAATCTGAAACATCTTTCATTGAGATAGAAAAACATAAACATTAAAAACCTTTGCATGAGCTGGAAATATCTATTGCACCAACTTGACTTCAGATTTCTATTAAAGGGGATAAAAAATTGTGTGATACCTTTCCAAGGGAAAGATCCCCATTATATGAAGAGCTTTCTTCTCAAAAGGAAGACATGGAGATTCCTCCTTGAAGGGAAGACCAAGATCTAGGGTCTCTCATTATTGATGAGGTATTCTCAAATATTGATGAGGAGGAAGAGCAGAAGGAAAGTAACAACGCTGTCACTTTTGGAGGAGAACCATCACCACATGGAGATGGGAATGAGGCTATTGCTTCAAGTGGAGGAGCTTTTTAATCTTTGCAAAAGGTTCACAAGGAGCATCATGTGACAGTAGTGATGAGAAGTAACACCTTAATCAAATGAGGAGAAGAAAAGGTGGATCAACATCAAAGGACGGGGAGCATGCACCCTTGTTTATTTTAAGGGGTTTACAAAAAAAATAAGGAGACTGATTTATGCAAAGAAGGAAGGGACAAATCAGTCCACTCACCTATACAATCTACTTCAGATTTTGATGTCTCTTTACATGGAGGCATCCCACCAGGGAGACCCCTTGATTGGAAGATGAATAAAGATTTCTCTCAACATGTTGCAGCATTGATACATTTGGCTAAGGAAGGAGCCTTGGGAGGAGCTAGCATAGCATAGAGAACCTTTGATGGGTTCAAAGGAGAGGTGAGAAATTTTCTGATAAGGACATTTCCATCTCCCACTCAGCTATTTTCACTAAAAGATGATGATTCAGAAATATATGATGACATGAGCATGGTGTCAAAGGGATACTCCATAACCTTGGGGCAGCAGATGATACTCCCACACATGAAGAATATTTCTAAATATAACAAGAGGTTAATGACACTCTTGGATACCTTGGCCAAACTATGGAAGCTTTGGAGGAGATATACCCTTCAAGGGAAGGTTAACTTCCATGTACTTCAATCTTGTCTTGAGCAAGATTAGCTGCAAAGGAAGCAACAAAATTGGGGTATCTATAATCCAACATGTGGCTTTGGCATTAGGCATGTCAAAGAGGAGAACTATGATATGATAGGTGCTTCGTTTCAGATTTCTACAATGCTGTCATTGTTGGGAAGCTTAGGTCCATATTGGAAATCCCAGCTATTGATGGATTATTCAAAGGATCTTTTCACATGCATGATAATTGATGACCAACTACATGAGGAGGGCTATTCAGTCCAAGATGAATTCATCTATTATCATGTTAGGATATTCTTATCTAGAGCTTCCAAGCTCAAGGAGAAGTTGCTACAAAGGGCACATGAAGAATTCCTTTTCAACCACACTTATTCTATGAAGGCTTTCAACACTATCATGGAGTACTACAATTGGGAAGGATTTGAAGAGGAATTGTATTATAATTTTCAAAGATGCATGAACCATGTAGAGATGGGAGAGATACATGACTCCATGAAGAAGTTAATTCAGCCAACTCTTTCCTCTTTTGGAATGAGAGGAGATAGATCTATGGACCACTCCATTTATATGAGTAGAAACTTTAGTGAAGAATATGCTTGTGTATCTAATGATTCAGTTGATTATTACTTGTATTCTTCTACCATGTATATGCATGCCATAGCTCCAAAAAAGAGTATTATTCCATATAAACTTCATGGCCAACTTTGGGCCACAAGCATTTCTGAACATGGTCACTGCCTTCGAGGACAAAGGGAAATTTTGTATCATGATGGGTGCACTCCAAAGACACCAAAAATGTCTCACACCTTCAGCCATTGTGAGAAGACTTGGGAAGCAAGTAAGTGGTGGGGAAACTACTTACCATATCACTATCTGATGTAGTCAGGAGATATACCGCGCTGGTTCCACATGTGGGACTATGATCCACCTCCATTATTGCATTTGATTGTTCATGTATCACTGGTTTTGATCCCATATGTTGATGATGTTCTTATTATTGTTGGGAACATGATTGGAGGGATGACACATTGGTTGGATGTGTCCATTGGGAATGAAACTTCCCACATTTATTCATGCTACAAGGGGAGCATGGGACATTATATGGATACTATGTTACATCACTTGTTTCATTATGAAGGGAGCCATATGATTGACTTATGTCTTTGGGAGAAGCCTCTCACATGGGAGGAGTTTTACTATGAATTACCAATCTGGAGGGTGATTCATTTTATATGGATGATAGCTAAGAGATTGGAGCTCCATATGGGAATAAAAGTTCCCCACATTTCCAGTTCTATCCTTGCAGTTGCTTAGGGACAAGCAACACTTGGGAGGGGAGGATTGTAATATTCCTAAATTAGTCATAAGCTAATTGGAATATTCATTTTTGTTTCTTTGCTTTGTTTAAAGAATAAGAGGGCAAAGGAGTTCCATAATTCTCCTTAATCATGAATAAATCAATGCCAAATGTGAAAAAAGACAAATCTTGGCAGCTTAATTGAAGCACCCTTGGTGTGAAAGGGGATGGAACATTTTGACTGGGTCAACCTTGACCAAATCTACAACGTTTTCATGGAGCAGTGGTCATCAATAAGGGACAATGCAATTTTAGATGGAGATACCTTGTGTGAAAGAAGTAATCTCATTGGAAGTGGTTTAGGGTTTTGCAAGCTCTTGTCTTATAAAAGGAAGGGGATGGCAGCATTAGAAGGTTTTTGATGTATATGATATTTTTTGAATATATGGTCTGTTTAAACATATATCTTTATTTTTCTATTTAGCTGAGATTGAATGCTGTTTAGAATTGGGTGTCCCTGATCGGGAATCCCACCTCTTCCGATTGAGTAGCTCTTGGGAGAGTTTGTATTGCATTGTCCACTATCTGGCTTAGGGCCAAGCTTCTTCTTTCAACTACAACACAGATCCTATTGAGGGTTTGGTTGTTTTTGCAAGCTGCAGCAAGTGAAGACTATATCTTTCATATCTAGGCCATTTCAGTGCTACTTTTCAGTGGAGGAGGTTTCCACTTCATTGAGAGGACAATATTGAAGGCTTTGGAGCTTATTTTTAGATCTTGGCATTAGGCCAACCATATTTTGATCCCTATAGCGTAGTTTACTTCCAGACCTGCGTTATTTTTTTAGGTGTAGTTGCAGGGTGGTTCAACACACCATTTGGAGAGCTGATTTTCTAGTGTTGGGGATCTTCCCTTCACTTTGAAGATATATTGGAGGAGGCTATTCTATTTCTCATATCAGTTCAACCACACTTTTCAGATATGAATATTTCAGTAGATCTACAGTCTTAGATCTCATATCTACAACTTGTACTTTGTGTTTTTCTAAAAACCCCAAGGGGGTTCTTTAGAGGAGTTTGTATAGTGCATGGATCTGATATAGATCTAAATTTTTATGCACTTATTTGTTCTATATCTGATGTGTAATCTAAAGCTATGCAGAGCCAATAAAATAATGCTATAAGGTTTTTTTCCAGTCTTCACATATGGTTGCAACACCTCATTTTGAGGGATTTCTTTCAATGGAAGCTTTCTTTTCTTGTTCTGCATCTTATGGGCCATTTCTTACACATGTTTTGCTATTTTAATAACATATGAAAGGTATCCCTATTGGCCTCTTACTGTTTAAATGATGATCTGCGTTATTTTCCCATCATTCTACATTATATTGTTGCTTTTCCCCTTTGGGAATATTACAATTTCATAAAGTATTTGTGGAATAATTTATACATGCAATCTATTTTCTGAATGTTGTTTGCTTTGAATAAACAAAGTTTGTGTAAAGAGTCATCATCATAGACGTGTGACTGATTTAGGATTGGAATATTTCCTGAAATTGGTACCAATTATCCATCTTCTTCCATTAGTTTAACTCTGTTCCCTATACTACCTTTACCCACACAATTTATACTTGCCACAACTTACCAAATGCAAGAAAGTTTTAAAGAACATAAAATCATTTCAAAATATTTGAGAAAGCCATCCTACCACTCAAACAACCCCTTTAAAAATTTGAAATGAACTATGATGTGTAAGGCTTACTCCTTATGCAGTCAAGGAGTGACTTCTTACGCTAATAGGGAGAATATCCAAACCAATTCTCCTTCCCTGTTTGTTAGTCTAATATGGCCATCTCATAGTGCTTCCAAATAACTTGACCAGTATTCCTTGTAGGCTTCGTCAATACCTAGCTCCACTACAAACTTCCATCCCTAACTCCAAATCAAAAAATCTGCAGAATTTTCTAGATGTGATAGCTTTGAAAGAAATCTCTCTCTTAAGAAATAAATAATATTTTGTGGGAGGACGTCTCCTCTACGCTACTTGGATAGGGGTTAACCCTATCTTTACTATACTTATGTTTCCAACACGCTAAGCCAAACTCGATCCTATGAGGTTCAAGGAAATCAAAGCGACCCTCCAGATGATTGAGATGTTTGTCTAAGTATTTTATACTCATATAATCCAATATTTGAGTGTAATTGGATTGATATAATTTTGAGTGAAAATTGTAGTCCAAAGGATATGGGATGATAGAAGTTGCCAACCAATTTTTGCAGCCAAGTATTTTGAGAAAATAAAATTTCTTATTATCCCCCACCCTTTGAGATATTTTGGTGTAGCTATCTGATTCCACTTCACCCAGGGAAGAACAAATTATTGTTTATGGCTGTAGCTTGGAAACCTAGGGCAGAGTCTTCTTTCCTTTTCCAAGATACATTTGGGTATCCAAGCTAGAGACATATAGTAAGCTAGAATTGCCTCTAAAATGGATTTTAACAAGACTAGCCTTCTTTCTTTGGATAACCACTTGTAACTTTATCACTTTAATATTTTTTCCAATTTAGCTAAGAGCCAATTCCAATCCTCCTTGTTGTAGCTATTTGGTTTGAGATGAAAGCATAAATATTTCATACCTTCATTCATAAGTTTATGATCGAATGAGAAGTTTTCTCTCAAGTAATAGGTTTCCTTATCATCCAGGTTGTGAGCAGATATGGTGGATTTCTTGTAATTTATAAGAATTATAGTGGCTTTCCCAAATATAGGCACAATTTCAAGAAGTTTATTTACATATATAAAGGATCCATTATGTTATCACCAAATTGATCTTGATTTGCTACTCATAAATCAACTCAATGTAACTCTTTCAAACGACTTATAACTGAAGGTTAGCCTCTTCAGTTCGAGAGGGCTCTCTCAAAGGAGTTTTATGATTTTTAATAAGGATAGTACCAGATGGCTAACTCTATGGAATTGTAACTTGTTTTTGTATGATTGCAGGTTGAAAAATGAAGGCTTGCTACCATTGGGCTTATGGAGTCAACAATAAGTAATCTTAGTGATAGTGGTTCTTCACATGGAAGCTGAGGAAGATAAAGGTGTTTAACAAAGATAGTTCATACACATAACATAGGAAAACACAATGATTTCATCACTAAAGGAAGTCAAAGCATAATATTATGAATTATGAGTAATTAGAGATGAAATATACTGCAAGTGATTAAACATATAGATACACATCAATAAGACATCAAAAATCTCATGAGAATCTCAGGTCTGGAAGTAGAATTTCTCTTTGTATTTACTGACAATGGATAAAAGATATAACAATTTGGTGAAATATTTTCAAACCCTTTTCTCTTCGATGTTTAGTCTATAAATAGAAATTCTTTACAATCTATATGATTATCCCAGCTGGCTAGATCCTTGAATTCTACTCTGAAACCACTAACTTAAAACAGAAAAATGACAGCTATCTTTTAAAGAAGACAAACTTCTAATAGGAATCTATCTCCTATTTATTAAATTCGTTTATCCTATCAGTGAAACAGTTACATAATGGTTACATAATGAATGTCACCTACTCGCAGGACACATCACCATAATCTACCACCACTTTACATCTTCAAAGCACCCCTAGACCTGTGGAACACAATCTTGCTTTTTAGGGATGGATGACCTTCAATTTAAACGTTGTTTTGACTGATGAGATGGCTGTGTGGCACACCTTTTCAGCCATGAATCTCTGTTGGTAGGGTCCATTGACATGCTGGAGTTCTCCAGCTGGCTGATGTGCTATTGAGATGCTCAAAATTCTTCAAAAACTCCTCGCTACGAAAACGGGATAGATTTAGACAGTTTCATAGTGATTTTTAGTAGCATAGGAAAAATGACTTTTCCACCTATCTCTTTGACTCCTTTGATATTCCAGTACCTTTAGTATGCCATGAAATTTTGCAAACCATTAACCTCCCACCATAAAATTTGAAAAAAATGAGTTTTGAGGCAAAAATACACCTACAGGAATTTTCGTAGCGTATTTCTAGCCTCAAGCCTGAGGTACGCTATGAAACTGTGCAAAAAACCAGAAATTACTCCTTTCAATATTATCTTCAAAAAATGTTCTCCAACTGCAAAATTTAGGTTCTCTATATGTTATGAACCTTGTCAAACACATTCCAACTTAGTTTTTACTCCTGTGGTGCTTCATCTTTATTCACAATCAGTTGGATGATTGGCACTTCTATCACTTTCATCTTCAACCCTTTCTTTTCTAATTCCACCTGAATTAAATCCAGCTGCTCCTGAAGATCTTCCACTTGGTATTTTAATGCCCTGTTTTTGGATTGCAAGTGAAAGTTTATCCTTTTGATGTGTTTGAACTCTCCTCTTAATGGCAGGGTTCATTTCAGCAATGTTTCTGCATTGTCCAAGGTTTTTTGGACAGTTATGACCTGTTCTTCCCATATTTTCTTCATTTGTTCAAACTGAACCTTATGAAATTTGTGTTTCTTTACCTCTTGCTTCAAAACTTATATCTCTTTATGCTGGTGGCTGGGCAGCTTCGTTTATTTTCTCAGTCTCTTTGCTTTCCATGACCTTCCTTGCATGTTTGGTGATTGGTTTCCTAGGTTGAAAGATGAAACCAAGATCATCACCTGCAAAATCTAGTTTTTTAGCAGTCTTACCTTTCTTCAACTTTCTTCCTCCATCTTCAATGTCTTCAGATTGCACAATGGGTGACTCTTCAATGCTAATTGCATGCAGGATATCCTCCAAGTTTCCTTTAGCCATTGTCTAGATCCTAGTGACTCTTTTGCTGCCTTGTTTGCTCACTGTCTGCTTCTATTTTACAGGAGCTGTTTTAGGTGTGTAAATCTTCTACAAAGGTTTTGCTTCCATGTTCACTGGTTCTGGAGGAGATGATATATTTCCTTCTTCAACTTCCTCTGCTACAGTTGGCGATGAAATGTTTCTAAGTTTGGAAGCTTTCTTAGGAGTGACAACATCAATTTCATAACCACTCATGAACAAAAAGGAAGTCCAATCTCTGTCTAACCTCCTTAATTCCTCTAACACCAACAACTTAATCAAACCATGATGAAAAAGAGAAGTTTCATTTCCTTCTGTTTTGATTTGAACCTTATCTGACATTTTTCCTAGACTTCTGTATAAATAAAAAGGTAAGTCAAGTCACCTCTTACCCACAAAATGCAGAAGAAGCCTGAGATGATAGGAGTAGACCATGTGAAACCTTCCTTGATAGATGAAATATTTCTGGATGATCATCAAAAAATTTGAAAAATTGTCCTTCATGAAACTCCTAGGGATAGCATTTGTCAGATCAATTTCACTATGTTCTAGTTTGATGAACTCTTTGCAATCCTGCATTGTGAATTTGATGCCTTTAAACCATTGTTCCCCTCCTCTAGGGATTCCTTTTGCTGCTGAGATGCTCTCTAGTGTCACTGTAAGGTTCAAAATTCCAACCTTTGAAGCTGTTCCTGTGAAGCTGGTGGCAAAATCCTTGGAAACATGTAGATGAAAGCTCTGCAACCTCTGACAGAATTGCAAGCAGCCAGTTCTTCTGAAAACCTCCATGGTAGTTGGGTATTCATTAAGTAAATTCATTTCCATGGGCTCATACCTGTGGCAATGACCACCTTTGTTTGTTTTCCTTCTTGCAACATTGGGTGCTTTATAATCTTCACAGCCTTGCTTGCTATTGACACCTTCAAAGTTCAAATCTGCCAACAACCTGCTTGGTTCGATGAAGCAAATCTCCAAGGATCGACTTAAATGCAAAGATAAAGAAAAATATGACAAAAGGCTAATTGAGGTAAGGTTTTATGGTTTAACTGACAGCTCATGCTTTAATCATGACACATATATGCCCAAAAAGGTAATGATGACCTCAACCACGACTATGTACCTTTGAATTTATCATAACAGACTTGAATGACCTCCACCCTAACTCCTCCAATCATAGAATGAAACTTCATAGCCAATTTGACAAGACATGTTAGAAAACATATTTTCGTAGCGTAGTTAGCTTAGCCTCTGACAGATTCACTACGAAACTATTAGGCAGTTTCGTAGCGAAAACTGCTATTTTCCTGTATAAAACACTACGAAAATTTGAAAAACTGACAAATGTGCCCTTTTTGATTTTAAATGCATGGGGAATGAAAAATTACACCATATGAGGATTGATTTGACATGAAATGACATATATGGGGTTGATAATGAAACTTAGGATAGGCTAAAAATGTTAAAAACAAAAATCTTCTATACCACATTGAAAAAAGGCTAAGGAGACCTTATCCTTTTGATGAGTGAGCTATATGACCATGTCAAGAAATGTTTCAAAATTTTATGAGTGATAAGAGTGGCTCCACTTGGGATGGTGTGCCCCTGTGGTACACCAAAGAACCTATAGTTCCAGTGCCATCCATCTTTTTGGAAATAAAAACTCTGAAATTTGCCAAGCCTTCTTCAAACTCTAATGGCCGTCACCTCAGACTCAAGTTTGATGATGGGCCTATCTTTATTAGCAGAAAAGCATGATAAAATGGAATATATAGAATGGAGTGAAAATTCAGTAAAATCTTAAGAGGAATAGTGCTTTAGAAACCTGCCATTGACAGGCCCTCCAGCATAAGGTTGTCCATCCATCTCCTAAAGCAGATAAATGTTGTTGCCATGGAATGCAGCTACTATGAATGGTCCTTTCCAGATGTTATAAAACTTACCATGTTTCCCATTTTCTTCAATTTTGGCCTCCCACTTCAATACCACATCTTGAATTTGGAAATTTTCTTCTTTGACCTTCCTGTCAAATATCTTCTTTACTCTGTTTTGTGACTATTGATGACTGTTGTATACCTCCTCCCTTTTTTCCTGCAGAGTTATCAGCTATTTTATCCACCTATTAATAGCATTAGGCTCCTCTTCTAGTCCTTGTAGCAACTTCATAACAGACACTCCCAAGGATGTAGGAAAAATGGCTTCAGTTCCATACACTAACTCATAAGGTGAAGTACCAATGAATCTTTTTGTACATACGCTATCAGCCCACATAGCATACTTCAGCTTCAGATGCCATGATATTTTGTTTTCCTGCAGTACCTTCTTAATAATCCTCACAATGCTTTTATTAGAAGATTCAACAAGACCATTACCCTGTGGGTAATAATCAGTAGAGTGTCAAGTGTTATGTGATACTGATGACAAAAGCTAATCAACCTTTTGGATTTAAAAGCCTGTGCATTGTCAGTAATAATATTCATAGGACAACCAAACCTGGACAATATGTTATTCTCTAAGAATTGGGTGATGATTGAATCATTTGCCTGCCTTGTTGGGATTGCTTCAATCCACTTGGTGAAATAATTTGTTTCTATCAGGATCAAGCGATGCTGCCCTGAGGATGGTGGGTGTATTTCACCAATAAAATCTAGCCCCCACTATTGGATTGGCACCTCAACATAAATTGGCATTAAGGTTATAGGAACTATCTTTTTCTTACCATCAAAGATCTGACATTCATGGCAGGCAGCTATCTTCTTGTAAACATCTTTGAACATGGTGGGCTGGTAGTACCCTGCTTTGAGAATTTTGTTTGCATTGGCCTTCCAATAGTGATGTCCTCCACAATCTCCTTTATGAAACTATTCAATCACCTTTTCAGCTTCCTCTTCCAGCAAACAATTCAAAAGAATGACACCATTAGGGGAATTTTGAGGTCTAAAATGGGCCTCCTAAGAAAAATGTACAACAAAAATAAAATTTATAAGAACCAATAGGATTCAAGATGATGATGTCAACCATGGGGGATGATTCACCATTTTTGGAGTAAAAAAGTAAAAATAATAAAATAATAAAACTACTTTTTCAACACATATTTACAACTTATCTCCCTACGATTTTACTCAAATTTCTAGTGGAACTACTCACTGGATGCAAAATTTAATTCCTCATCCAAGGGGTACCCAGGTTGCATACTTTCGATGGACCCTGCTACACGAAAAATGAGAAATACATGAAAAAAACGTGTTTGCAATCACGTTTTTCATTTATTTCTCATTTTTCGTGTAGCAGGGTCCATCAAAAGTATGAAACATGGGTACTCCTTGGATGAGAAATCAATTTTTTCATCCAATGAGTGTTTCGACTCGAAATTTGAGTAAACCCATAGGGAGTTAAGTTGAAAATACGAGTTGAAAAAATAGTTTTTCCTTTTTTCCCTCTAAAATTTGATGATGTAATCAAATATTATTTTATTATTTCCACTATTATTTTATAATTTCCTTAGGAGGCCCATTTTAGACCTCAAAATTCCCCTAATGCAATATCTTTCCAATATAGATTCTTATCTATAATGCAGTATCTCAGAGATTTCAGCTTCGCAAACCTTGCTTTAGATTTAGTCAATTATGTAGGAGCTCTGTGATGATGCAAGACAAAGACAATGTCTTTGTACTAGTAAGATATAATGTAATTTTATTTAATAGGAATCAACTCGTCATCTTCATCTGATAACTCTGAATTTTTTGCAATAAAATTCATGTCAAGACGGTCAAAATTGGACTGTGCCATCAGCTTTTCTAACCCTTGCCCTTTCACCAATTTTGTTGGTCTGATTTCTATATCATACTCCAGCAACTTAGCTATCCACTTCCCTCTCTTGCCATTAGGATCAGCTTAGTCAAGATGTCCTTCACCACAGTGTTAGGTACAAATTCTATGACATGAGAATGCAGAATATAGATTATGAAATCCTTAATGGCTTTGATCAAATCATATTCCTGTTTTTATAGAATATTGTATTTCAACTCTGAATTAGCAAGGGTTCTGCTAAAGAATGAAATGGGCTGCTCTGTACCTTGTTTTCCTTTTTGCAGAAAAACTCCAGCTATGGTGTTTTCAGATGCAAATGTAAAAACCATTAATTCTTTTGAAAAATCTGGGCTAATCAATACTAGGGCCTGAGTGAGTGCTTTCTTAATTTCTTAAAATGAATGCTTTGCTTCAACTGTCCATTTAATATCAGCTCCTTTCTTCAACATATTTGCTATATCTTTGACAATATCAGCAAAGTTCAGGTTGAACCTTCTAACAAAATTAACTCTCCCAAGGAAAGACTGAATTTCCTTCTTATTTCTTGGAGGATCTACTTTCTGAATGGAATTGACTTTGTTTGGATCAATATTTATCCCATATTTTGATATGATATGCCCAAGCAACTTTTTAGAGGTTAAAGAAAAAATACTTTTAGTGGGATTAAGGGAAATACCATATCTCCTACACTTCAGCAAAAATGTCTCTAGATGCTTCAAATGGTCTTCCTCTCTTTTTGAAAATACAGTTATGTCATCCACATAGACAACCACCAAATTATCCTTCTCCTCAGCAAAGGAAATGTCCATTTCTCTTTGAAAGGTTGCTCCTGCATTCATGAAACCAAAGGGCATCCTGGTATACATGAATGTCCTCCATGGTGTAGTAAAAGAAGTTTTCTCCTAGTCTTCTGGGTGCACTAATATCTGATTGTATCCTAAAAAACCATCCAGCATAGACATCCTTTGAGAGCCAAAAATATTTTACAAAATTTGATCCATCTTAGGAAGAGGGTAGTTGTCTTTCAAAGATGCCTTGTTCAGGTTTTTGAAGTCAATGCAGATTCTGATTTCTCCACTCTTTTTCCTGACTGGTACCAAGTTAGCAAGACATTTTGAGAAAATGATAGTAACAATAATTTTTGCATCAAATAGCTTCTTAATTCCTTCTCAATCAGAGACATGAGCAATGGATTAATCCTTCTCAAATTTTGTTTGAAAGGTTTCTCATTCTCTTTAATAGGGATAGTATGCTGAATAATAGTAGGATATATTTCTTCAAATCAGCATAACTCCATACAAAAACATCAATGAACTTTTTCATCATCTCAATATATTTATGTTTCATGTCTACAGAAAGAAACTTAGAAATATTTATCATTTTAGGCACTGCTACTGTACCAAGATTACAATTTTCTACCTCTTCATCATCAGGCTGCATTCTAGGGGATTTGAATACAACATTTTGGTCAAAAATCTTTTCAAGTGGAATAAGACCCTTGGGTATACAATTATTCTTTAGCTGCAAAACTTCAGAATTACCCTAGTTTCAGCAAGCATTTTTTGCTGATCTATTTGTGTGCTTCCAAACTCCTCTGTCAACTCTATGGAATTTTTGACTTGCTGGTCATCTTCAAACACTTGCTAATGGATGATGTTATTTTGGATGGCAGGCCTATGATGAGTTTCAATCTCATACTTCTCAGTGGAATGCGCAGGGATAACAAAAAGACTTGCAGAAACAGCTAGGGAATTAGCCACTGAGTTTTGATCCCTAGTTTTCACAATAAATGAATATTCTTGAAAATTTTCCAACATCTCTATAATCAGATTTCTATAAGCCCTCATCCTCACATCCTTGGTTTTATATATTCCTTCAACTTGTTTAATTACCAATTCAAAATCTCCACAAACTGAAATCTTTTGGGCACCCAATCTTTTCAAAAATTCCAAACTCAAAAACAAAGATTCATATTTAGCCATATTATTTGTATGGTTAAAGTTCAGTTTGAAAGAATAGAACTTACTTTCATCATCAGGAGTAGTGATCCAAATGCCTGCTCCAGCCCCCTCTCTTCCAGCAGATCCATCAAAGTGCAAAAGCCACCAACCTTCTACTTTTTCTTCTATGATTTCTTGATTTTCAACTTCTTGGATTTTAGTTTCCCTTCACTCTTTGCTTCACCAGTTAGCTCATTGAAAAGAATTGTTGATCCTAATTTAGTTTCAACAACAGAAATTGGAAAATTTTGAGGTTTATCCTTGCTGCTTACCATATAGGCCATTCTAGTCTCCCTGTATAGTCTTCTTTGCTCACCAAAAATAGGAATGGTGGCATATATCAAGTCCATATGCATGGTGCCTTTATTTTTTCTACCCAAGATCTGGATAAGAGCATTCCAAACTTGGGTCGAATATCTTCCACCACAATGTCCATTACCACTATCTTAGCAGTGACTTGTGTTAGGCCAATAACAACATATTTTATCAATCCTATGCATTGAGCTCTTTTAGAATCAAAAGAAAACAAATCCTTGTATGGCCTAGTGATCTCCAAATGCATCCTTTCCATAATCACCTTAGGCATGAGGTTATGAGAAGCCCCTGAATCCAACATGGCATGTGTAAGGTCATTTCATGGATGCTAAGGTTGACATAGAAAGGTGGTACTTCTTCATTCTGCTCATCTTCCAATCTTGGTCCCAAGTAGATGGTAGGATGATCTTATTTTATATTAAGTATATTGGTAGCTCCTGGTTGAGAATTTAAAATTTTTACAATTTTAATTCTGTACTCATTCACCTTGAGAATTTCTCTAAAAGGAACTGGGATCTTTATTTTGGAAATCTCATTCTCCAAACTGAAAACAGAAGTAATATTTTCACTCTCTTTGACAGGGGGAGGAAGTGGTAGATAATTTTTAGGCTCAGCTGCTTTAGGAGCATCCTTCTTGGGCTGTGTTTTATTTGTAGTGATGGGAACATTTCTATTTTTGAGATTGTATTTCTTCTGCATCTCAAAGATTGCATGTTGATAACCCTTAAGATAGTTAGATGGTCCCTCACCCTTATTTACATCATGATCATATTCATCATGCTATTCTTTAGTCAAAAAAATTCCAGACATGTTTTCATCTAGGCAGTGAATAGAGTCTTCTTGAATTTCAGGCTGAGCTTCATCTTCATCAACTAAATTTTGTTGAAAAGGAGGTCTTACATGAGGGTTAGGCTGATTCCTATTGTCTCTTTGTCTTTGCTGAAAAGGAAGCCTTCTAAACTGAGGATTTCTAATCTGTGGATCATTTTGTGTAGGAGGTGAAGAGGTAGCTCCAAGAGCAAGCCTATCCATGAGTTTTTCCATAGTCTTCATCATGGAATCCAACTTATCATCTGAGGTGGAAGGATTTTCTTCTTCCTTTAATTTTGTTTTACCCATATTAGACTTCTTAGCTTCTATTGTATTTACTTCTACCTTCACAACATCATTTTTCATTTCTGCTAGAGTAGGGGATTCTCTTTCTCTAAGAAAAATGGAGAAATCATAGTCAAAGGCTTCTGCATAGCGCAACTGAGCAGCTCCTAGTGGAGGTTTAAGATGAGCAGGTATAGAATCATAGAATTTATTAAATCTCTTGGAGAAATTTTGAGCAGTTTCATCTACAACTCTTTTTAGACTATTATATTCAGTGAGGGCCTGCACAGGGTTAGTTCTATTTCCCCACTTTCTCAAGAAAATATCCTCAAACTGATTCCAATTATGTAAGCTTCCTGGAGCCAAGGCTTTAAACCATTTCCTAACCTCGCCAGTAAAAAATTGAGCAAATAATCTCATTTTGACATCCTCTTGATCAACTTATTATCTGTATATGAAATCATTAAATTGGTCCACATGTTCTTCAACTGTAATTTCTTCATCACTTCCCCAAGTTTTAATTCTAGTAGAGTATTTACTTGGGAGGGCATTAAGGACAGCTGGAAGAATAAGTGGAACATATCTAGTAGGTGCAGCAGGAGGTGGAGGTGGAACATTTCTAGCCATGATAACATGGACTAGGATATTTCTAGGATAAACATTAGTAGAAGATGAGCTACTAGGAGGTAGTGTAGTTGGTCTTTGTAGTCCAGATACAAATGAGCTCCAATTAGGTAAAGGAAAACCATATTTTCTTCTTAGTAAGAATTCAAACGGGTCAAATTCCTTTAACTTGTCAAAAGATTCCCTCTCTAATAGTTACTATGATGTGACTGACTCCCAAAATTCTTCTCTTTCTTTTTGTGTTACTAGGGTTGAGGTATCAATACCTCATCTTTGCAGGTCTATAATAATCTCATTTAATTCATTTTCATTTTCAGACCTAAACAAGACTTCTTGGATTTTATCATCAAATTTCTTATCTTTAGGAATTCTTACAATTTTTGAGGACAAAGCTCTTGCGTGTGATGGATTACCTGATTTTGGAGTGCTGCTTTGAATGCCTCTGGAAACTGTGTTTGGATTATCCACAATTGCAGGTGGGTTAGGATCTGGATTACTCCTAGTGTATCTCCTTGTCGAATCCACCTTTGAACATGAAAATTTGTAATGGAGTCACTAAGGTGGTTGAAACCTCGAACAAATTCTGAGCTCCTACTACCTCCAAGAGTTCAGATTTCAGTGTTGACACAAAAAATTCGGGAAATATGTTTACTGACTCCCGATAGACGCATAAAAATGTTATCACCAAATTGATATTGATTGGCAGCTCATCAATCAACTCAATGTAACTCTTTCAAACCACTTCTAACTGAAGATTAACCTCTTCAGTTCGAGAGGGCTCTCTCAAAGGAGTTTTATGATTTTTAATAAGGATAGTACTAGATGGCCAACTCTATGGAATTGTAACTTGCTTTTGTATGATTGCAAATTGAAAAATGAAGGCTTGCTACCATTGGGCTTATCGAGTCAACAATCAGTAATATTAGTGACAATGGTTCTTCACATGGAAGCTGAGGCAGATAAAGGTTTTTAACAAAGATAATTCATACACATAACATAGGAAAACACAGTCATTTCATCACTAAAGGAAGTCAGAGCATAATATTATGAATTTTGAGTAATTAGAGATGAAATCTACTGCAAGTGATTAAACATAGAGATACAGATCAATAACACATCAAAAAACTCATGAGAATCTCAGGTCTGGAAGTAGAATGTCACTTTGTATTTACTGATAATGGATAAAGCATACAAGCAACAATTTGGTGCAATATTCTCCAACCCTGTGCTATTCGATGTTTAGTCTATAAATATACATTATTTACAATCTAGATGATCAGCCCAGCTGGCTAGATCCTCGAATTCTACTCTGACACCTATCTTAACTGAAACCACTAACTTAAAACAGAAAAATGACGACTATATTTTAAAGAAGACACACTCCTAATAGGATTCTATCTCCTTTTTATTACATTCATTTATCTTATCAGTGAAACAATTACATAATGGTTACATAATTAATGTCACATGCTCGAAGGACACATCACCATAATCTACCACCACTTATATCTTCAAAGCACCCCTAGATCGATGGAACACAATCCTTCTTTTTAGGGATGGATGACCTTCACTTTAAACACTGTTTTGACTGATGAGTAGGCTATGTGGCACACCTTTTGAGCCATGAATATTTGCTGGTAGGGTCCATTGACATGTTGGAGGTCTCTAGCTTGCTGATGTGCCATTGAGATGCTCAAAATTCTTCAAAAACTCATTGCTACGAAAACATGGCAGTTTTAGATAGTTTCGTAGCGAGTTTTAGTAGCGTAGGAAAAATGACTTTTCCACCTATCGCTTTGACTCCTTTGCTATTCCAGTACCTTTGGTATGCCATGAAATTTTGCAAATCATCAACCTCCCTCCATAAAATTTGAAAAAAATGAGTTTTGAGGCAAAAATACACCTACAGGAATTTTCATAGCATATCTCTAACCTCAAGCTTGAGGTATGCTACGAAACTGTGCAAAAAGCCAGAAATTGATCCTTTCAAGATTATCTTGAAAAAATGTTCTCCAGCTGCAAAATTTAGGTTCTCTATATGTTATGAACATTGTAAAACACATTCCAACTTAGTTTTTACTCTTGTGGTGCTTCATCTTCATTCACAATCAGTAGGTTGATTGGCTCTTCTATCACTTTCATATTCAACCCTTTCTTTTCCAATTCTACCTGAATTAAATCCAACTACTCCTGAAGATCTCCCACTTGGTATTTTAATGCCCTGTTTCTAGATTGCAAGTGAAAGTTTATCCTTTTGATGTGTTTGACCTCTCCTCTTAATGGCAGGGGCCATTTCAACAATGTTTCTGCATTGTCCAAGGTTTTTGAGACACTTATGACTTGCTATTCCCATATTTTCTTCATTTGTTAAAATTGAACCTTATGAAATTTGTGTTTCTTTGCCTCTTGTTTCAAAATGATATATCTTTTCCTGCCTCCATCAACTCCTCTATAAGGGTTTCAATATTTGATTTTTTAATAATTTTTTCTTTACCCTTTCTTTGCTTGATAACTAATTCTTCTTTTTCCGGTGAAGACAGATCTATGATGCTTGGTGGCTGGGTAGCTTCATTTATTTTCTTAGTCTCTTTGCTTTCCATGACCTTCCTTTCATGTCTGGTCATTGGTTTCTTAGGTTGAAAGATGAAACCAACATCATCACCTGCAAAATCTAGTTTTTTAGCAGTCTTACCTTTCTTCATTTTTCTTCCTCCATCTTCAATGTCTTCAGCTTGCACAATGGGTGACTCTTCAATGTCAATTGCATGCAGGATATCCTCCAAGTTTCCTTTAGCCATTGTCTGGATCCTAGTGACTCTTTTGCTGCCTTGTTTTCCGACTGTCTGCTTTTGTTTTGCAGGAGATTTTTTAGGTGTGTCAATCTTCTGCAAAGGTTTTGCTTCCATGTTCACTGGTTTTGGAGGAGATGATCTATTTCCTTCTTCAACTTTCTCTGCTATGGTTGGTAATGAAATGTTTCTAGGTTTGTAAGCTTTCTTAGGAGTGACAAAATCAATTTCATAACCACTCATGAACAAAAAGGAAGTCCAATATCTGTCTAACCTCCTTAATTCCTCTAACACCAACATCTTAATTAAACCATAATGAAAAATAGAAGTTTCATTTCCTTTTTTTTTGATTTGAACCTTATCTTACATTTTTCCTAGACTTATGTATAAATAAAAAGGCAAGTCAAGTGACCTCTTACCCACAAAATGTAGAAGAAGCCTGAGATGATAGGAGTAGACCATGTGAAACCTTCCTTCATAGGTGAAATATTTCTGGATGATCATCAACAGCTTTGAAAAATTGTCCTTCATGAAACTCCTAGGGATAGCATTTGTTAGATCAATTTCACTATGTTCTGGTTTGATGAACTCTTTGCAATCCTGCATTGTGAATTTGATGCCTTTAAAACACTGTTCTCCTCCTCTAGGGATTCCTGTTGTTGCTGAGATGCTCTCTGGTGTCACTGTAAGGTTCAGAATTCCAACCTTTGAAGCTGTTCCTGTGAAGTTGGTGGCAAAATCCTTGGAAAACTGTAGATGAAAGCCCTGCAACCTCTGACAGAATTACAAGAAACCAGTTCTTTGAAAACCTCCATGGCAGTTGGGTCTTCATTGAGTAAATTCATGTCCATGGGCTCATATCTGTGGCAATGACAACCTTTGTTTGTTTTCCTTCTTGCAGCCATGGGTGCTTTATAATATTCATAGCCTCGCCTGCTATTGACACCTTCAAAGTTCAAATCTGCTAGCAATCTACTTGGCTCAATGAAGTAGCTCTCCAAGGATCGACTTACATGCAAAGATAAAGCACAATATGACAAAAGGCTAATTGAGTTAAGGTTTTATGGTTTAACTGACAGCTCATGCTTTAATAATGACACATATATGCCCAAAAAGGTAATGATGACCTCAACCACGGCTATGTACCTTTGAATTTATCATAACAGACTTGAAACCTCAACCCTAACTCCTCTAATCATAGAATGACACTTCATAGCCAATTTGAAAAGATGGGTTAGAAAATAGATTTTCGTAGCATAGTTAGTTTAGCATTTGACAGATTCACTACAAAACTATTAGGTAGTTTCGTAGGGAAAACTATTGTTTTCCTATATAAAACACTATGAAAATTTGAAAAACTGACAAATGCGCCCTTTTTTTATTTTAAATGCATGGGGAATGAAAACTGACACCACAGGAGGACTGATTTGACATGAAATGACATATATGGGGGTGACATTGAAACTTAGGACATGCTAAAAATGTAAAAAACAAAAATCTCCTATACCACATTGAAAAAAGGCTAAGGAGACCTTATCCTTTTGATGAGTGAACTATATGACCATGTCAAGAAATGTTTCACAATTTTATGCGTGATAACACATTTCATAAAATAAGAACATCATCTACAAAAAGTATATGAGTAACAACTAAAGCTTGAGCGATAATTATACGATTGAACTCACCTCTCATATTTTCTTATGCTATTTGTCTCGTTAATCCTTCTGCTACCAAAAAGAAAAGAGGAGAAAGTAGACATCATCTGAGCATGGAAAAAGGGAACACATATCCATTTATAAGAACTACGAAAGAAATATATTAAATAAAACTCATTATATAGACCAAAAAGTTCAGGCGAAAGGTTATGTGAGTAAAAAAGAGCTTGATTTATACAATTTGGCCCCGTCGTAGGATTTGAGAGGTCTATCTTTAGGATAGCCCCTTTTAGATTGTGCACTTTAATATTGTGTATACCTTCCTATGCTACATAGATTTCTTCATGAATCTAACGACCTTATAGGAAACCAAATTGATCTTTAGAGATGGATTTTGATAAAATGGGCTTCAGTGTCATGGTTATAAATTTTGCATTGACTTTATAGATGCAATTGCATAAAGAGATAAAATGAAAATATTCCAGAAAAAGCAGATTATCCAATTTCTGAATGAGAGAAATGAAGGTAGAATTAAATCCTAGAAGGACTCTACCCTCTCTCCTGGATTCTTCAACTCCTCTTAGAAGATCTTGTCCTAGGATGTTAAAGAGTTCTCGAAAAAATTCAACTGACCATTCATCAGGGCCTTGGATTTTATTTCTTTAAAATGAGTGAAGAAATGATTTGAATTTTTCCTGTAATACCTCCCCCATAAGTAACCTGTTATCCTCCTCCTCAACAGGAATTAGGAAGGCTTGTGCTACTCGAATGGTTTCTGCAATAGAGGCTCCTTTTAGTGCTTTAAAAATTTCTTAAAAATGATTCTTCCCAAGATCATCCAACTCTTTGAAGCTTGAGATTTCATTTCCATCTTGGTCCTCCAGGGACCAGATAGTGTTGAAAGACTTGCAACCTTTGGAAAAATCCTACAATAATTTGTATTTTAAATGCCATTGTTCAACCAAATTTCCCTGCTTTTAAGTCTCCAAGCTACTTCCTTAACTTCTAAGAGTTATATCCACTTAGTATCCAACTGAAACACTACATCCCTTGAATAAGAATTAGTGGATCCTTCACCCCCATTATTTTAGAATGAGAGTATCTCCTTCTCTACCTATTGAAGTTCAAGATCCTCAGCTTGTCATTTTTTGAAGACCCACTCATATTTTTTGTTTTTTGAGAGTTTGAGATTGGCTTCAAATTGGCTTGCTATGGAAGTTCCCACCTAGGGATCATAATTTTTTCAATGCTTTTTTAAAAGAGAAAAAAAATCCTCTTCTTTTAGCCAATAAGAATTCATTTCAAAAGGGCTTGTATGATTATGATTTTGAATTATATAAAATCCAAAGAGTGATCAGACCCCCCTGCTCCCAACCTATTGCCTAATCATACATAAATTATCGAGTAAGTAACTCCTAGCCCTCCTAACCCTCAGACCCCAAATCTCTGAAACTCCCAGAGAAAAGTTGAGATCCTTGCTAATAATCAATGAATTTGAATTGACTAGAAAGAATCTGTCCCAAAAATCCACCCTTTTTTGGTACAAGACATAAAGACCTATGAGAGTTAGGGAAGTTCCATTTTTCTTAGAGAGTAAATTTATACCTAAACCAAAATCAACACTCTAGGAATTGTAGACTCCAATTATTCTAGAGTGAAATCCAATAGCAATACCTATGGAATGACCTTTAACATCGAGGCCTCTAAAATTTCACCCACTCAAGATTTATTCAAGCGACTTAGAAACAACACAGCCATCCCCCAGGGTTTGTTGAAGCAATATAAATTCAAGTTTATTTAATTTAATTAATTTAAACTCGTGTAGTTGAAAGAGAGTTTTTTATTTGGAAAACATTGTTGAGGGCTATAATTTCTCTAACTGTCCCATGAATAAATTGTTGTTTTCTTGTATCAAATTCCTCCTGAGCATTTTCTTCAGCTTTTAACATATGATTTTTCCTCCCTTTCCCTTTTCCCCCATGATTCGATAGGGATAGTTTTCCAAGCCCCCCTACAATTCCTTTAGGGACATGGAAAATTGTTTGTGATCGAAGGTATATACAATTTCCTCCTATAGTGCATTGTCAGAAAGGTTCTTCGACATCGAAACCACTAGAGAAATGAAATAGGAAATAATATTTGGGTAAGGGAAAGTTGTGTTTAGAGTAGGGGGGGAGGAGACAAGTGGATTAGAGGAATGAGAAGGGAAGACAATGGATTCCAAAACCCCATAACCCCTTTTAATTGAACAAGAGATTAACATAAGAGAAATAGGGGAAGTGGTAAAAATAAAGAATAGAGACGTTTGCATACCTTCACATGGCCACTACATCAAGTCCTCTTCCACCTGGTGCTTAAGGTATTTTTCCTTTGAATGAGATGCATGCACCTATATTTGTGGTGACTGTGGATTTATTGTTAACATTTCCTGTTCTTGGATGTCCAATACTAGTTCCTCGACCCTTAGTTCCAAGATTAAAGGCCATTTATTCTTGTTGTTGCATTGCCTAGAATCATAGAGATTTTTATGCAGAGGAAGGATGTAGTATTTTACTAGGTGACCATACTTGTGGCATCGACAACACTTGAATGAGACTCCCACATAGTCAAGAATATTCCATTTCTCCTATCCAATGCCTATATCCATCATGTATATGAGACCCTCCTAGAGATATATATTTACTAGAATTATGGCCATAGACTTGTCCCCTATTTGTTCATAAGATGCATTATGTTCTAGATAAAAACCTAAAGGGTTACCTAGGTTTTTAAAGATCAGGATATCCAAAAATTGACGGGGGAGGCCTGGTAACCTAACCCATATTAGTACAACATAAATTAATTCTCTTCTTGCATCAAACATGGGGGTCCAAAATTTAAAAATAATTGAGGTAGAGTCAATTTTCCAAGCCTTCTTAGTCATCCAAAAGGATTCTACATGACCTTGGAAATTTAATTGGATCCAACCCTTGTCCAGCAATATAAATTTAGGGGGAAATGTTAAGTTGGGATTTAGAGACCTATATGCCCATGCTCTACCTATACTAATATTGAACTCACTCCCTATAGCTCTGCCAACTAGGGCTTTCCCACCATTTATATGGCATTCCTCGTCATGATATCTTAACCCAACACTAGCTTCGGTTTTTTTTTTTTCTTAGTTTTATTTTTCCTTTAAGCAAAAACTCTTCCTTCATTTATGTCCAACTAATTTTTCTCCTAAAGAGGTTTCATCATATTCCTTCAATTAAGACCTGGGTCCCCACTTGATTTTCCTACACTTCCTTCTATAGCCAAAACTTCATTTATGAAACTATTGGTAGTTGAATGTAGGGTTTTATGAAGAGGGAGAGAACCATCAAATGTCATATAAGGATTTTCATTTAGCTGAAAACCTTGAACCTAAAAACCAACTAAATGACATAATGGTTCAAATGTGGGGGGACCCCTTGACAATACAAACATAAGAAAACAAAATTGACTCACCAATAGAGGATCTAGCTCATACCTGAAAAGATCAGAAAATAAAAGGCGAGGATGTAAGGATAAAGCACCCAAAAAACTTGAGGAGGGTAGGGTTTGAACCTTCAAGGCGGAGATGAGGTATCGTGAAAAAAATAGGTTTGGAACCGAAGAGGAGACTTCCACATTCAAGCCGTTTACTTGACCCCAAACATCTATTATGTCTGGAGTTGTTGAAGAGGATTGGCGAAACATAAATGTTCCCTCCTCATCCATGTAACAAAAAATGACTAATCTGGGCATGAAATCTTGTGAGGTTTCCCATATTAGATCTTCTCCTTTTTCTTTTGACTCATATTCAATGAGATATTCCTCCTCCATTCTTCCACCTTATGCCATATCTTCGAGGTCCCAGGATCTCATCTTCCTATCTACCTACTTTGTTCCTAGCTTGGATAACCCTCTGTTTACGGACTGTCTATCCACGTCCTGTCTACTATACCTTAGATTTCAAGGGTCCTACCTTTGCTATTTCCATGGTTGCACTCTAACCCTAGATCAGGTTGTATATCCTTGACACCTCCTCAGGTATGCAAACCCAAGTAGTTCGAGTGTCTTGATCTTATAGCTTCCATGTGTGTGTGTGTGTGTGTGTGATAATAATTAAATAATAATAATAATAATAAATCTAATAAATTTATTAAATTAGTGTCTATCAATTTAATGAATGCGTAAGAGAAATTTCAAAAAGGGATTTTTTGTTTTTATTAAATTTTTATTTATTTATCAAATTTTGTGATATAACGATAAAAGGGATGGCATGAGTAGGAGGATCAATCTTGATCATAGGGTTTAGGGAAGTACATAAATAATTAAGTGTAATGTATACAATTCAAGGATATTTGCAGACTTCAAAGGTCTTGTTCTCCAAATTCCTAAGAGATCATAATTTTCAAGCCGAATTTTTAGCTAATGAGACATGTAAGCTCAGAATGGGGGACATTTGGAAAAAAAATAGGGTATAAAAAAATGATCCATACCTTAATCCTGATATGTTAATGGTCATGGAGACACATTAGAGCACTATTAAACAAAATATGTCATGGAACCACCATCATTCAGTTTCATGCAAGTGACCAAGGTATCAAAGGACATACTCCCCTACTTCACACATGCTTGAAAAAACTCCTAGTCAACTTTTTGATTTTTTGTATGCAGTTTATTAAGGGAAAGGTGGGATAATGGAGACTAACACAAGTGGATTGAGTACTAGAGCATGGTAGAATATGTTTATCACTTTACTTGAAAAGGGAAAATGACCAACATTGAGAGAAAATATTATGGGCAACAATAAAGAGTCACCTCACTTTTATAGAGTGGTACTACTCCCTTGATTCATGGAAGAATATTATTTTGTCCTCATTTGAATGCAATGGGTGAGTGTTAAATAAAAAAAATCCAACAAATATTCCAATAAAGTTTTGAAAAATGGAACAAAAAATTCTGATTTTGCCTTAGTCAAATTGAGGAAATTCGAAATTCCACATCTGCAGGCAACTTGGAGTAGTTAGCTGAGGTGAAATGGAACTTTTCACTCAGCTAACTCATTTAATTCAAGTTAGGGGTTGGAGTTCAGTTGTATGTAGTGATTCCTAAATTTTATGAGCCTAGGTTGAGTTAATTTCAATTGTAATTAGTTAAAATAGTTTAACTGTTAATAAAACTAGTTGGTGGTCAGTTAAGTAGTGGGCCATCAGTCTAACTCACAAATCATCTAGTTAATTGATCAATCATCTAATAATTATCTCATGTATGCAAATGATATGATTTTCCCAGTTGTGGTGGATTTTCCAAGGCAGTGTACAATTAATTATATACTAGATTGAGTGTATAACTATTGTATTGGTAACAATAGGGGCTCAAGCAAAGGTAGAATTTGACTAAGTATGGGTCAGATCTTCTCAGTGAGCAGAGAGATAGGTTATTCACTTTCAGGGTGTGCTCAGTTGAGAAAAGTAATTGTAATACATCTATATTCATCAGATTAATGCAAGCATGCATTTGGGTTTTTAACAGTTGACTTTCCCCAGGAAAAATATTGTGTGCATGTGTGTTATTTATTATTACATGTTTGTGATTGATGTTCTAAATTTAGAATTGAATTCTACATAGTAGTAGAGTAGGTTTTTGTCTTGTGATTTTGATTAAAACTTCATAGTAGTTGCAAATATACATCATAGTTTCTACATGGTATCAGAGCAAGATTCATAGTAGGGCATGAATTTCAAAGTTGTTTATCAGGAGGATCGAATTTGCAGGTCAATGTAGTAGGATCTCTTCAAAGTTCGAAAGATGAGCTTCACCGAGATGAGACTAGGGTATGCCTTGTAAGGAATCTCTAATTTCATTGCATGGAAGGATCACATGGAGGCGATGCTTGATGACAATGGCTTGCTAGAATACATCAAGATAGATGTTGCAAAACCAGGATTAGTTGATGCTTAGTTACCAACTCAGTGGAAGAAATATGTAGCTAGAGCCAGGGGGATCATCCTAGAGGGTGTGAGATACCACATAGCCTTGAAACTACATGGAAAATAGACTCCCTTTTCTATGTGGAAGACCCTCAATGAGCTATTTAGAAATATAAATGAAGCCAAGAAACTTAATTTGATGAAAAAAGTGAGGATTGAAGACAAAGGGTATGAGGTAGTCTTCAGAGATGGGAATGCCTACCTCAAGCATCTTTTTTCATGTATAATCAAGCAATTTGGTGTTAGGATTGAGAGCCTCTATACATTAGAGTAACATGCATGCACATCCTTGAGGAATAAGACAGGGATTATAGATGTTGTGGTTGAGAGGGAGCATGATTTAACTCTTAAGAGGGATCCTCAACTAGTTGGTAGTTGGGTTGAATAGGAGTATGATGATGAAAAGGACCAATAAGAGACATATAGTAAGAGGATATTTCAAGATAAGTAGGCAAAGGGAGCACATGAAACCATATCTATAGGTGTAAGGTGGTGCGATGTGAAGCCCTGGTCCCAGAATTACATAAATTTGGGCAGGGTCCATTGAGGTGTTCTCCACATGGATCATTACCTTGCTACATGGGCCCATAATATTCAGTAGCAAGAGGATAAATGTTAGTCAGATACCAAGGAATGCAAAGGACTGTTGAAGACAGAGCAAGAGGCTTAGTATTAGAATCAACAACAACACATTTTTCTTAGTAGACAGTTGCAAATTGATTCAATGTTTTTTTTAATGCTTCTCAATTGCAGTTGTCATAATTGAAACAATAACAATGAGAGGTGTTGCATGCAGTATAATCCATAGGTTAATGATAAGGGTGGTTGATAATCCCTTTCTTGCTGAGAGGGAGTGTTGAAAAATGTAGCAAAAAATTCTTAATTTGATTTTGCCTCAGTCAAATTGAGGAAATTCGAAATTCCACATCAGTAGACAACTTGGAGTAGTTAAATGAGGTGAAATGGCACTTTTCACTCAGTTAACTCAGTTAATTTGAGTTAGGGGCATTAATTTAAGTTGTTTGCAATGATTTTTAAATTTTAGGAGCCTAGGTTGAGTTAATTTCAGTTGTAATCACTTAAACAAGTTCTATCTGTTAATAAAGATAGTTGGTGGTCGTTAATTAGTGGGACATCAGTCTAACTCAGAAATCATCAAGTTAACTGATCAATCAAATAATAATGATCTCATGAATGCAAATAATACGAGTTGCCCAGTTGTGGTGGAGTTTCCAAGGCAGTGTACAATTAATTATATACTATATTGAGTGTATAGCTATTGTATTGGTCAGATGATCAACCTAAAGGAATTTCTCAAGGAAATAGGTGCTCAAGCAGAGGCAAAATTTGGCTTAAGTATGGGTCAGAGCTTCTCAGTGAGTAGAGAGATAGGTTATTCACTTGTAGGGTGTGCTCAGTGGAGCAAAACAATTGTAATACATCTCTATTCATCAGATTAATGCAATAACACATTGGGGTTTTTAGTAGTTTGTTTTCCCTGGGAAAAGTACTGTGTGCATGTGTGTTATTTCTTATTGCATGTTTTTTTTTTTGATGTTCTAAATTTCAAATTGAATTTCGCAAAGCAACAGAGTAGGTTTATGTGTTGTGATTTTGATTAAAACTTCATGAGAAGTTGCAAATACACATCATAATTTCTACATAAATCTCTCATATAACAAATTTTCTTGTAAAGCACATCATCTTATTCATGGAAGGAAAAGGTAATAAATATGATTGCAAAGTATTTTATCTATAGGGTTTTCATGTGAAAACTAAATAGACTCTTATCATGGAAATGGTATTAACAATGATATTCACATCATAAGGCTTTTAAAGAGTAGAGTAACAGTTGTGAGAAGGTTGGATTCCAACATAGTAGTAATTAAAACACACCATATCATTGAGAAAGATAAAAATAAATATACCATATTTATAGATAACTCAACATGATATTTCCACTTAAACTATTAGGGATGAAAGGAGTTACACACTTGCAATATTAAACTTAAAACTCAAATTAAAAAGATCACAATAGATATGAACCCTAAGAGTGCTCCATGGAACCTTAGATACACTTATTTAAAAATTGTTCACAATATTCAAAAAATTAAGATGTATTTGTCCAAAATGGACTGAATTGAGCTCCCATGGACAATGCCAATGAAAATACCTATAAGATAAGAGGGGAAAATAGTAAAAAATTGGAACTTGTAATTCAAAATGACTTTGAAATGAAAGGTTGGATGATTTCTAACTAAGAGTAACATATCATAATACTCAAGTTAGAGTTTACTTTAGTTACTATGCTAGAAGGGCTCTCTCTCTCACTCTCTCTCTCTCTCTCTCTCTCTCTCTCTCTTTGAATGTTCTTCACATATTTTTTATAGTCCTTTCTTCATCTCATTGGAATTTCTTTATGGATAGGGGTTTTGCCCATTTTTTCTAACTAAATTAATTTGCTTTGGAAAATATAAACTTTAATATCCATTCCCCAAATATGGGTTGACTTTAAACGTTTGAAAATTCCATTAAATAAATAATTTATTTACAAGTAATTTGTTACCAAGTCGCAAATATTTAGGAGTATAATTTATTTTTTTTGGACATGATCGATACAATATTATCCATGGAAAACATCTCCAACTTGTTCTTCACAACTTTATATTTCCAACGAGCTCCCATTTCCTCAATTTGGACATTGAAAACTCATGTTATGGCCCTCATATTTTAGTGACTTAACGACCATTGATTTGCTCTGCATAAATCTTGGCATTTGATTTATAAATATGCTCTATTTATCCCACATGCATTTTTGGAGGGAATTTTCTATAATTTATAAAGAAACAAGCTCCTCATATTATTTATATATGAAGTCGAAAGAGTCATGGATGATAATGCATAAAAATAATCTAAGTCTTGAGAATAATGTGGAGAGGTGAAAGTAATATTAATAAGTTAAAATGATGGAGTGAGGTGAGGTCTACAACCTGACTAGGTAGTCAAAATAAAAGTATAATTAAGATGACTAAGTAAATGTAGTAATGTGAGAGGAAAGTATTGAAGTGGGAGGAAGTCATGCAAGCATAAGTCACATGAGAGAGGTAATGGTGTGAGGTGAAAAAGTGAATTTGACCCACACACTACAAGGAAAATACCTTATAATGGGGGTTATAACAAAGGTTTTTAGTGTTATAAAATTGGAAAAATTTGTTAAAAAAACATACGCTTAAACATCCATTTGCGATAACAGATGTTTTAGCAGAGATTATAACAGAACTTCATCACCACTGAAAACATATGGGTGACCAGAGGTTTTAGTGGATGTTTTTTTAGTGGTGCGCTTCATGGAACAAGTAGCACCGATGTGCTACATTTATAAAAGCACCAAGGTTGCATACATAACTCACTGCATTGAGGAATTGAATGAAAGTAACACTACTGCCCTGATGCGTATACATAAAAAAAGCACAGGGGCATTCTTTGAAGGAATGACACTGGGGCATGCAAAAAAATATTATAGACCAAGTTTTTTTTTTTAAAATCGCAGCATCGATGCGTATTATTTGTATAAATGCACCGGTGCGCTAAAATTATAAAAGGACCGGTGCTGTTAACTTTACTAAATGATCCGGGGCTGAAAATAATTTTTTGTAGGACTATGGTGTTAATTCTGTGAAAGCATTGTTGTGTTAAGAATTGGAATGCACCCTAGCGTTAATTGCAAACAATACCGGTGATTGAAGAACTAAATTACCAGGTGCTATGGTTTTCTGAAAAGGAACCATGCATGAAAAAAAGATGCTGTCACAGTGATTTTATATAACATAACGCACCAATGCGTGTTTATGTTATGGACACACTGATTTTTTGTATGATATTTTCTCTTTTTTGGAAACATCAACCTGTGGCAGTGAAATTATTGTAATTTTTAAAATCTGTTATTCATAAAAAAATCAACATATATCTTATAACAATATTCATATAAATTAAAATTTTATTAGCGCTTTTGTATATTATGTTTTGATTACTTTGTTATATTATTAGATTTCACATCCCTTCTTTATAATGTTTAATCATCCATATATTTAATTAGTGGTCTAAAATTACACAACTACATTGGATAACACAATGTAATAAATTGAAATTTATTTTATTATATATCAATAAGAGGCTCTTTGTCTTTTTCCACAGGAAAAATCATAGCTTTTATTAATTAAAATAAAAGTTACATTTTTAATATGCTAAGTGCATATGCAGATCAGAAGTGAAGCTGTCAATAGATAGCTGTAGTGTAGCAAAATATAAATACATCCGTTATGTGCCGCATAAATACATGCTGTGGAACAAAAATCAGTAGTTTGAGAACATATATATAAAAGTAACTGAAAGCAAAAATAACAAAAATCAGTTGCTGCCTCAAATGGGGATTGAACCCCATCCAATGATCATGTACAAATGGTCGATGGAAATACTGATAATATGCATGATCATTCTGCACCTGAATGTCCATGTGAGCAGTCAATAGGTACGTCGCGTCCTTGGATAGGAGGTCGGAAATTGTGTTCCTCTCCCTATAAATGTGTCGACATGAAATATGATCAAAAGATGTTTTGTACTGTAGAACTTCATCCAAAATATCTGTAGTGTGTGTACGTGACATGTTGATTGTAGGTTGAACCAATCAATGATAATTTTGGACTCACAAAATATCTGTAGAGCATGAACATTTTTTGTGATGGAGAATTGAAGGAGGTATAATAGAAAAGAGAGTTATGCAAAGTTATTGGTGCCACGTTCAAGTCCAATCTTGACTTTGTAAAAATGGCGGTGTGAGTGATGAAGTAGGAAGCCACCACCACAACTATGTATTTGTGCGGATCCATCAAAATAGGCCCAAGGGAGATTTAAGTCAATAATCTCAGGGGAGATAATTCAAGGCTGTGGAGGGGGTGGATCATCTGGTATCATGTGGTAAATGGAGATAATGTGGGCGGCAGATGAGGGCCCGTGATGTGGTATGTTGTAGAAGATCGTCCGATTGCGGGCCATATAGATGCTCCAACATATTAATAAAGGCATATTTCTCACCTAATGGGGAGCTGCGAAAGTCCACCATTGCTCCCAAGCTTCTGTAAGATAATTTCCCTCCCAACGAAGATTATGGTTAATGGATGAGTGGATAAGTAGCCAGAGTTCATGAGTTGCGTTAAAATGAAGGAAAAGATGAATAGTATCTTCAACATCCACATTACAAAGTGGAAATCTATGGTGACCAATATGAGATATTTTCTAGAGATTAGCCCCCGTGGGAATTTTATCAGTAAGAATACACCACATTAGGAGTCCAGCTTTCGTAGGTCCCTTTAATTTCTAGATATTGTGCCACCATGGGATTAAGGATTTAGGTATGTGTGATTGATATATATGAATATACCCCTCTTTGGGAGTGTATAAACCATGTTTAGAGACCATCCAAACGAGTTCATACTCCCGATCGAGAATTCTGACTCGTGTATCTCTTAGTGCATCCAGATAAGCAGACCATATCTCAACCCATTGCGTTGAATCTGTAGTTCCTGATGAACTAGCCAGTCTTGAGTAAATAGGGTGGTTCGGTTTCCGTCAGCAATGTGGTTGAGTGTTAGATAACCAGCACGGTTAAGAGAGTCAATAAGTGCATTTGGGAGGAGGTGGGCATTGCCACAACCCATCCATGAATCCCAGCCAATACGAACCGTGGTACCATTACCAATTTTCCATGCCAAATCTATACTGATATGTTGAATCGAGCCGAGTACAGCTCGCCAGATCGTTGAATAGATGGGATAGTGCACCGATAGAAGACGAATCCATTCAAGTGTATTTATTGGATGGATATATTTCTGAATGACCACCTTGGTCCATAATTTGTTGCCACTAAGAATCTTCCATCCAAGTTTAGAAACAAGTGCCAATGAAAAGGTCAGTAAATCTTTGATACCCCAACCCCCCCATCGCTTAGGTAATGCAATACGAGTCCATTTAGTCTAGGAAAAAGTGTGACCTTGTTTAGCACCGAGCCATAATATTTTTCTACAGATCAGCTATATATTGTGAATTATTCCTTTAGGAATCCAAGCCAGGGACATCCAGTGTATCGGAATGGCCTCTAAAATATATTTGATAAGTGTCAATCACCCAACCCTTAATAGCCAACGATTACACCAGTTGTTCAGTCATTTTTCGATCTTGGTGATAAGCCAATTCTAATAAACAATTTTATAGCTCACTGGTTCGAGGTAGAATCCTAGGTACTTCAGTCCATCCTAAAATATGGTGAGGGTGAATGGGAACCTCTACTGTGCATAATTGATCTCATGTGGTGTGCATCCATGACAAGTCAAAGTATATTCCCTGTTATTGCATTGCACCAGTGGCAGTGCAAAATAGTAGCAGGATGGATCTAACCACAATCGAATCACAAAGTGTGCCATTGAGGAAGAGAATGATATCATCAACAAATAGAAGGTGAGTGAGAACACAGTTAGCCAAGATGTGAATGAATTTCATTCTACCATGGTATGTTTCATCAATGATACATCTGTTGAGGCCCTCCATAATTAGGAGAAATAGTAGGGGAGATAATGGGCATCCCTGTTGTAGTCCCCGCTCGGCATGAAAAAAAATTGGTTGTAGCCCCATTAATGAGAATGCTAAATGAAACAGAGGTAATGCAACACATTATCCAATTAATAATCTGTAAGGGGAAACCCAGGTGAGTAAGAAGCATGCGAATGTAGAGCCAACCAACTTGATCAAAAGCTTTTGCCAGATCTATCTTGAGAATCATCCCTTTGATATTATTAGTGTGCATAGAATGTAAAAATTCTTGTGCAATGCCTATAGCATCATGGATCTGTCGATTTTCAAGAAATGCAAACTGTTCAAGTGAGATGAAAGTAGATAAAACAAGTTTCATTCGATTTGCAAGGATCTTGCCCATAATCTTGTAGATACAGTTGCATAAATAAATCAGGCGAAAATCTTTGAGAGATAAGGGATGATTAGATTTTGGGATAAGGGAAATGAAGGTAGCATTAAAGGCCTCATAGATGTGCCCAGTTTGTCGGGTCTCTTTCACCACCTCCAGAAGATCATGTCCTAGTATATCAATGAAAGCTAGATAAAATTCCACGGACCATCCATTAGGTCCAGGGCTCTTGTCCTTTTTGAACCATTTAAGGACAAATTCTAATTCATCCATCGATACAGGTGAAAGGAGATCATCTTCTGCTATAGGATCCACATATCTGGGAAAAAGGGAGGCCACCTTAATGATTTCAACCAGAGAGTGTTGCAGAGGTGAGTTATATATATCACGAAAATGGTTGATACCCTTCTGTGCAAGTTGAGAGAAGGTAGTTGCAGTGGAACCATCCTCATTGTCAAGTTCCCAAATGGTATTGATGGTGTTTCAGCCCTTTGCAAATTGATGGAAGAATTTGGATTTTTCATCACCTGCTTTGATCCAAGTAGCCTGACTTTTCAGTCTCCAAACTTCATCCCTCATTTGAAGAATCTTTAGGCGATCAGATTCCAGTTTAATAAGTTGAGATTTCTCATCTTCTGTCAAAAAACCTCCCCCAATAGAGCATTCCAGTCTGAGTATATCCTATTCAATTTTAGTGAGCTCTAGTTCCTCCATTATTTTATGGTTCCTAGCCCAGGTGATAAAATATTTCTTAATTGAGAGGATTCTGTGAGCAAATATGGAGGATGGTGAGTGAAGGCTAGAAGGAGGAGGGAGTATCCACTGTGAGTTCACTAAGTTGATATAGTCTGTGTCTTGTAACCACACATAGCAGAATTTGAATGGAGTGGCCGGCTTGTTAAAGGCCCCAGTGATTTCTAGGTATATCAGAGAGTGATTTGAGATACCACCAGAGCCGATCCATTGTATGAACGAGTCGAGAGTACGTAGTAAGACTTCCTTAATAAGGAAGTGCTCAAGCTTGCGAGCAACCAAATCAACCCCAGTGCGCTTGTTGCGCTATGTGGGAGAAGGAGTAGTTATGAGCGGATCCACCAATTGATGAGTAGAGAGAAGGTGTTTGAAGTAATCAGAGAGTGGATCCGCATGAGAATTAGGTCCCCAAGACTCAGATATCCCAAGGGAGAAATTCAAGTCTCCAGCCAATATAATGTTGTCAGAACAAAGCACTGATGAATTCATAAGAGAGGTCCAGAACTGTTGCCTATTGGTGCAGGGTCCAGAGGCATTAATAATGCAGAATTTTGGACCAAGGGCCTCCGAAAAAATTTCCATCCCTAGTATGCAATAACTTCCCCAAAAATTAAGTAAGTTGATGTGTTGGGGGTTGAGAAAGAAGGCCAGACCACCGAAGCGTCCGTTGGCATCGATTGCATGGATGGTCCACGAAGGGAGGAGGGGAGCAAGTGCTTGGATAAAATTTTTAGAAGTACCATGAGTTTCCTAGAGGAGGATGATATCAACCGAGGAAGTAGAGAAGAGGCGTCTAAGAGCGAGATGCTTCGCAGGGGTGGCCAACCCAAGACAATTGAAAGAAAGACAAATCTTCAAGAAATCGGGAGTGGGGATTGTCTTGCTCTAAGAATCCCATCGATGGAGAGTTGTGTGCCAAAGGCAACTTCAAAACCGGCCTGTAGTATGACCTTTGAGATATGAGAATGTTGACCGTGAGTGGAATTGTGCAGAGAGAGTGGAGGGCCAGGATGTGGACCAAGACCAGCTAAGGTATAAGTTTGAGGGCACAAATTGTAGGAATGTGTGGAAGAGGTTTTAGATGGTTCATCAGTGCGAGATGGGTTGGGAAGTGAGAGGGGGTTTGTGGGAGGTGTGGGGGTAAGGGTAGAAGGTGCAGGTGGGGAGGTGGGAGGAGGCGATGATGTAATATTAGTTATGGTACGGGGGGTGGGGGGAAACATGAGAGGAGAGGAGGACGAGGGAAAAACAATGGAAGAGGTAGAGAATCTAGCTAGAGAGGGATCCGTGCGCTGAATAGATACAGAAGATAAAAATGATAAAAATGTGAAAGGAGGAGAGGAGGGAGCACCATCATTTTTTGGGAGTACAGTAGGTGTAGCAACAACCATAGATCTAGTGACCTAGAAGGGGGCTTCTGCAGCCTCTAGTGTGATATCCGGCTGCAAGAAGTGATTAGGTTTCGAGAGAAAGCTGATGAGCTGTGTCTGTCCCTGCAATGAGACCGATACCAGAGCCATATGATGTGAAAAACCAAGAGAGTGGGGAGCTGATGCCTGCCCATTTAGTGGAAAATCTTTAAATACATGTCCAAATTTGTGACATCGATGACAGTGAAATGGAATCCCTTCATAATCCAGTAACTGCATCTGAGTAGAATTGCACCATTGAATATTGATGGATTCTTCAAGTCCTTCCCTGGTATTCAGATGAACCAGGATGTAGGAAAATTCCATCTTTCCAGAGTCAATATATGAGTGATCATGGTCCAATTATGTGTCTGAAATATTACCAATATCCCTGAAGATATTTTCGTTCCATAAGTGTAGCGGAAGCCTAGGCAACCGAACCCAAATAGGTACTGCTCCCAACGGTTCTTGTTCAGGATCAAATAAGGGGCTCCATCACTTCAGTAGCACAGGAGCCATCTCGATGTGCTGGAATTGAGATAATAATATGTCAGTAGGATCCCTGGCAGTGAAGCAGAGAGCAAACCATCCCTTAGTTAGTGTATGAATGGTAGGGAGCTCATGTAACAGTTCACCCCAAATCTCTTGTACCCACTATTTCAGTCTTTTGACCCCATAGTTCCTTCCGTGAACACGACCCACCACCACTCTATCCAAGGTGCCCATGTGTTTAGTTGGAATTATGAATTATAGATAAATCATTCTTCCCTAGAAAAGTGCTTATCTAGAACAACATATTAAAGAATTTATGACTACCTTTGCTAACTATAAATAGACACACAGAATGAGTTAAGAAGCTTACTTGGAACCCAAGCACTTCCAAATCTCCTTCTGTCGCCTTTGCTATAGCTTCAAATTCCAGCCGGCTGTGAAAAATATTTCCTGCAAGAATGAACACTAAACAACAAGAGCTAGCAATAATACAAATGTCTATTCAAGTTATTTAGGTAAATCAATAAAGCATAAACAATATACATCAAATAAGAACTCATAATATGGAAAATCAAAGCTTATACAGATGCATGTAGGGAAAGATAAGTAGTAATCTTTATTAATGGATAGAAGGGGAGGTTACAACCTAGTGATTTATTTGAAGTGACCATCTCTAGTAGCATCCCAGCCTCATCACAATGCAGATCTCTCCAGCAACATGTTACACAAATCAACTCCTCAATTGAAATTCCACCAGCATTTCGCTACTTAAATTCTTCCTTCTCAAACACTAAGATCTGTGCTCAATTTATAGAGGAGCTGAAGGTATTTTTACAATCAATGAATTTCCAATAATAGGAAAGACATGTTCCCAATCTTGTAGATTTCAAATGGACACATGGATTCGAAGTTTGACACATGTGAACTCTTCTAGAAAGCAATGGCCAAGTGGAGATTCCGGCACAATGAGAATTTCGCTCTCAATGTGACCAATGCACTTATGAGTGTCGGGAAGTGCTTTGTAGAGCAACCTTGAATGGGGCTACTTGCATATGCAACACACTTAGTCCCTTTAGAGGCAGCGTTGATGAGCTCTCATATGATATAATATAAACTTCAAACCTTGGAAAAATTTGCAGATGAAAGTCATGAATGATTTGTCTTGTTCTTTGTCTTAGGGCATGTAGCAACTGAAATGATAGGGGATGATAGACCCTATTCATTGGTCCTAGAGATGATGTCCAGTTAACCAGGTCATTGAGAATGATGCCCAAATTGACCCATAACAATTTCCCCCCTAAAGCATGAAGTCAGAATAATAATAACAATATTTTGGCTAAGATGCTTTACACTGTGATGGGTTGGAGATGAAGTGGAGTGGCCACCTGCATCAATATTACAATACATTACATCATGATATATCCTCTTGATCATAATTGCTGAGGGTAGGAATTCCCATGTTCAACACATAAACAATCTAATAACATGTACATAATTCAGAAAGTCGTCTACATTGGAATGTTGCCCAATATAGCCATGCCTATAGATATAGGCCCATGTTCGGATGACGATCTGTATGTAAGGTCACTGTACAGATGATGTGTACAACAATCCTGAAATCGCAGCCTGACAGCTGAAACTAGATCTGAGGTCTTCTTATCTCTTTCACTCGATCATTCGGGTACAAGTCTAGCCATGCGAATATATGATTTGTAGTTAAACATGGAAAGACATCGTTTGATTACTAACCAATGATGTGAGCTGTTAATAAACGTGAGAGAACCACCATTAATGTCAATGGCCCTCAAGGTACTGTAGTAAATTTCATAAGGCATGAATAGATGATTTGATTTCGAACGCCAAACAAAATATTTCGGTCAAAAGTCCGGAAGCGAGGATCTTGTCGATGCTGTAACAAGCCTCATGGTACTGGAATATAATGTTTCTACGTGAACTTCCTGGATAATGATTTGTCATCGACAGGAAGCCACCTTATTATGAGACATGAGTTACTGATTTCAGAGACAAAGGTATGACTTGATATAGCAATTTTCAGGGATGACTGTCATGAGAATGAAGGTTTATGAGTATTGTAGAAGGATGAGTATTCACCAAATGACTTCTCTTGAACATATCGATGACACTGAGATGAGTTGGCAGCATTGACCCAAAACCGAAGTGAAGGTATGATGAACCATAGGTATGAATGAACCATCAAGAAGATTACCCAACCCAAACAGTCACGGTGATGGAGTGAAGTGTCATGTTCAAGAGCGACCTGCTACCGTAAAAAGTTCTATTCACTTTCCCAAATTTTCCCCGGTCATTTGTTGACTAGTACCTCTTTATTTTTTAACAAGCTTGAGGAGGATAACATTTTATTGATTTATAATTCAACCCTTCGGGCGAATAATGTATCGCTATTTAATAATTTAACGAGTCTAGCGATGAATAAAACTCGATTCTTGCCATGATCGAAAAGTACGTCGCTATTTTATGTTTTAATGAGCCTAACAACATTGACAACTCGGTCCTTTTTCATATTTAGAGAGTTTGAAAAAGAGGACGAAAGAAAATTCCATAAGTACTTTTTCGTAAAGTTGTCACTCAGATCCGAAAAAGTGTAAAATAATATCTGAGAGAACCTATTTATTCATGTTTGACCAAGGTATTCCTTTTTCGTAAATAATCTATCTCAGTCCAGAAAAGGGTTAAACTTATACTGAGTAGATATCAATTCATTTAATTTTATGAGCTCGAAAAGACAAGTGGTCGACAATATTTTCATATTATCGGAGTCTGAAAGAGCTGAAAGAAGACTACAGGGGTTCCTTTTTCGCTATTATCGAAGCTCGAAAAAGAGAAAAAAGTGCGCTTCAAGTCCTTTTTCGTTTTTAACAAAGCTCTAAAAATAAGGATAAAAGGTATGCTTTGTGGTCAAATCATTCTTAAGATAAATCTGCACGACTAATCTGTTCATCAGTTGTAAAACCTGTTCAGAACAACATCAAATGGATAAAAATACCTATTTCATGATAAAAAATATAATAAAACCATATTCATAGCAATAAGTATTCAATGCAAACAATTAAATGACTAAATAAAAATAGTATTACTATTCATTTTTACCATTTGAAAGTTACCATTTGCATTTTTGAGCTCTGAACTAGTTTTGCCCCCGAACTTTAGTGATCGATTGCGTACAATTGGTAAGAATGTTTTGAATGCCCCCTGCAAGAGCACATGTCGAATGCCCCTTACAAGAGTAGATTCCCCCCAAGCTTCATTTCATTCACCTAAGTAGAATACTAGTTATTGATAACTGGATGGAATGAAGGTTCATTATAGGGGAGGATTTGTTTCATTTTTTAATGAGATTGACGCAGGAAAAGAACTATTCTCATGACTTGTTTCATTTTTTAACGAGGTTGACACAGTAAAAGAACTATCCTCATAGGCACTTGTTTCATTTTTTAACGAGGTTGACACAATAAAAAAGAACTATCCTCATAATCTATTTCATTTTTTAACGAGGTTGACACAGTTAAAGAACCATCCTCATAATTCGTTTCATTTTTTAATGAGGTTGACACAGGAAAATAACTATCCTCATTGTGCAGTTGGACTAATGAGTGTGCACTAGAAAAGACATAGTCTAACATAGTCATCATTTAAGAAGCTTGATGAGCCCCAGAAGTGATAAGTTATAACATGCGTTGACGGGTCTTCTCTAGGGTTTTCATTGAATTTTGGAATTTCAAAGGGTAATTTTTGTGAAATCACTGGCTACCAAGGAGACTAACTGATGGTATGAGCTTGATATTTCACTGAAGATGTGAATAAAGGATCAAGCCGTTTAGTACTCATAAGGGAGGAACCAAATAGGATTCCAAATTATGGCATGGGTGAAGTCAATGGACAAAACATTGAAGATGAAGCAACAGTAGATGTTGTCGCAGCTGAAAGAGATGGTTCAGTCTGGGAGGTTATCTCAGCCATGGTAAAATGACCCAATGTATACCCTATAGAATCTATGGGAACTTGAAGTGAAACAGGATCAACAAAAGCAGAGGAAGGTGATTGAGGAAAAGACTCGTACAGGTAAAGATCCTACCGAAAATGAGTTGGAGTTAAAGGTGTCTCGTCTTGTGGTATTTCTTCAATCGAAATCAAACCAGGTGGAAGAAATTTTCCGTCAGGCCCAAAGTATATTTCATGTGGTTGACTGCGTGATATGGGAGACTCAATAGCTACAATAAATTGTGGAGTAACAAATACAGAAACAATTTCTGGTTGTTCGACTTCGGGATCAAGATTTTCTCCACTCAGGGAATATAGCAACTGAAATATAAGGGGATGATAGACCCTATTTCATTGGTCCTGGGGATGATGTCTAGTTTGACTAATAACAGCTGCCCCTAAAGCACAATGGGATTCAGATCAACTTCCAGTTGAACAACGTCGGGTTCGGGAGGTATGGTATCACTGATTAGATGGATCGTGACCACGGGTAGTTGTGAGGACTCTGTCTCGACAGTAGTAGATGAACCAGGATGTGTAGAAAAAAATTGTGCCAACTCTAGTATATGGGAAGATGATTCTTCACCAGAGGTACTGACAGTATTTGTTTTAGTAGAGTGATGTCGCCTTCACCGTCCAAAAGTAACTTTTGGTGGTAAATGTGGTTTCAATGCTAGTCTACGCGAATGATGGGGAAAAGGATTTTGTTCTTCCACGATGAATGATTTATTTTAACCAAAAAACAAATAAACAAAATAAAAGAGTAATGCTAGGCAAAATGGTTTACCAAGAAACTGTGAACTGCAGAATACCTCTTGGCGAACCAAGAAGTATGGGAAGGCAATATCCCTGAATGTTGTGTTCGGTGTATCACAATTTACAAGGCGGCCGACTCGGTGCACTATGGATGGATAGCAACCTAAAGTTGTCCTCCCAAATATACCCGAAGGTACGTGGAGGTCCAAGTCCATATTAGTGCTTTCTAATGCGAAACTGCACAGTGAGAGCACCCCTTTATACTTTTCGTACTGTAACATCGCCCGATATACCCGAAAGTACGTGGATGAGCTACGATATACTTACATACATGGAGTGAGTTATCACACTAGGAATGTATTGCAGACAAGTTAAAGACAACTGCTATGTTTTATGACGCCAAAACACGTCTCTATCCTAGACCTTCTAAATGTTATTGTTATGGTTCCAATGCTTTGTTAGGTAAATTGAGATAAATTTTAAGTTGATCTTGTTTATCAATTTTCCTTTCAAAGGTTCACCACGATGATGTATTGGAAATTCCTAAAATGAAAACTAAGAATGATAAGCAGTCTTTCACTTTTAGTTTTGCAATGAAAATCCTAGCTACTAGAGGGAAAGAGCAATCAATTTGAGAGCAAACAAATCAAAGAGCAGAAACTAAATGAAAATTTCCTAATTGTTCCTTTTTCAAATCACACAATCCACTACATGCAAATGCAGGTTTTTCTTTTCAGTTCCTTTAATTTTATGAATGCAGAAAAGAAACTAAGTGCACTAAATCAACAAAAACAAATGCCTTTTACTTTTGAGAAATGAGGAATATAAACAACAATTTGTCTTTTGAAGGAAAAATGAGAAATTAAACAACAATTTCTCCTATCAAGAAACAAAGAATTTACAAAAATTTCCTTTCCAAAATCAAATGGATCTAATGCGACAATGAAAATACTTTGAAATTAATTTGTCAATGATAAATAAAAACACTTTAAAAAAACATTGAACAAAATTTTCTTTCCAAGGAGGAAGAGGTAGATAAGTTCACTGGTCAATATGAGGCTCAAGATTTTCAAAACACAGCAGAGAACAAACTGAAACAAATTGCAATGACAAACTCAAAGGAATTTGGATAGTTTCAGGAGGCAACGCAGTCTCTAAAGAGAGAGACAGTGCTCTACAACGCAGGCCTGAAAGGGAGATAGTGCTATGTAAAGCACTGTGTCCTGTCCAATAGTGCGTTGGGCGCAGTGTGCAAGGAAAAACATAGTTGTTTAACACACTTCTAATGCAAATTTGGATTTCAAAAAACCTAATATTTTTGAGTAAAAGCTACTGGGTGAATAAACAGAGAAAATCAGAGGAAAATACACCTAGGATGAAGGGTAAACTCCCCAGCGGAGTCACCAATTTGTTAGTCGGAATTATGAATTACGGATAAATCATTCTTCCCTAGACAGGTTCTTATCTAAAACAATAGATTAAAGACTTTACGACTACCTTTCCTAACTGTAAATAGACACACAAAATGAGTTAAGAAGCTTACCTGGAATCCAAGCGCTTCTAAATTTCCTTCTGTCGCTTTTGCTATAGCTTCAAATTCCAGCCAGCTGTGCAAAATATTTCCTGCAAAAATGAACACTAAACAATAAGAGATAGCAATAATACAGATGTCTATTCAAGTTATTTAGGTAAATCAATAAAGCATAAAAAATATAACATCAAATAAGAAATCATAATATGGAAAATCAAAGCTTATACAGATGCATATAGGGAAAGATAAGCAGTAATATTTATTAATGGATAGAAGGGGAGGTTACAACCTAGTGATTGATTTGAAGTGACCATCACCAGCAGCATCCCAGCCTCATCACAATGTAGATCTCTCCAAAAACATGTTACACAAATCAACTCCTCAATTGAAATTCCACCAACATTTCTCTACTCAAATTCTTCCTTCTCAAACACTAAGATCTATGCTCAATTTATAGAGGAGCTGAAGGTAGTTTTACAATCAATGACTTTCCAATAATAGGAAAGACATGTTCCCAATCTTGTAGATGTCAAATGGACACATGGATTCGAATTTAAACACATGTGAACTCTTCTAGAAGGCACTGGCCAAGTGGATATTCCAGAACAATGAGAATTTCGCTCTCAATGTGACCAACACACCTATAAGTGTCGGGAAGTGCTTTGTAGTGCAGCCTTGAATGGGGATACCTACATATGGAACACACTTAGTCCCTTTAGAGGAAGCGTTGATGAGCTCTCATATGATATAATATAAACTTCAAACCTTGAAAAACTTTGCAGATGAAAGTCATGAATGATTTGTCTTGTTATTTGTCTTAGGGCATGTAGCAATTGAAATGATAGGGGATGATAGACCCTATTCATTGGTCCTGGAGATGATGTACAGTTAACCAGGTCATTGGGAATGATGCCCATGTTGACATATACCACCATGATATCGGCCATCTGAATTCTAGTGGCAAGGGTGAGGAGGCTTGCATGCTTACAAGACCGCACACATTTCATGCGTCAAGGGGCACGAGGGGGGAGTCTAGGAGGTAGGGATGCTGAGGTGGTGAGAGGTGGAGGAGATGAAGTGACGGAAGGGGGGGTAGATTTAGGTTCGTGAGTGGAGTTGGGGAGGTGAGTGAGTGGGGTAGAGAGTGGAGAGAGGGGGGTAGACTGAGGGGGAGATGAGGTTGAGGGAAGCGGAGGAGTCAGAGCGAGTGTGCAAGGGTGGGTGAAAGAGGGAGTAGTCGAAGTGAGGGAGAGGGTCTGCAAGAAGAGGGATACAAATGAAGGGGACGGGGGATAGAGGTCCGGACAGGAGATGAGGTCCATATCTGTAGCCGAGAGAATAGCAGGGGAGGAGGGGGAGAGGTCAGGGACTAGGAATGAGTCGAGGTCCAGAAAGGTAAGTGGGGAGGATGCAAATTCTGTAGAACCAGAGAAAGCAGAACAAGTAAATGGAGAGGATGCGGGGTGAGAGACATACATACTGGCAAATAAACGATGTGCAAGGGTCCAAATTTCCACCTGGGAATATGGGTCCTCCGAATAATCCACAAGATGTTCATCCTGGGTCCCCTCCATAGAAATCCCCAATACGAAACCGTTAAAGCTAGATACCAAACGTCAGTCAGGGGAGAACGGTCACGGGAAACTGCAATACCAGAAATGGACAGTAGATAGGTCACTGGAAGCAAAAATGACGGGTGGTCACGGGGAAAAAGCGCTGATAGATTTAGCGTTCCATGCCGGAACGGGTTGAGAGTATTGCGGGAGCACCGACAGTTGGTGAAGGATGTAGACGAAATTTAAACAAGAATTTGACCAGTGGTTGAGAGTTTGGATAGTGCACTTCCAGTGTTACAGTGAGACCCCATACCAAAACCAATTCCACGACAATCTTGGAGAGCCGCCATCGGCCGCGGAGGATGTAGCTAGGAACTGCCAAACAAGTTCAGTGCAGGTTTCGATGAAAACCTCATAAGAGGCTCTTTGTCATACAAGATGGGATTGTTATTGGTAACCCCTTGTCATTCAATTGAGACACTATGTCCATTACATTAAAAAAATGTCTGATTTTCACAGACAATTATTTCAAAAAATACAATTGGTTGCATTGATATCCAAATTCATCATTCTTCGTTGGAATTGTTGTTAGTGCTCGAGCTACTTCTATGACGGGTTATTTGGATGAATGTATTGTTTATTGCGTCGATTGTTTTCATCTTATTGACCTTGTTCCATTTGTAAACATTAAAATAAAGTGTAATGAGTGTATTTACATTGGTGAGAATAATGAAATTGAAATAAATAATATACATCAATGTAATCTAATAACAATGTACCATAGCAAGAAGTGACTCATAAAATGTACACATGGTTTCAAAACCAAGTTTCATTCCTTGTTGCAACAAGTCTCCTGCTAGCGTAGTTCCATACTTTGTTTCGTGCATGTTTTAAACCCCATTATAAATCATAGATTTAATATAAATGATTTTTTTGTTATATTAATTATAAACTCAGAGAAGTAAAACAACACAGATACTTACAACTTTCACAATTAATTTTTGATATGAAAACATATACTCACAACCCATATTTAACCCAATGTCTATCAATTCTTCCGATGACTCTTCTTTGTATGTTAGCACCTATTTGAAGAAATTCAAGGATGGTTGTTGTAAAACAACTTAAAATATACAAAAATGAAACCTTGAGTTGTTATATAGAAATATTAACAATTTCTCACAAACTTTGATATCAACCATTTTCTTCCTTGTCGTCTTGTTTTATGTGCTGAATGAGTTCCATTTTATTTTCTTTTTTGCAAGAAAATACTTGAAAATTAATATTTAATGCTAAATTATTTTTTTTGATAATTACAAAGTCATTCATGATTACATACATTTGAAGAATTTTGTTGTTGAGATGACTCCTCTTGTGATGCAATCATGTCCATTTCTTTGACCATATCCTTGTACACTTATTTCAAACATTCCTACTGACATGTTTCACATATCAGCTCATTGATCATTTGGGATTTTCATAATCTTGCTGAAAAAAATAATAAACTAATTTTATATTGATATATGAAAACTAAATATAGAAAAATTGATATTAATAAATGAATGGTTTGTAGTAATATACACATATAATTCTAGAAAATCGTTTTAATTAAGAATATTACCTTTTGAATGATTCTTTTTTGTTATTTTATGTTTTTTCTATTACAAGTTTGACATGTCTCATTGACAATTGCTTTGAAAACGTTTCCTGTAGTTTAGATATAATTTTATTCTTGGAATAATTGAATTGATTTTTGTATTGTAAGTGGAAAGTACGTCTCTACGTTCATTCCACTAGATCCTTCATAGTTTTGTACAAAAATTCCCCCCTTTCATTAACCTCCAACACCACCCCAGATGAGCTAGGGACCAATTCATCATTTACATGTTCTATAATTTTTCATTTCTTAGAAAGAAATTGAAGTTTTCCTTCGTTGTTTCTCCCTGTAGAACATTTTTTTTGTAAGCTTGGCAAGACTAAATCTTCATCATGTCTAATATATCTCCCCGATAGGGTCAAGGAATTAAACTGGTGACTTCGCATCTAGGGGTGCCTTAACAAAACACTCGATCACCATCTATACAATACCCCATGGATGCTCCCTGTAGAATATCAAACATATATGAATTAATATATTATTTGAAACACGTTATCTAATATTCCTAAATATATTATTAATGAAAATTCAAAAAACAAACCTCATATTGAATAGTATTTTTCAGTGACCTAATTCATACTTCTACAATTTTTCTATCATGATTTTACCCTCTTCTACACTTAGATTAGAAATAATATTATTGAACTTCTTCATTTTGTTGATCTGCATGACACACACTAACCAATACATATTAGTTAAATTTACATACAGTTCAAATATATTAATTTTGTAAAGAATTTACAAAGAACTTTTCTTCTATGCTTTTTTTAATGTGCTATCATTGTGTCGATTGATATTTTTTTTACTTGACACCTTCTCAGACATTTTTTTATCAATATAAAACATGTACCATTTAATACAAAAGACATTAATTATATTGTATACATAAATCAAATAATTTTTAGCCAAAAAGAGCTCTTGTAACCCGTGTGTTTAGGCCATTAAACACACAGGGCGTTTAATTGTTTATCACGGTCAACAAATTTTTTATTTTTTAAAATTAATTTTAAATTATGATGGTGTGATTTGAATGATAAACACACCACAATGACTTAACATTGCTATTTGGCAGAGACACGTCGGTGCATTATATTACACTGGGAGCACAAATGAAAAAATTGGACAAAATTGACAGGGTTATAATACACCAATGTGTTGTATTTCACAAGGTGCACCAATGCGTTATGTACATTAGCGCATTGCGATACATACGTTGTTTAAAAAAAATAATGGATAGGGCTGACAAGGTTTGGATCTAATTCAATAAATGACCCACCTACTTTACATGTCAAATTGCCTATATATAGTAAGTACACAATCCCATTAATCTAAAATGACTAAAATGAAAAATCCTAACTGTGAAGTGGTAGAGAGAGTTAATCCCTAAGGTGAAATTTTTCAGTCACATATGTAAGAAGAAACAAGGGTTTACAGTAAGTAATTTTTTTTTTTTTGAATTTTATTTAAATTTAAATAGGAACAAAGATCATAAAAAAATTTACTAGGAAAATCAATAGTAAATTTTTTATTATACAATTTTATTATTATTATTATTTATTTTTTACTGAATTGTGAATAAATATAATAGAAATTGTAATTTTTTTTAACAATAATATCAACAGTAAAATTTAAATTTTTTGCGATGCAGGGTTTTGAGTGAATCACCATACCTTTCAAATTATGATCTTTCTATGGTTCCAAAATATTTTACTACTCCACAGTGCTCCCATTATGTCTCTCTTGCAAATGGTCTCTCTTTTAATTAAACCCTAACAAAAAATGCAATTTTTTTATTAGTAAAATCAACAATAACATTTAAAATTTACTATGCAGGGTTTCGAGTGAATCAATCACCATATCTTTCAACTTTTGATCTTTTGAATAGTTCTGATGCTCCAAAGTATTCTAATGCTACATAGTGCTCCTAGTATATCTCTCTTGAAAATCACTAACTTGAAAAATTTGGAAAACTAACGAAATAGTGAATAAATTTTTACTTTTTTAAAATACTACGAAATTAGATTTCGAAAAATCAATTTCTGCTCATTTTTTTGCATTTAAAAAAATCAAGTTTTTTTTTGTTTTTTGTTTTTGTTTTTTCAATTAATATGAACATCAATATGTTTGATAGTAAATAGCACCAATACGTTTATACGTAAAATGCGGCAGTACGTTTACAGGTAAAATGCACCAACATTGCCAGGGCATGATTTTTTTTCAACGCACCGATAAAATGCAATTTCTTTATTTATCTTCGAAATCTTGAAACATTACGATTAATATTTTAACACAATGTTATGGTTAGTATTTAAATGCATCAGTGCTCTAATTTTTATAAGAGCACTGACACAATAGAATTTGGTTTAATTTTCAAAATCCAGGAAATAGGTGCGTACCAGTCTTGTTTTTATTTAAACGCATCAATGCGTTTTTGTACGAGATCACCTATATGTAACATGTTTTATATTTTTCGGAATGTCGAAAACCAATGCGGGTAATATTTGAACGCCTAATTGTTGTTATGATTTAAACACATCGATGTGATTTTTTATGATAAGCACACCGATAGGGTTTAAAAGCTATTTGAAATTTTATTTTCACATAAAATGACATATTAATCTCAAATAACCCTTTAGGACACATCCACATGAATTAAAATATTTCACAGTTACATTTTCCGCTTAAAGTTTCCTTATTCTTGTAAAATGGTTTGAAAACTATATTGAAATTCAAATTGTGGTTATATGGTTCTCGAAATTAATTTTAGATATGCACACAAAATTTTATTTTTCATTTTTATCAAATGCAGGGACAAAATATCAATAATATCAAATGTTTAATTTGTCAAATTCTAGCTTGTTCCATATTGTTGATCAAAGTCCTTCGCGTAGTTTTCCCTTTCCATGTCCAGTAAGTTCATATTTTATTTATATTTTGATTATCTAATTGATTTTTATTTATGTCAATTTGAATAAAAATGTATCCAAATTTGCAATATCTTAATTCAAAATTGAGTTTAGATACGTAAAATATTCCTCCATTTCTAAAACATCAGAAGCTCTTATTAGGAGCAACATATTTCAAACAGTTGGTAGATGAAAATGGACAACCTCTTCACGCTGTTAATTGGAACATGACATATTCCAGCCACAATCCTAGATCAACGATGGTAATAATTATTTGTTATAATGTAATTTCAACAAACCAATTGCATTGGCGTGCTTACGAATATCATTGATATTTTAATGATGAGGTTCATTATTTTTTGAAATTAGGATTTGTGATGATGAGTGACGCACCTACTATGTTCTAGTGCACCCCACTACAACGTCAACTCGAGAGAAGGGTTAATTAAGAGAAATAATCGGAGAGGAAGCATACAAAGAATGGTTGAATCAACCAACTATTCAATTCCCAATATGTCCAGATTCACTAACTAGGAATGAGTACAAAAATAATATCTCTTCATCACAAGTTGGAAATGGAGGGAATTAAATAAAGGTTGGTATGGATGATTACTTATAGGATACAATTGCAATGGAGGAAATGTTGTTAGATGCATTTCAGAACGATTAGCTAGGGGTTGATGCTCATATCACTGATACCTTATTCAAAAGTCTGAAATCTGATTCCACCGCCCCTCTCTTTTGACCTGGAGGTAAGTCACAGTCTACTCAGCTATGGACAACAATGTTTCTATGCAGTTTGAAATTAAAGTTTGGCATGTAAAATGCATGTTTCTCGTCAATATTGAGGTAATTCACCTACATGATTGATCAAGTCCCTTATATTTTGAGAAACAATCAACATTAAAAATGGTCAATTTTACAAACGTTAAATATTGAAATTGTACAATTATATTCACCACCAACTGCAGGTTATTCAAATATAAGGTTCTGTCAAGTGTTAATGTCTTTCTGGGTAGCTGCGAAGAGGAAAAACGATTGTTGAAAATGTTGGGTCTTGAGTGAATATCAGATCATGCATGTACGAATGATTGTATTCTATATAGAGGAGAATATGCATACAAGGAGATATGTTCGAAATGTGGGCATGACAGGTACCATAGTAAAAAAAATTGGGTAAATCACATTGTCCTAATCATAAGATATTGAGGAACATAAATATAATACCAAGGATTCAAATGCTATTTCGTTGCAAAGAATCAGCTAAGTTGCAGGGATGACATGCCTCACATAGAGGTGAGTCAGGAGTTATGAAAATCCCAACATATTTAATATCCATGAAGAATATAGAGGATACATGGCCTAAAAAATTCAAGGATGAAGTACGAAGTATACGAATTAGCATATCCATGGATGGTGTCAACCCATATTCTCTCCAAAACACCAATTATTATGTTTGGCCTGTAATAGTGATCAATAACAATACCCCCCCATGGTTTTCCATGAAGAATGAACATCTTATGTTGACTCTCATAGTACTTGGTAGAAGACAAGTGAATAATATTGATGTCTACTTGCGACCATTGGTAAATGAATTGAAGAAATTATGAGACGGGATACATGTGTACGAGGTATCAAGACCCATCGCATAAGAGAGGAGTTTTATGTTGTATGGTATATGTACTTACACCATACATGATTATCCATGCTTAGGAGTTTGCTATGGTAAAATAATTATTTATTTATTTATTTATATACGTAACAATATTGTTTCACATATATTTAATTTAATTCATTGTAATTGTTTTTATCTTCATGGTAGCTAATGTGTCGACCTATATACAATAATTTCACAGGTATTGTAACAAGAGGGTATCATGGATGTAAATTTTGTGGACCTCCTCTGAAGGCTAGGTGGTCCGACCACCTACAAAATCCAGTGTATGACTTCTCCAGGGTATTCCTCCCTAAAATAATGACACTAGTTGAATGGAATAGAGCATATGAGAGAGAGAAGGAGAAGGATTTTGCAAAAATGTTTGATTCAAGTGGGGAGCCTATGTTTGATGATCAAGAATGCTTTGACACCTATATTGAGAAATTTTCCATTGGGATGAAAATGAAATCTGTCTTTTATAAGATCCCATATTGGGAGCATTTTAATATTTCCCACTTACTAGATCCCATGCATATATTTAAAAAAAAAATCATCTTCTTTATGGAGGCACATATCATCAAAATAAAATGACACTTTGGTTGTTAGGAGAGATATTATTTCTTCAAAAACTAAAAAGAAACATTGGCCAAGACAAGAAACTAGAGAAGAGGATGGTCCTTCTTGGTCTTTCAAAGAAGGTGATGTCCCATGGATTTTAAAGAAATATGATCTTTATTTGGAAAATGAAGTTCTAATGAGTGTGAGGGTGCCTTCTTTATATGGGTCTTCACTGCTACGCTGCTTCACTATGGAAGACCATTTGTCGGGGCTGAAATTGCATGACCATTTGAACCTTCTAAGAGTACATATGTAAAAAACATGATTTTATTTATTTATTTAATTTTTATGCAATGGGATATTTTATAACTAATTTTTGCATAATATATTATTTATTTTTCAGTGTCGTTATCCTCTGCTTGTGTGTGGGTGTGTAAACCATGACTTCCCCCAAGATGTATGACATTCCATATCTAAATTATCTGCATTTGTACGATGGATCAGATCAAAGGATATTCATATGGCTAACATTCCATGGTGGTGTTAAGAGATATCTGAGATTGTTTGTATGTTTGAGAAGGAATTGCCAAATATTTTCATGGACTTGCCAGTTCATCTTCTAATTCACCTAGTAGATGAGGTTGAATTAGTTGGCATGGTTTCTTGTAGTTGAATGTTCTTCTTAGAGAGGTACATGAAGAAATTGAAAGGTTTTGTTTGAAAAAGGGAAAAACCCGAGGGTTCTATGACAACAGGGTATATATCATATGAGTCTTTCTATTATACCAGTGGGTAGATCAAGTGAATCGACAACACACTGGGTGTAACAATTTGGAACGAAAAAAAGGATGAAGACAAAAGAGAAGAAGAAATTCTCAAAATGAATGGAAAGAGGTGCTTGATAAAGAGTAAGTGGCTTATCATTTGTCAAATTTATACATAGTAAATATTTACACTTGACTTCATATAAATCCATATTTTAATCTCATACATACTATATATGTTAGCTTGATTTAATAAACGAATTAAGAAATTGAAGCCATCAACAAATGCATTCTTTACAATATGGAAGCGACACAATCGTGGGTCACATTGTATGAGCATAAGAGGAGGAAATGGGATAATGACAGGAAATAATTCAAACAATTGAATGGTAGAAGTGTGCCTTATCCTGATCATTTAAAAGAAAATATGCCAATTACATTCCCTAACAGTTGGGTTATTGATCAGGTCAGAGAGAAATATGATGCATCTGGTCATTACCCCCGTGCTAAAGAGGATGCGATAAACATAGGGATTGGGTGTAAAAACTCGGTAATTATAATATATTTATGTACAGTTTTAACTTCATACTGCACCTTTGAATTGTAACATCTATATATATTTTATATTTCTAATTATGTTCAGGTTATTAGACACATGACACTGTGTTCTTTTAACATTTTTATAGGTGCATTTGTTCCCATATATGCGGGAATATAGACAACATTTTTTCACAAATGATGTCGATGATGGATGCATGACACAAGACTAATAAGTGGAAGTCAAGTTCGACCAATCTAGTCATGCTAGCCATCACAATAAAAACATAATGTAGGGGATGATTAGGTTACGTTAGAAAGATACAAGAGATCATTCAAGTGGACTTCTCTTTGTTCCAATGTGTTATGTTTAGGTGCAAGTTGTGGGCCACCTTTGATCGGAATATTGTAAAGGAAGATTGCAATAGTGGGTTGATATCTATACAACGCTAGAAAGATGTGGCATGAAGGTAAGGATGCTTATGTTTTCCCAAAACACTGCAACTAGGATTTTTTTTACCCAGATGTGTTGGATAGGGATTGGTGGTTCATATTAAGGCACATCCCTATATCAAAACATAATTTTGAGAACAATAATGTTATCATGCCAAGTGAGGAATATAATCATGGTGATGGCAATGAAGAGTGTGTTGAGAAATATAGGGCATAGGAAAGAGGTGATTTCGCTAGCAATGAGAAGTGCTTGTGAATACTATTTACTTCTCTATATTAGGTTCTTATTTTAATTATATTAGTATAGTGTTCTACTTCATAAAAAAACTACCAAACCATAATCAATAATGAGATAAGAGACACAAAATATATGCGATCATCAAGGGCCAAAATATCTCCGACTTGATAAGAATACCTAAATGAATTATTCTTCATATAGAGATTTTTATAGAAATTATACAACATGCATGTATATCATGGATTCAATATGATATAACAATTTACTAAAGTTAAATACTGAATCACTTCTACAAATATTTTGTGGAATTAAAAAAAACACAATCACCGATCACATGAAGCAAAGAAGAATCAATAAAGCCACACCACAGATAATTTCCCATGGAAAGCTTGCTTCTCAAAACCCCACTATCTTCTATTTTATATTCAACATGGAATCATGAAATAATTACATACAACTCTTCTCACAAGAGCCCTCATGTACTCAGCTAATTGTCTCACACTGTCGTACATAAAACTGACCAATACTTAGCCAATTTACTACCTCTAGACAGCCTGCTTTGCTTGCGGAATCCCTGATGAATGCAATCCCTAAAGAATATGAATTTTGGCCTTCCTTGACTGTGCAAGTATCATGGGCACTCCAATGGGTGTTTGGTTGCATGGGTGCAACCCAATAATCCTACAACTGATAGTCAACTTCACTTTCACCTAGATCTCAACAAGGTCTTCACTGGATCTGACATGCATGCAATTAATAATAGTAAATCCTCGGTTGCATGTGAGATCACTGATTGTGAATTAAGTAATATTTAATTCACTTGATCTCTCATTGGTGTATATAACATTTACAACTAACACAACTGAGTTTAACTCACTTAACTGAGTTAAACTGATTATAATATGCATTAACTAGTGCACCACTGCACTTTGAACTCCATTGTTGGCATTATGATGTAATGTGAGATCACTGATTGTGAATTAAGTAATATTTAATTCACTTGGTCTCTCATTGGTGTATATAACATTTACAACTAACACAATTGAGTTTAACTCACTTAACTGAGTTAAACTGATTATAATATGCATTAACTAGTGCACCACTGCACTTCGAACTCCATTGTTGGCATTATGATGTAATGTGTGATGGCAACCTACTCGATGAAGTTATCCTTGATGGAATCCTATTTGATGAGTTACCTTTTGATAGCAACATATTTGTTAAATATGTAAAAATGATGTTTCTGTAGGTCAGTTCAGATGTGACAGAGAAAGGAATTCCAGTAAGTGCCAGAGAAATGAAACAAGAAATATTTCTCAATGTATACGTAGGTTTGATGAAGGAAACCCACGTACATACGAAGGTTCATATATAGGAAACTTGTGTATGGATCCAGAATTAGTATATACACAGTTTTTATGAAGGAAAGTCACGTATACACGTGGGTATGAAGAATTCAAGTCACGTATACCTTTTGTGCTCTAAAATTATGATACCATGAGGCATTATCATGGTATTATCCCACAATATTGAGCGATGTGTCATTTATTTGATTTTGTCCAAGAATACCATCGAAATTTGTGTGGTTTTGGCTCATGGTATTGGTAAAGGCTAAATATATATAAGGAGAAGATGATCATAGTGCAAGGGGTGTGCATGTGTAAGGGTTGTTATTGAATACTTCTCTCTGAAGTATATCTACATGAGATGAACTCTGTTTATTGGTAGATCTGAAAATATGATGCACCCTTGGATACAATGATGGATCGGGATCTCTAGACCTGAAATGACTATGTATTTGATCTATTGAAGAGATGATTAGATATGTGACCTGGCACATGTTTACTGAAGCGAAGTGAAGAAATATGGGTAAGTCAGTAGATTTGAAACATTCTGCAAAATTAATATTTAGAGATCTATATGCTAGTTTGTCTCGGTGAAAGCGCGTATATACACGAATTTGTCTTAGAAAAAACGAGTATGGAAGTTAGGGTTTTCTGAAGATTACTAGAGAGGTTATTTGTTTATTGCTGTTGTATTTCTTCTATTTTTTAATGAAGTATTCATGTAGATTTGGGTTGCTTGAATACTATATATGCTGCTAAGTTGAATATGTACAAATCTGATCAATGAGTGAGTAAATATGTTTAATGATGAAGAGGAAATGAGGTCCATCTGAAGTCAAAGAAGCTGTATTTTGAGATTCTGCAAAAGGAAAGGAAGTAGAAGAACACGAAGGATCGCGGTATGTTTTAGAAGAAGATGAGATAAATTTTGTAAGGAATCTAAAACTTGGCACTGAAAGGTTCAAAGGTAAGCTTCCTTTTAATTTTTTTTCTTGTGGAAGAGTTGGTCATTATGTTGTTAAATGTCCCCATAAAGATAATCATGAAAAGGGAAAGGAAGTGGCAAAAGGAAATAAGAAATGGTTTATCAATATAAAAAGCTATTATACTCATGAAGATAGTGATGGTCTATCAAATAGTGAAGAAGGAGATTCTGACCAAGATATTAGACTGCTCATGGCTTTTGAAAAAGACTCTAGTGAGGCTAAAGATACCTTTATGGATGCATTAGAGGAAAATGATTTTCTTGAAGAAATAAATCACCTCAAAATATGTTTGGAAGAAAACAAATTTTCCATAGATACTCTAAAGAATCAACTTATAGAATAGGAGAAGCACAATGAGAAATTAGAATGTGAAATAGTAAGTCTAAGAAAGGAAATTGAGAAAGTGAAAAATTTAAATCTTAGATTTGCTAAATGATTTGAAACTTTAGATGAAATTATCAAGGTACAATGCTCTCCTCTTGTAAAGACAGGTCTTGGATATATCGGAGAATCCTCTCAGTATTCAACACCAAGCTATCTAAATGCAGTTAAATCCAGCTAGCAACATTTTGTCACTCAACAAAAGAACAAAGAGACTACTCAGGTAAAGCATGACCGCTTCAATTCAAGGAAGAAAAATAACAGAAATATCAATGAGCAAGTAAACATAAATAGAAGGTTTCATGATCGCAAAAATTTCTTCTTTAATGGACAATGTTTCTCATGTCACAATTTTGGTCATAAAGCTGTAAAATGTGTTGCATACAAAACCATCATGGCCAGAGAAGCTAGAAAGCAAAGAAATGAGACTGGAGTAAAGAAGAATACTTACAACAACATTTCTCCTCTTCAAGGAAAAATTGAATGTTCTTATTGCAATAACTTTGGACATGAAGAATTTGAATGCAGGAGAAAACTTCAGCCAAAAGAACATATACCCACAAATTCCAAGGTATGGAGAAAGAAGGACTCACAGGTTGAAAGCTGTGGCATAGCGTTATTTGCAGAAGGAAAATAAAACCAATGGTACATTGATAGCTGATGCTCAAAACACATGAAGGGTGATAAAAATAAACTTCTTTTATATAATGCATTAGAGAAATAAAAGAATGTTACTTTTGGAAATGACTCTCCTGCTATCATTAAGGGTAAAGGTTTTGTTTTTCTAAAATAAAAGGTTAAATCTAACAATGTTATGTATGTGGATGGGTTAACGCATAACTTTTTGAGTGTAAGCCAAATGTGTGATCAAGGAAATGAAGTTGTCTTTAGTTCAAAAGAACGTGTAGTACGTGAACTTGACACAGGAAAAACAATAATAAAAGAAACTAGAACACCATGAAATCCGTATATACTAAAAGGTGGCCAAGAGAAATGCTACTTAGGTAAATCTATAGAAAATTGGTTATGGCACAGAATATTGGGACATTTGAGCTTCTCTCAAATAAGAAAATCTAGCAGACTCAAAGCTGTTCGTGATCTTCCTAGCATCAATCTCCCTGAAAGTACCATATGCAAATCATGCCAATTTGGTAAGAAAACTAGGGTACAATTCAATGCCAAAGAAGGATCAGCACGTAAGCCTCTTGAACTTATACATACTGATTTATGTGGTCTTGTAAGGAAAAAGTCACCCCGTGGAGAACAATACTATATTTTATTTATTGATGACTTCTCTAAAATGTGTTGGATCGGCTTACTAAAACATAAATATGAAGCATTTGAAAAATTTAAGATCTTCAAATCTTTGGGTGAAAATGAATTAGATCTAAAAATAAAATTTCTTGGATTTGACTGAGGAGGAGAATATATATCAGATGAATTCTTTGATTTCTGTGAACATCATGGCATAAAAGACAATTTTCTGTAGCTGGAACCCCACAACAAAATGGCGTGGAAGAAAGAATGAAAAGAACAATTCAAAATATGGCTCGTGTTATGCTTGATGAATCTGGAACTCCCGATACCTTTTGGGGAGAAGCAACAGATACTGCAGTAAATATTTTTAACAAGGCTCATGTTCATGTGAATAGTGATAAGACTCCTTATGAGCTATGGTATGGTAATATTCCAACTGTAAAGTATTTTAGAGTTTTGGAAAGTAAATGTTTTATCAAGAACAATGATGAAAAACTTGGTAAGTTTTAACCTAGAGAAGATGAAGGAATATTTCTTGGTTACTCTTCTAGAAGTAAAGCATATAAATGTTACAATAAAATACTTCGGAAGATTGTTGAATGTATTGATGTTGTAATTGATGAGTCTCTCACAGCTCCTAAAAGGGAAATAACAACAACAAATGAAGATGTATGTTTTCCCTCATCAAATAGCAACAAAATATAAGGAGAACCCAATGGGGCACCAAAAGAAGATATATCTAAAAAGGCTCCATCCAGGCATGTTCAAAAGAATAATCCAGAATCTCAAATTCTGGGAGAAAAGGTATTAGGTGTCGAAATAAGAAGAACTCTTGTAGGATCCCATAGCTATCTGGCATTCTTATCCACTATTGAACCACATCATGTAAATCAAGTTAATAAATATAAATGTTTGATTCAAGCCATGAATGAAGAACTTGATCAGATTGAAAATAATCTTACTTGGGAATTGGTTCCAAGACCTCATGATAAAAATGTTATTGGAACAAAATGGATATTAAAAAAAAGTTAAATGAAAATGGAGATGTTATTAGAAACAAAGCTATCCTTGTTTGTAAAGGGTATGCTCAACAAGAAGGTATAGACTTTGAAGAAACATTTGCTCCTGTAGCCAGATTTGAAGCCATAAGAATGTTTCTTGCTTTTTCAAATTTTCAACAATTCAAAGTTTATCAAATGGATGTAAAATATGCTTTCCTCAATGGTGATCTAGAAGAATAAGTTTATATAGAACAACCATAAGGACTCATTCTGGGAAATGATGAAAAAATTATTTGAAAACTTAAAGAGGATTTATATGGTCTCAAACAGGCTCCTCGGGCATGGTACTATCGTCTTGACAAATATCTTCAACAACAAAGTTTCACAAAGGGATCTGCTGACAGTAAATTATACACAAAAATAGAGAATTATAAACTATTGATTATTGTTGTGTATGTTGATGACATCATTTTTGGAAGTAATGAAGATTCCATGAGTCAGAAATTTGCTTTTGTTATGCAACAAGAATTTGAAATGTCTTTACTTGGGGAACTAACATATTTTCTTGGCTTATAAGTGCAACAAGCAACAAATGGCATATTTCTATCACAAGAAAAATATCTCAATTAAATTATGAAGAAGTATGGGATGGAAGACTACAAACTTGTGAGTACTCCAATGATAATTGGATGTAACCTCAGTTCTCATGATGATTCTCACATGGTGAATCAACCAGAGTATAGATCCATGATTGGAAGTATGCTTTAACTAACCGAGACAAGACTAGACATTATGCATGTAGTTGGGATTGTTGTATGATTCCAAGCTAATCCAAAAGAGTCTAACCTTTAGGCTGTAAAAATAATATTCAAATATCTACAAGGGACTCAAGACTTTGGTCTATGGTATCCAAAGAATGTTGATCTCACTCTTCATGCTTACACAAATGCAGATTGGGCTAGAAATGTTGATGATTGAAAAAACACTAGTGGTGGTGCATTCTATATGGGGCCACGACTAGTCTCTTGGTTCAGCAAGAAATAAAGTTCTATTGCCTTATCTACAACAGAAGCATAATATGTGGTTGCCGCATCATGTTGCACACAACTTCTTTGGATGATGCAGACATTACAAGATATTCAAATCAAATTTTCACCTCCCATCTCCATTCTATGTGATAATAAAAGTGCCATTAGTATCTCGAAAAATCCTGTTATGCATTCCAAGACCAAGCACATTCCTATCAAGTATCACTTCCTACGTGAACAAGTGCTTGAAAAAAAGGTTAAATTGGAGTAGGTTCCCTCCAAAGAACAAGTTGCAGATATATTTACTAAAAATCTTCCCAGGGAAGCATTCAAATATCTCCTATAGAAGCTGGGAGTTGTCTCTGCCTCTCTTATCAAATATTCTTAATTTCAAAAGATTGAATTCGTTACGTTGGTTTCATAAAGGCGAATTGCGTATATACGTGAGTTTCTATGCATAAAACCGTGTATGGTTTTTGCTGACAGAAATTATCTGGGTCAGTTTTCAGAACAGTCTGTGGTGTTGTTGGGTAATCTCTGTTGTTGTTCCAGTATTCATCTTACTATACCTTTTTTTGATATTTATCTTCTTGATGAAGATTCTTTGATGAATTGGTTGTTGAAGGTGTTCAGGATGCACAAGTTTAGGGGGAGAACTTCGCTTGTTGAAAAGGATGCATTGTTGGCATTCTGATTGGTTGCTGTGTTATGATATCTTGCTTGAGATTCTTTGGTCTTGGTTATACAAATTCATATCTGTTTTTTTTATTTTTTTATATTCAGTGATGTAAGGACTTGTTCAAATTTGTAAACCCACTTGGTTGGGTAGTTGAGTCAAATATGTAATTCCACTTGGTTGGATCAATGATGTAAGTATGAGTCCTTCGTGATAGGAATGGTCATACTCGGTTGAGTTATAAAGTCATGTACTTCATTGAAAAATATGTCTGAATTTTTAGCATGAACTCAGGGGGAGCATGGTCAATACAATGCACATCATATTTGTAGAGCTCTACTTTCTACAAGGAAAGAGAAACCTTGTTTTGGTATTGATCCACCCTTTTCCCTTGATGTCAAAGGGGGAGAGTAACTTGGTGTTTGAATACTGTTTATGATTGATGTATCTATCAGTTCTGGTGATAAAACACCAACATGGTTTCCATCAATTCCAATGGAGGAGATTGTTGGCATTATGATGTAATATGTTGTCCTTGATGGCAACCTACTCGATGAAGTTATCCTTGATGGAATCCTATTTTATGAGTTTCCTTTTAATAGAAACCTATTTGTTAAAGATGTAAAAATGATGTTTCTACAGGTCAGTTCAGATGTGACAGAGAAAGGAATTATAGTAAGTGCCAGAGAAATGAAACAGGAAATATTTCTCAATGTATACACAAGTTTGATGAAGGCAACCCGCGTACATATGCAAGTTGGTATATAGGTAACCTGTGTATGGATCCAGAATTAGTATATACACAGTTTTTATGAAGAGAAGTCGTGTATACATGTGGGTATGAAAAATCCAAGTCCCGTATACCTTTTGCGGTCTAAAATTATGATACCAAGGGGAATTACCATGGTATTAGCCCACAGTATTGAGCACCATGTCGTCTATTTGATTCCGTCCAAGAATACCATCGACAGTTGTGTGGTTTTGGTTCATGGTATTGAAAAGACTAAATATATATAAGGAGAAGAAGATCATAGTGCAAGGAGTGTGTATGTGTAAGGGATGTTACTGAATACTTCTTTTTGAAGTATATCTCCATGGGATGAACTCTGTTTATTGGTAGATATGAAACTATGATGCACCCTTGGATACAATGATGGATCAGGATATCTAGACCTGAAATGACTATGTATTTGATCTATTGAAGAGATGAATAGATCTGTGACTTGGCGCATGTTTGCTGAAGTGAAGTGAAGAAATCTGGGTAAGTCTATAGATCTAAACATTCTGCAAAATTAATATTTACAGATATATATGCTAGTTTGTCTCGGTGAAAGCACCTATGTACGCGACTTTGTCTAAGAAAAAGCGCGTATGGAAGTCATGGTTTTCTGAAGCTTAATAGAGAGGTTATCTGTTTATTGCTGTTGTATTTTTGCTGTCTGTCAATGAAGTCTTCATGTAGATCTGGGTTGCTTGAATACTGTATATGCTGCTAAGTTGAATATGTACAAATCTGATCAATGAGTGAGTAAATATGTTTAATGATGAATGAATGACTAAGGGTTCTGCAATAATAAAAAGATATCTAACTGAAAGCCTCAGATCTGGTTCCAAGACTGATCATATTCTGTAAATTCAACATTCTCAGATCTATATGTAAGTTGGTGTGAAGGAAAGCGCGTATACACGCAGGATCAGTTAAGTGAAGTAGCGTATGTAATTTAAGATAATGAATGATCGGGGTTGAGATTGATTCTGCATATTGATTCTGAAATCTGGATTTATTACTATGTTTTGGTTACAGTGATCTCAATGTTCTGATTGAAGTTTGGGTTAAGCTTATTATTGATGATCTTTATTATGAGTTGTTTTTAAGCTGTGGGATCTAGTGTGAAAATTGATGAAATGTGGTTTGCAGTGGTTCTGAGGGTTGAATTCTTTAGTGTGGAAGTAGAAGCTTCCTGCCAATAGACATTGGTGTTCTGATCAAGGGGTTGAAGCTCCCTTATAGTAGTGGCTAGTAAACGAGATCAGGGGGTTGGAGCTCCCTTCCAGTAGCAGCTGGAGAATGAGATAATTTTTCAGCCTTCTGGAGGTAGATGCTTGCATACTGATATGAGTCTGCATCAATACAATATTGTAAGCAGTTTTCCATAAAATAAATATTAAAGATAGAGATGACAACAACATTGGTTTTCTCTCGGATTGGGTTTCCACCTCAAATATTGGTGTTCATGTGTGATGCTCTTGTGTGATGGTTTATTCTATTATTACTGCATATATTTACTGGTTAAATATCTGATGCATAAATGATAAGCTGGATTAAAGAATGTTTCTGAAGGTTTATCTAATAAGAAAGTTATCTCAGTATACACAAGTTTATGTTAGTGTATCCGCGTATAGACGCTAGTTGGGCTGATCAAAGTTGCGTATATAAATCATTAAGAGAAAGTAAAATATTGTAATTATTGAAAATAATAATTCACCCCCCTTCTCAGCATTTTTCCCAACATTTACAACTAGAATTACTTTGTATGCCTCACCAACTACCTCTAACTCGAAATTCATGAGCTAACTGAGTTTATCACACTCAGTTAACTATTACAATTTATTTTGAGACTAAATTGCAATTTGTTGTCCATCTTAATTGGATAACTAAAATAGACATGAACCAAATTTAGCCCTGTGGGCCCTACCCTAGTGTAGGTGCTAAATGCACTAGGCGTGGGTGCTGAAATTTTCTTGTTGAATTTCAACACTCCCTCTCAACAAGAAAGGGATTAACCTTCACCTCGTTCCTGTCTCTATGGTATTCGAATTTTCTCCTAGTGAGCACCTTCATCAAAATATCTGCATCCTGATCTTCCGTGGGAATGTACTGAAGCAACAATATTCTTCTCTGCACACAATCTCTGAGATGATGGTACTAGATATATATGTGCTTGGACCTATCATGAAACACATGATTAATCAAGAGTTTAATGCAATTCTGATTATCAAAACGTATCATTGTCAGATCCATCTGAGAACCAAAAAAACCAACCAAGATATTTCTCATCCAGTTAGCCTCACATGCAGCTTGACTTGCTACCATGTACTCTGCTTCTGCCGAACTGAGTCCCATAGATCACTGTTTCCTGCTGTACCAGGAAACTGTTGTCGATCCTATACTGAAGATCCCACTTGATGTGCTCCTTCTGTCTGATGGACTACCTACCCAATCTGCATCCCTTAAGCCTTGAAGCTTCACTCCCTCTATCCGTCTGTACCATAGATCATACTCTGATGTGCCCCTCAGGTATCTCAAGGCATGTGTTATCACTGGAAAATAGGACTAGCAAAGATGACATTATTAAATGTCAGGCAGAAGGATTTACAGGGCTGAGGCACATTAGAGAATCTGAAGTATTTAAAAATGTCTAAGGTCTGGAAGGAAAATCAAATTGCGCACTGAAGGAACCAACAAAATGCGCCTTTGCGCACACTTTTCTTCGATAAGCGCGACTTTGTGCGAATTTTCCTCAAAAAGCCACATGGAATTGAGAGTGGCGGAAGTCACTTTTAGGGACCACAAGGCACACTCCAGGACATTTATTCCACACTTGAGGTCGCCTAAGGACAACCACCCAAGCCTTCTTAGGACCTCAAGGGAGCACACAATGGAATAATGTGGCACACAATGGAATCACCCTCTTCTCTTGGGTCACCACCCATCAATATACCAAGAGAGGGAAGGAGAGTTTGAATTCTCTTATCAAAGGCCACCAAGAGATGAACAATATGAGAACACATTGTTATACTGGCCAGAATTGCCCCAAGCAATCCAAAAATGTGTGATCTGAAGCAGAGATAGAGGGGACTCAGTTGTTGGCCATCCAACAACTCTAGTCCTTCGGAGTAGAGAGAGGGATACTTTGCGCCGAGGTAGCTTGGAAGTAAAGACATCCTTGCATAGGGTCTTAGAACTCCCTAGTTCTAAGGGCCCCTTGGAAAGTGGGTAAACGTTTCATCCTTTATTCCTACCAGCACTCAATAAGAGGGGATGTAAGCGCCACTGTTTGGATTATTGAATTTGTTTGAATCTATTTAGAGATTTTGTATTATGTGTTTTAGTTTAGTTTTTATTTTTGAATATGCATGCTATTTCACTATTTAGTATGTTTATTTCTTAGCATGTTCACTAACTTGCTTGACTCCCTTTATTTTCTGTCTGTGACCAAGAACTTAAGAGGAAAAAACCAATTCTATTAAGCAGGTGTGATTTGGTACATTCATGCGCCAAATAGACACACACAGTATTGGCGACTCCACTAATCTTATTTCCAATTTTATGTGGTTGTTCCTTTTTGCAGAGACCTCTTTCTTTGCTTTGGAGTTGGACTGGAACTGCCCCCTTTCTCTCCTTCACTGCCTGATTCACCCTCAGTGAGAGGCTGAAGCTGAAGAGCTCCCAAAATTTCTTTGCAGGAAAATCGCGCGGATTCTTCACAGACAAATGCACCCGACCGTGCGTGTTCAACAGTGACTTGTGCACAGCCTTCGCACCTATCTTAGCCTTTTGCGCGCGGAAACCAAAAGTAGTAATTTGCTACTATTTCCATTTATTTCTTGCTTGTAAAGTGACTGGAAGCCCATAAGAAATTTTCCAGCACTGGTTGAGGTGTCCCACAACTTGTTAAAGCTCACTTTTAGCTGCATTTTAGTAGTTTAGGTGTTAGTTTTAAAAATTTCAAGTTGATTTTCGCAAAGTTAACACATAGTTTAAGTAGGGACAACAAAATTGCATTCTGAAATAATTTATGTTTTGCGAATTTAGGCACCAAAAAACACTTAGTTAATTAGCCAAAGTAAGTTGCCCCAGTCCACGCATGCTTAGATAAATATTTTTCATTTTCCTAGTGTAAAAGTCATTAGTTTTAGTTCAATTTTTTTCACTGGGATTCGGGACCAGGATCGAATTATCTTTACAGAGCAAGTAATCTCTACTACCTTTGCAACTTTGGGTGATCTTAGGCAAGCATATGAACACTCTCTATTGATAACTCACCATCTCCCTATAGTTGATCATTTAGATTAACTAGGAAACATTGGAAGCGGCCCATATCCGCACATGTTTTTCTTTTGAGCGAAGGAACAAACAAACATCGTTTAAATAGGGAATTTTGAAAAGGATCACTGCGTATCCACATGTTCAAACGATGCGCTTGTTCACCTTTTTTTCACACACATTCAAACCCTAAGTAAATTAAAGCCACGTAAAACTAACTTAACCAAACTCACTAAACTCTCCCCACAAGGGCCATAAGAGAATTTATAGTTTAAGTTAGAACCAAGAGGGTAGGCATAGAATAAGTTGCCTTGGTCAGTCTACAATTTGAAACATATAATTTGACTGTTTAGGGAACTTTCAAATCTGTCTATCCGCCCACGGAAAAGAAAACCTGAGCGCAACAAAGACTCGATTCAGAGGGGGTTAAGATTAGGCCCAGTGTGTGCGGTATTATTCGGGGCTACCCGACCCATCTAAAACTCGGTACTGGTAGCTAAATTACCAAGAAGCTCAAGACTCGAATGCTCACTTGGGATTATGGTACTTAGTGGCAAAAACTAGGGCATCCTTCCCTATAGGTGACGGTGCAGGCAACACTAGATCCTCTACCCTTACCTTAGTTGATTTTCTTCGGTTGACTAAGGGTGTTGCCATTTCTTTCGAGACGTTGTGCCAGCATTCGGAAGATATCTTCTCAAGTCCCAGTTACATTTGAGCGTATGAGGATGAGTAGATCTTCTAGGATTTGAGTATCATACGCAAAAAACAAAAAACCATATTTTTTGATTGATTAGTCACATAGGATTAATCTAAAGGTAAAATCTATCTTTTATTTTCGCTTTTTTTACGTATGCGATCATATTTTTTATTTGATTGTAATCTCTATCCTCTCAGATATTTCCAAAACCATACCTAGTCGACACCAAAACAGACCCAACGGGACCTCATTGATCTCGACATATTTTGGACCTCCCCCCATTACTGGGAGGGGTTCCAGGTCTTTCGCCATTTAGGCGTCAAAGATGGAACACTGCCACCCTTATTGGTTCACCCTTATTGGTGCAAAATTAGATGGGAAACCTAGTTATTCATCCAACGTGACATCGATGAACACTCCTACAGGATCACCACATACCACTCCTCCCATAACCCCTAGGGGACAGAGGAGTGCTACCCATTCAGGAAGCCAGGTGAACTCACAATAGGGTACATCATAGAAAAACCCTATTCCTAACTAGAATATTGTGTTTTCACAAGTTGTAATGGCTACAAACTCGCAGTCACCTTTCTTAGCTTCGTTAAATCTACCAGATTTAACCAAGCTGACAAACGATCCCATTTCACACAACCCTACATGGCCTCCCATGCCCACGAAACTCCCTTCAGACATTCCAAAGTTCGAAGGGAAGTAAGCAAAAGACCCAGTAAATCATGTTATGAATTTCCACCTGTGGTGTTATTCGAACAATATCGTTGACGATACTATTCGACTAAGACTATTTCAACGCACCCTAACCAGAATAGCCGCGAAATGGTATGTGGAGCATCCCTTTGCTACACATGGAACCTTTAGCGCCCTTGATCCTGCATTCCTGAACTATTTTCAGATACCCATCCACCACGATTCTGGAATGGAATTACTGACCCACTTTAGGAAAACACTCGTTGTCCATATCTCAGACCATCTCCATGAATGGCGACAACGTCGTAGTTTGTGCAAAGACAAACTGGACGATCGAGTTATTTTAGACCTGTCCTTGAAAAATCTCACCGCGGAGATTTCAAAGGATGTGGCACAACAAAAGCCCATATGCGAAGAGGACACCATCAGTAAGGCCCAACAACTCGAGCTAATCTATACATAGTGAGGGTATATTTACAATATTCTTCCTAACACCCCATGCCTGCAAACTTACAAATAATTTCCAAGCACATTGAACTCCACAGACGGTTTGATTGGGTCAATGACCCAACATCACCTAAGCACTTGGTTCCATACCTCGGTTACACATATGATTCTACCCAAAACATATCGCAACTTGGCTACCAAAGTCATAATGCACCTTCACAAAATATAACTAATAGGGCGTCATCATACCACCATCAGCAGGGAGGTCCATATCCTATGGATCAGGGGACCCAGTACGTAGCTAGAGATGCTGACGAAAGAGCACCTTGCCAAAAACCATTTATGAACCAAGGATAAGGACTGCAATATGCCCAGTCCCCAGTACAAAACCCACCCATGCAGAATAGTGCACAGGTTTTGTGAAACCTTGCCAATTTCAACAGTGCCAACCATACAATTAGGGGAATCCAAATTACCCTCCTAATGTAGCTAAGAAAAAAGGAAAAAAAAATCCTAAAGGAAATCATGGACATGGGGGCAACAATCAACAACGGCCTCTACGATCTCAGGATGGAGGCAACTCCAACTGAAATCAAACCCCCAAAGGCAGAACAAGAGGGAAAATCTTCAGACGAACCACTCTTGTTCGATTTGTGGAGAGTATGACCATTACACTCACCACTGTCCCAACCTCCCTGAGCTGAAGAAGCTGCAGGGTAATCGTGGGCAGGGGGGATCCTCACCAGAGACAACAGTCATGCAGGAGCCTTTCCCCCATCAAGGGACAGTTAGCACTCAGCAACAATAAAACACTCCCGACGGTTCCAGAAAGAATAACCATGAAATATGCATGACTGGTGAAGAAATTTTATTTCACACACAGAACTGAAATTACGATACCCAACCAGACAACAATGTGTCAGGGGCTAGTACAAGTGCAGCAACATCACCTTTGACCATATCAAAGATGCCTGTTAAACCTTTGCCAAAAATGGTTAAGGGACCAACTAGGCGGGCAAGAAACCATTCCAAAGCGGCCCATAACTATAGCATCGTGGATGATCTAGCTCAATCTATCACCACTATGTCATATTTGGAGGTATTACAATCATGCCCAAAGAAAAGGAAAGCCTTACTTTCTGCATTAGGTGCCATCAACCTTTCTGATTCACGCCTAATGGCTTTTGATTTAGATAAAGCCACCCCTAGGCTTCCCTCGATGGTCACCTTTCAGATACTGATGTCAGTCCAAAACATCACCATTCACCGATGTATCATTGACAAGGGTGCATCCACATGCATCATGTCAAAGAACATCTGGTAGAAATTAAGGTCTCCTGAACTAAAGCCATCGGACATCATGCTTAGAGAATACGATGGACACCCTTCAGCTCCCATTAGACTCTACCAAAATGTTCCAGTTTTCTTAGCCACCAAGATGGTCCTTATAAACATAAAATTCTTGGATGTTCAACTATATTACAATATACTACTTGGTCGGAGTTATATGTTCGCCATGTCTTCCATAGCCTCCTCCGTCTTCCGAATGATGACATTCCCCCATGAGGACCGCATCGTTGTTGTCGACCAATTAACACACATCAAAAAGCAGCCTCTAACAAATACCGATGTCATTCTACCATATGTAGACACATCTGCTGAGAGGTTTACACAGTACCAAAAATATGGCCCTAGCCAATTCAAACCATCGTCCATCCTAGGGCCATTCCTAGGAGATCCCCCTGTCATACCTGAGTCATCACTTGATGTCACAGGGGATCTGGTCTGCATGATGTCCTCATCAAGCATTGAATATAGACAATACACAAAGACGAGTAGTAATGACACCGAGTCCTCAGCCATGATAGCCTCTTTAGCTTACGTTGCCTTCCAAACTCCTTTCCTCTTCCCCCCAGCTGGTTTTGTGTCGTAGCAAGTCATGGTCGTGGTAGTCCTACCAAACTTATCATTTGCAATACTAGTTTGGTACCTAGTCCCACCTACCACAATGGGAGTCACACACATCACCTCTACAGGGTTAATACCTCTAAATCCTGAGCAGGCCCCAACCATTCAGGAGACTGTCGCAAACATCCCTTCGAAGGAAATTCCCATCGCATAGCTGATGGTTACATCTAAGAAAACCAATAGAAGAGGAAACAAGGTTGAGAATCCCACCACGCCATGGGAATCACCACACTGTTCCATATGTGACGTAGTATGCCAACCTACCCACATCTGCCCAGAGCTAGATGAATTTAAACTGATCCTTAGCTTTGCGGTAGACATCACGGCACCAAGTTCCCATAAAAAATAACCTGCCACAAAAATTCAAGGCAAGGCATTGCGTACAAATCATGCATGCGCTATCTGCAAAACAATATGGACACTATACCCATCATTGCCAAAATATCCCACGATATAGGGACGCTTTACATGTCATTGAGAAATCCTATCAAGAGGATCCCTCCATCCATCCAGAGATGAACCTTGCATCATTCTATAGCTATAGGAGGAAGAGTAGTCACTAGAAAGATAACCATTTGTCCCTCCTCCCCCCAAGCCACCATACACCAACCAGGGATAGGGGAACCTAGTTGCCTCATCCTCTTGAGTTACCACATGCGTCGATTACTGCAGATGGTTTGATCGAGTATTTGGCCCAAGGTCACATAGGTAGCATCAATCTGTAACACTGTGATCAACACTTCATAACACCTAAAGGAGGTACCACACATTCGCACCTTTGAAAAAATAATTTTTCAGTGCCGACAGGTATGCCCTCTCTCATCTTATTTTTTAGCACACGTATTTCAATAATATTTGAATGAAGAAGATGTTTTCACTTGGGGTATTTTTTGCAGGTGTCATGAAAACTGCCCGTCGCTCCATCCACTGAAAGTTCCAGAGCAGATATCATTATACCTTCAACATGATAGAGTCGTAGAAAAAATCTGCATATCCTGACATCATTTCAACCATAGGTTCCAAGCACCCGACTGTGTTTATCATCACCCCACCTTGCACATGATAAACATCCTCGTTGGTTGGTAGAGCCTCCCCTCCATGATACCTGTCACCAAATGTAGACCATATATCACAAGAATCATAATGCGATGGCCATACCACTTTCATATGGGAAGCACCTCATGCCCATTCACCCACCATGCATCAGGTCAAGTTTTACCATATTGAAATAAAACCCCTTTCACGGACTACCAAGTTTTGCAATCAGATTGAAAGCACACTACCACACCTTGTGTTTGGCTTACCATCTGTCCATTAGCATAGCCCATCAACGAATTTTTCCATCCGCTTCATCAACCCCACACATGAGACCAACCAATGGGGCCCCCACCCTTAGAAAAAACACCTTCCTCACATCATTAGTGAGCGAACACTTTCATGTTTTGGGGCACCCCTCTCTGTGTTTTGTACAAACCAAACCCCATTATTTAATTATTTTGGTAAGTGTACAAATACGACAAATAGTGCACCATGTCCACCACCCACCCATCCATTTTTTCTCCCATGGTAGCAGTCCTTGGTCACCCTTGGTCAGAGTATCCCACCCTCATGCATAAGCCACCATGACATTCATAACCAATATATACCCACCCTGGACGTCCTACTGACTCTAGGGATTTCCCCATCAGAAATAATTATGACTGCTACCAAGCTAATTTTTATACTCCGACCTTGGGCCACTGAATCCCCATCATCAGTTTTCAGTCACCCCTCGCCATCATGCCTATGTTAAACCTATCACATCTAGGATCCTGATCCCTTGTATCAATGACTCTCTCATTCGGTTGAGGCTTCCTTTTTGTTGACATCAACACCCATTTTCCAAAAAGGAAGCGGTACCTTGGATCACCCCTCTCAACAAAAAGGATATCCTCGGGTGGCACTGTGGGAGGCATCATTTCCCACAGATGTCATCGATCCTCCTAAAATTCGACTACAACACAAGCTTTCATGTCAAGATGGTATCATACCTTACAACCATTTCACTTTGATCAAATTCGTCGAAGACCCGTGCCTTTATAAGAATTTATTTCAGCAATGCACGGGAAGGTCCCAACTATACACCCATGCATACAATGTACATTTATATTCCATGCCAAGCTTACACATGTGGGTACCACATCCCACCTATTTTCAAAGAAAAAACATCCCTGAGGGTGTTAACAATCATCGTCATCAACCAAAAGATCATTACCATACTAATGACATTGACATAATCTGTATTTGTCAAATATATTTTTTTAGCTAGCCAAAGCATCACGAGCATGGGACATGCCTGCTTCGTAGAAAAATTGTATTTATTGTATTATACCATTGCTTGCAGGGTTCCCATAGGACATGGTCACTCTTCGACCCGGTACAAGTTGTCTCCAACTCCGTGCTACATGCAAGTCTCTCTCTCTCTCTCCGTACAGTACATAGAAAAGAAAATATAATGTATTTTAGCTATACAGTTCTTCCCAGACCTCACACATTAGGGGGAAACTATTGTCATTGGAAAATCGGACAAACAAAGATGACATTATTAAATGTCATGGAGAGGATTTACAGGGATGAGGCACATTAGAGAATCTGAAGTATTTAAAAATCTCTAAGGTCTAGAAGGAAAATAAAATTGCGCACTGAAGGAACCAGTAAAATGTGCCTTTGCGCACACTTTTCTTCGATAAGTGTGCCTTTGCGAAACTTTTCCTTAAAAATTTGCGTGGACCTGAGAGTGGAGGAAGTCACTTTCTGGGATCACAAGGCACACTCTAGGACATTGATCCCACACTTGAGGCCACCTAAGGACAACCACCCAAGCCTCCTTAGGACCTCAAGGGAGCACACAATGGAATCACCCTCCTCTCTTGGGTCATCATCCATCAATGTACCAAGAGAGGGAAGGAGGGTTTGAATTCTCCTATAAAAGGCCACTAAGAGATGAACAATATGAGAACACATTGTTATGCTGGCTATAATTTCCCCAAGAAATCCATCAGTGTGTGATATAGAGCAGTGAAAGAAGGATTCAGTTGTTATCCATCCAACAACTCCAGTCCTTCAGAGTAGAGAGAGGGATACTTTTTTCCAAGGTATCTCGGAAGTACGGACATCCTTGCATTGGGTGTTAGAACTCCCTAGTTCTAAAGGCACCTTGGAAAGTGGGTAAAATTTTCATCCTTTAATCCTACAAGCACTCAATAAGAGGGGATGTAAGCGCCACCATTTGGATTATTGAAGTTGTTTGACTCTATTTAGAGCTTTTGTATTATGTGTTTTAGTTTAGTTTTTCTTTTTGAATATGCATGCTATTTCAGTATTTAGTATGCTTATTTCTTAGCATGTTCACTAAATTTCTTGACTCCCTTTATTTTCTGCACGTGACCAAGAACTTAAGAGGAAAAAACCACTCCTCTTAAGCAAGTGTGATTTGGTACATTCGTATGCCAAACACACACACACAACATGCTTCCTCGCCTTCCAAAAGAGCTTGGTATGCTTAACCATAACTTGAATCAGCTGGTTAACTGCGTAGCAAATGTCTGGTCTGGTGTTCACTAGATACATCAGTGAACCAACTAACTGTCTGTAGACAGTAGCATCCACCACCTCTCCCGAAGTAGCATTCTCTTTCCTCCATTTTCCTGGAAGAGTAGTATCCATGGGTTTGCAACTCTCCATGTGAAACTTACCTAGTATCTCTTTTTCGTACTTGCCTTGAGACACAAAAATTTCACCATTTCACTGCCATATTTCCAATCCAAGGAAATAATGAAGGATTCCCATGTACTTCATGTCAAACTCCCTTGCAAGATCCTCCTTGCATGAGTGTATCAACTGCTCATTACCAGTCAAAATTAGATCATTAACATAAAGAACAATAATCAATAACTTAACCTCAACCACAATCTGGTACATGTTTGCATCATCTTCACTTTTGGTGAAGCCCAGTCCAGTGAAATAGCTATCTATCTGAGTGTACCAAGCACGAGGTGCTTTCTTCAGCCCATACAATTCTCTCTTGAGTTGGCACACATGCGAATCATTGTTGAATATCTAAAAACCTTCAGGCTACTCTATGTACACTTCTTCCTCAATGATCCCATTGAGAAACATATTTTTCACATCCATCTGATGAATGTGCTAGCTCATTTGTGCTGAGAGTGCAAGTATGGATCTAATGGAAGAGTACCTTGCAACAGGTGCAAAGGTCTCATCAAATCGATCCCATCAATCTATGAGAATCCCCGGGCCACAAATATGGCCTTTTATTTCTCCACACTCTCATCAGCAGCTTGCTTTACCTTGTAGATCCATCTCGATCCAACCATTGATTTGTCGACCAGTCTTGGGACAATCTCCCAGACACTGTTCTTGACAATGGAGTCATACTCCTCCACCATTGCATTAACCCAAGTTGGTTGCTGCACTGCTTCCTGAAAGGAAGATGGTTTAGTCACAATACATTTTCTCATAAGAGCCATGTATCAAGTAAACTTGTCAGGAGACTGTCTCTATCTGTGCTGTGAAGTAGGGGCTCCTACATTGTCTGCAACATCAAGTCTCAATCTATCAGCTTCCATGGTGCGCCTTCTGCCATTTCTGATGGATGGCTCTGCATGAGTGTTTTACTCCACTCCATGATCCTTTGCATGTGGCTGCTCCACATCTTGAGGCTCATCCTTGGGAACCAACAATTCCTCCTTTGCATGCAAGTCCAACTCCCTCTCAAGGGACAAATGCATGGATTTATCCTCTTCAAATTTTATATCTCGTTGCACAACAATCATTCTATTGTTTGGAAAATAAAATCGATAATTATGGGGTGTTTCAGTGTACCCAACAAAGATACTGATCTCAGATGTCGGTTCCGGCTTCTTCCTGGTGTCTTTGGTCACATGCACATAAACATTTGAGCCAAAAATCTTAAAGTGTGAAACATCAGGTTTCTTACCGATGAAAGCCTCTTCTGGTGTAATCATGCCAAGTATCCTATGAGAATAATGATTCTACACAAATACCATAGTGTTTCATGCTTCCTCCCACAGATGCATTGGTAGGCCTTGATCATGTAACATCTCTCTTACTGTACCCACAATCGTTCTGTTCTTTCTTTTCATGACCCCATTATGTTATGGGTTATGAGGTGCTATCAGTTCTCTTCAAATTCATTCTTTGCTGCAGAAGTTCTTGAATTCATTAGAGATGTATTCTCCACCTTTATCGCTCCTAAGAGCCTTCACTTGCTTCCCTGACTCTTTCTCCACTAGTGCTTTAAAATTAAGAAACTTTGAGAATGTCTGGTCTTTCTCCTGCATGAAGAAGATGTAGAACTTACGAGAAAATTCATTAAAAAATATCACATAGTACTTATGTTTTGTTGTCGAAGCAACATATAATGGTCCACACACGTCTGCATGAACTCTCTCAAGGATCCCCAAAGCTCAGTTCTCCTTCTCATGAAAGGTGGACTTTACATATTTTCCCATAGTACATCCCTTGCATGTGTCTGACTATGAAAGTGTACCCCTAATAAGACCAGTAGAAATATGCTGCATGAATTTCAAGGCTCCATGGTGAAGATGGCCCAATCTCCCGTGCCATAATTCGCCCTCATCCCGGCTCACTAATTTTTCTGCCTTGCCCATCATTGTTGCGTAGCCATATACCTCTATATTTTATAGATTATTAACTCGAACCTATCCTCTTGGCTTGTCCTATTGTTTTGTGTCGCAGTAAAGCTTTTCCTTCACTAAAAACATCATAACCTCTATCTTGAAACCTTGCAATTGAGACAACTTTTTTCTTCAAACCTGCTACATGCATTACATCATTTAATTGAAAGGGTTTTCTTGACTGCCTATGGCAGGTAATGGTACCAATCCTGGTAGCACTGTATCACCCATCAACACCCATTTCAATATGCATCTAGAGAACCTTCTCCTCCAAGTTATTGAAAAATTCCTTGTCTCCCGTCATGTGAAAGGAAGCGCCACTATCCAAATACCACACAGATTCCAATGCACTTGACACCATGCATGCGATCAATGAGAATTAAAGCTCAAATTGTGAGGCCAAAGGCTCATCAACTGCATATCCTCCAACCTTCTTGCTCTTCTTCTTTTTTGGATAGTTAGTAGCATAATTCCCATGCTCGTGATAGTGAAAACACTTCAACTTGGACATGGCCTACTTCTTTCCATTTTTGGACTCGGATTTGGAATGAAAATTTTTCCCCTTCCCCTTCTTTGCCTTGGAAACCAAAGAACAATATTCTTCATCTTCATTCTTAGATGAAGATCCATCTCTCGTGTTTCGTCTGAACTCCTCCTGCACAAAATCTGACCACAGTCATTCCCAATCTGGCAGCTTTTCCCTTCTGTTAACAGAGTCTTTATAACTGTGCCAAATCTTAGGAAGTCATAGGAGAGTCAAGCTCACTAAATCATCATCAACAAAATTTATACCAACACTCCCCAATTCATCCCAACATTGGACAAACTTTGTTAGATATTTTGGTATGGAGTCGCCCTTCTCCATATTGATCTTTCTGAGTTTATCTTTGAGCGCCAATTTCCTATGGTCGCTGCTGCTCTAGAATAGATTCATCAAATCCTTCCACATGGCATATGGTGTGGCTTTCCCATGGAGGCTTGAGACAATGTGGTCTTGTACTCCCTCCAATAGGATCCTCCTCGCCTTTGCCACTTTTTTTTTCCATGCATCAATATTTGCAGCATCTATCACAACGGGTTTAAGAACATCATTGCCAATGAATTCCTTCAAGCCATTGTATTCGATTACTTCCTCCATCCTGTCCTTCCAAGAAATATAGTTCGAGCTGCCCTAAAGTGCATACTCCAACCTCAAGCCATTGAAAGCCATTTCGATCTAGAATCAGCTGTAGCACCAAGAAAGTATTTCTGCAAATTTGAATTCTATCTAGTCACAAACTCAGCTCCTCCTTCACAATTGTGATTTCCTATGCTCTAATACAATGTAGAAATTATAAAACATGCATGTATATCATGGATTCAATCTCATCTAGATATGTAATAAAGTTAAATATTGAATTGCTTCTACAAATCTTTTTAGAAAAAAAAAAAAAAAAAACACAATGCCAATCACATGAAGAAAAGAAGAATCAATCAAGCCACAACACAGATAATTTCCCGGGGAAAGCTTGCTTCTCAAAATCCCACTATATTCTATTGTATATTCAGCATGGAATCATGAAAAATTACATACAACTCTTCTCACAAGAGCCCTCTTGTACTCAACTAATTGTCTCACACTATCATACATAAAACTGACCAATACTTAGCCAATTTACTGCCTCCAAATAGCCTGCCTTGCTTGCGCAATCCCTAATGAATGCAGTCCCTAACGAATAGGAATTTTGGCCTTCCTTAACTACTCAAGTATCATGAAAACCCAAATGGGTGTTTGGCTGCATGGGTGCAACCCAATAATCCTACAACTGATAGTCAACTTCCCTTTCACCTAGATCTCAACTAGGTCGCCATTGGATCTGACATGCATGCATCTAATAATAGTAAATCCTCAGTTGCATGTGAGATCACTGATTGTGAATTAATTAATATTTAATTCACTTGATCTCTTAGTAGTGTATCTAACAATTACAACTAGCACAACTGATTTTAACTCACTTAACCGAGTTAAAATGATTACAACCTACATTGACTAATGCACCACTGCACTTCGAACTCTGTTACAACTAGAATTACTCTGCATGCCTCACCAACTACCTCTAACTGGAATTTGATGAGCTAAATGAGTTTATCACACTCAGTTAACTATTACAAGTTATTTTGAGACTAGAATACGTTTTATTGTCCATTTTAATTAAGGGATAACTAAAATAGACATGCACCAAATTTAGCCCTGTGGGCCCCACCCTAGTGTATGTGATTAATGCACTATGCATTGGTGCTGAAATTTTCTTGTTGAATTTCAACAAATTCAAGTGAAGAATACCAAGAATAGGACCCTTGACACAATAACCTCTCCAAGTCCAAGTCACAAGACCCTTATTCAGTGCTTCTTTTTTCCCAAGTCAACACTAGTTAAATTGCATTACCTTCCTTTGGATCTCGGCTACCCTTCATATTTCAGAATCTTGGATCAAACCTAAAAATATTGGCCTTCTTCAGAAACCCTAGTTGCATCATGTGTGAGATATGTTTCCCTTAATTTCCTTCGTTTTAGGTGGAGACTCCTTCTGGACTCTGGCTTGAGAACCAACTTGATTTTCACCCTTGATCTGACCTTCTATTATGACTGTGATGTCTCGGCTCCTCATGCAGTAGATAGCACCAATTATTATCGCACATGTGAATTATAATACCCCCAAAATAGGATAATACAAACTCAATTATGATCCTCCTTCCTTCACTTGGAGATTAGAATTTCCTCTTGTGATATTCCCATAGAGAATAAGCAGACCTGTGCCTTAGGGTAGGATGATATGATTTTGTAGAGTGATATTTATCTCCATTTGAAAGCTAACTTGATGAGGTACTTGTGACAAGGTCTTGGAGGGTTTATGACATAAATAATTTCTCTTTTTACAATGTGTAACACGCCCAAATTGGTCTTCAATACATGACATTGACTCAATAGAATTTATGACTTGTGACCAAACCTAATAGCTCACAATGGGAGCATCAACTAAAATAAAATTCCTTGAGCATGAAACCCATGACTCAAGTATAAAAAAATAATTTTATTTTCCTTATTTACATCAATTACATAAAATCATGATTACACATGTCATTATGAATACGGAACCTAGTTACATTTTTCAACACTCCCTCTTAACTAGGGAGGTATTGATTATCTACAAAAGGTAGTTAGATATGCTCATTCTAAAGAATTCTCATAAGAAGAGTCAGATTGGTAACCCATATTTTTAGAATTATATCATCCAACATTTTTACATAGAAAACCCTTGAATAAAAACTCCATCTCTCCATACGATTAGAGCACAATGTTGGAGAGACCAATGATTTATAAACAACCTCATCATTGCCTCTCTCGGAACATACCATACCCGAGTTCTCTCAGAGTATGTTCCATCAGGACTATTCTTATCTTGGATTCCTCTATGACTACTCTTATCTTGGATTCCCTACCACACGCTCAAAGAGTATCAGATGCCAGATGCTTACCCAATCCTTCATTCTATATTCCCAAGTGAAGACAAGAATGATGTGTCTATCACTCCCTGTCAACTAGGGAGAATATGCCCATTTCATTGAGGAATGTACCCATTCATATAAAAGGAATGTATCCAAGCCCCCTCTTGACCAGAGACCCACCTCCAAAAACTCTTTAGATAGAGATCATGGGACAATTTACTTCTTGTAGGACTCCCTCTTTCAATTTCATGAATTTTTCCTTTAATACGAAGCCTACATATTTTGGGACTTCTTTGTAGGGCATAGACCATCCATCAATTTCATCCATGAGTCATGTTATTCATGCCATCATTCCTTTCATTGGAAAGAGATGGATTAGTCCATACCTGTCCTTCCTTTATGCCATGCTTCCTTCTTCATGTCATATTTCCTTAAGGACCTTTCATCCTGCCATATGATCATTAGTTGTATAGTACTTACACAGCTCTTCCCTTAGCAGCCATACATAATCCCATCGAGATATTGTTCAAAAATAGGGAATGAACGCTAAATCCAGAAGTAGATTTGTTATGGTCTTTCATCATGACATCTTCCTGTTTGCATCAACATCCTGCATAAATATTCACACATCTCCAAAATATATATACACCGTCAAGGGTATCCTTATTTTACACACGACATCAAAGTCTTCATATCTTTAATGGAGATATCATAGTTAAATTTCTTAGTCCTTGGGTGTTGATTTCCTTCTTCATAGTTTCATTTTTCATGATCTATTCCTATCTTTCTTCACACATTTCTTTCCAAGAACCTCTAATCAAAGTTCCTATAGTTTTTTTGACCACCTCTTATTTAATATGAGGACATATTATGTTTATTTCATCTATTCAACGTGTGATACATGGCTTCCTGCGTTCTTTCAAAGGAGGATAAATTTTCTTTTGATCATTCTCTCAGTGTAGAACATTTATCCATATTACCCGCAACCATATGGGATGACTCTATTTTATCAAATACAAGCATACACACCTCATTTTCATTTAGGTCATCTAGACTTCCTTAAAAAACATCCTTGATTGAATGAAATTAAATCCCTTGACCTGATTTACTTATTTTGACATCATACAATCATCCCATGAATTCCTACAAGTTGGAATTCTTGATGAAACACTTGCTTCCGTTTAATTGGTGAATCTTCCAATAAAGGTTCCGGTAGAGGATCTTGAGTATCCTCATCCAACAAGTGTTTTAATTTCAATGATGTATGCTGAGATTTGTACTAGATGACTTTTTCTTCTTCTTCATAATACCACTTATGATTCTAATGAGGTTACCAAGCACTATATCCTTGCTATAGACTTCTATTTCAACTATATTTCATGCTTTTCTAGGATGATGTCACAAGATCTCGTTTTCAATGCTTTTATGATGCCATGATGTATCCTATAATTATCCTTAGAGACTTATGATATCCATATCTTAAAACATAAAAATTGAAATATAGAAACTTGAAAATAACTAGGTGAGGAAGATTATCTCGATCATATTAGAAATCTTTTACTTGCTCTGTCTTGGATTTCTTATTTTCAACTTCCTCCACTTCTTAGGTAATATGTGCTTCTTCTCTTCCATTTTTGTTATTTTCCTTATTGAGCTTAGGAAAATATCTATTATAATTCCCATATTCTTGAAATCCAAAGCATTGAACCTTGGTCATATTCTTCTTTTTTTATAAGGACCAAAATTTCTAATTTTTCATTTTCTTTTTGTCATTGTAGAATATGCTTGATTTTTCTCACTTGATCCTTCTTTAGTTTTTGCCTTCATCTTGGTTTATTCAATATTACATAATTACCATATATCATTGAATGGAGTAGCTTCCTTCTGCCCATAAATTATTGATGTGAAGTTACCCCATTCCTTTGGTAGTTCATTTAGTACTACAATGGTCATATCTTTGTTAGACATTATTTCTCCCATATCTTGAAGTTGGTCCCTTATTTCGAATATCCCCACAAATTATGAGCATATTCCTTCTTATTTTGATACAATTATCTTGTAGAGTTCTTGCCTTAATGAGATAACTTAATTTGTAGTGCTTACAGAAAACAAATTTGCTATTTTTTCATATATTTATTTCGAAGTTTCGAGTTTATATACACATGGAATGAGGGGATCCTTGATGGGTTCTCTGAGAATCCTTTGAGCCCTTACTCCCCCCTTCATGAAACTTGCAAGTGCTTGAGAATATTATTTTGGAGGTTTGGGATTGAGCCCTTAACATGTTCCATGACCTCATTTTCAATGAGATTCAAATTTTCCCTCTTCTTCCATGCAAGAAAGTTTAAAGCCCCAACCAACATGTTTCTTTCTTTGGAAAAAGACATTTTGACAGATTTAGATATAGACATATATATACTTACTTATGAAGATGCTTCTTCCACTTTATTCTTTCTTGAATTTTATGATGATATAGATAATAGAAAACTTCTCCTTGATGAAGATAGTTTTCTTTAAGAGTGATCCTTGGCTCCATAGAGAGGGAGATCGCCTTAGAAATTTTGATGATGAAAATTTCCTTGTTGATGATAATGAAAACATCCTTGATCTTTCTTCTATTGGATGAGTAAACATCAAGTTCCTTAAATCTCTTCAACTTGAGTAGAGGTAGGGTATTTGTGGTCCTTTTCTTTGATGATCACTTGAGCAAGGATCCCAAGACTTCTTCTTGTGTAGACTTCTTCTTCGATCTAGGGTTTTGACACTTCCTTGTATATATTGACTTCAAAATACTTTTAGGATGAGATGTTATTCTATATCTAATTTGATGTTTGAGCATCCCATTTTGAACCGACCTTCCTTTATTTTGTCACATTAGCTTTGATACTATGTTGAAAAATCTTGGGCATAGGAAAGAGGTGATTTCTCTAGAAGTGATAACTACTTGTGAATAATTTTTACTTCTTTAGATTAGGTTCTTCTTTCACTTAGGTTATTATAGTGTTCTACTTAATAAAAAAAAACCAAACCATAAGCAAGAATTAGACAAGAAACACATAATATAAGCGATCAACCAAGGCAAAAACCTCTCCAAATTGAAAGGAAAACCCATATAAATTATTCTTCTCATAGAGAATTAAAGTGACAAATACCAATACCAAGAACCTTGACATAAAAACTTCTCTAAGACCAAGTCACAAAACCCTTCTTCACTACTTCTTCTTTTTTCCCAAGTCACCACTAGTCAAACTGACTTGCCTTCTTTTGGATCTAGGCTACCCTTCAGATTTCAGACTCTTGGATCAGACTTGCAACTCTCGGCCTTCTTCAGAAACTATAGTTGCAACATGTGTGGGATATTTTTCCCTTAATTTACTTCTCTTTAGGTGGAGACTCCTTCTGCAATTTGGCTTGATAACCAACTTTATTTTCACCCTTGATCTGACTTTTTAGTGTGATTGTGATATCTCAGCTCCTCCTGTAGTAGATAACATAAATTATTCTCGCACTTGTGAAGTACATTACCCCAAAAACAGGTCAGAAATAACTTAGTTATGACCCTCCTTCCTTTTCTTGGAGATTAGCCTTTTCTCTTGTGATATTCAAACTTATTTTTTGTTTTTATATGCTGTATTGAATCATATATTAAGTGAGGCCAAGTCCTTTCTGTTTATAGTGATCTTCCCATTGAGAATAAGTCAAATTGTCCCATAAGGTAGGTCGAAATAATTTTGTGGAGTGATATTTATCTCCTTTTTAAAGCCAACTTGATGAGGTAATTATGACAAGGTCTTGGAGGGTTTATGACACAAATAAATTCTCTTTTTACAATGTGTAACAAACCCAAATTGGTATTCAATACATGACATTGACTCAATAGAATTTATGACTTGATGACCAAACCTAATAGCTCACAATGGGAGCATCATCTAAAATAAAATTCCTTGAGCATGAAACCAATGACTCAAGTATAACAAATTGATTTTATTTTTCTTCTTTACATCAATTACATAAAATCATGGTTACACATGTCATTATGAAGACTGGACCTAGTTTCATTTTTCAATGCAGTTAGTATGTACTTGTTTTATTTCATCATTTCTACTATTATTGTATGCTTTTGTTTTCTTTATTTCGCTAATTATATTGTTTTTTTATTCGTATTGTTGGCATTTTTTTTATAATTGGTAACATTCACAAACGTTTTTACATGTTCTTTTGTAGTGGAAATATTTTTACACTTAAAACTAAGTATTTCCAATTGTCTACAGTATCTATGATAATAAGGATTTAAGGTCACAATCCTTCTCGAATAGGAAAATGAGAAGAATATAACCAAAATGAGAAAATAGTTAATTTAGAAACAACATTGAAGATTTATTCTCGATTTAGATACTTATTGGTTTATTAATCAGTTCACATGTTTTTGCTTCTTGTTTAGTTCAAAATCAATATAAATCATGTAGTGATAAATCTATGAGGAATTTAACAGTGAAAAAGTTGTGTATCAATATGTAAGATCAAATTCTTGACATGAGAGGTAAATTCATGTTTATTATATTTAAATTATAGTTCTTGCAACATTATGTAAACTAAAAGGAGGTCTTATGCATGCATAAAAAGTTGATTACATCTTTTTATGGACCATAAGAGAAACAAATGGGCTTAAATGGATGCATGAGAGGTTTTATTTTTTTCTTCATAGATAATGGAACAATTTTGATTTTTCTTTTCAATGCCAATTATAAATAAAAGTTGACTTAATAAATATTTTATGGCTAAGAATTAAGTGATAAATAATGTGATGGTGATTAAGAGGCATTTGTTTGACTTTCTAATAGTCTTGGTGATGTATTTTTCTTTCCTATTTATATTATGTAAAATAAATATCTATTTTTATGTATTTATAACTAAATTATTTAAGATAAACACATGTCTTTATTATTGTGAACATGATGTAATATTAGCTAGGAGAAATGTGAAATTACGAATTTTAGTGACTGTCTTGTGATAAGTATGTGGAAAAAATAATATTTCTTGAGGTGTTCTTTAATAAATAATCAAATATATTATTGTTAAAATTTTAAATCTAATACAGTATGATTTTTGTATTATTTAACTCATATTCATTATTAAAAAGAGTTAAATTTAAACTAGTACATTAACAAATAAAAGACCAAAATAGCACCAAAATGTTATATCTATATTACTGAAAAAAATTCACTTGTCTCTTTAAGGGAGAACTTCCAATAGAAAAAATCCCCAACTACAGGTAACTTCACAAGTAACTTCAATTTAAATTAATTATAAAATATTATGACTTAAGTTTTTTAAATTTAACAATATATTGAATTTGATAAACCAATATAGATCCATCTTAACAACGGATCTACAAAGAGCCAAGAGAGATCAAATCTCATTATAAGAAAATATCTTTTTAGAATGTAAAGATTCAAAAAATATGTGCATGTCAAATATTTAATCTCTTTTAGTGTTTGATAAATATGTGATTAAAATGGATCTATAGTACTGGTTTTCTATCTCTATATATAGATCGACCATAGTGTAATTTTTCACTAGTTAAATTGTCTTTGAATAGTTTATTATTATTATTATTTTATATTAAAAATTGAATGAGTTACATATTTTCATCCTATTAAGAACCAACTAAATTATTTTACCTTTAATTATTTTTTCCTTGTGAGTATTGAAATATTTTACTAATTAAGTTAGAATGAATAAGATTGAACTATATAAGAAATATAAAAATATTTATTGTAATTTTACAATAATATATCATAATTTTACAATAATACTTTCAACCATACTAAACTTTGTAATTTATAAAAATATCATTGCATATTTTTTTAAAGTAAGTGGTTTTGCATGCAATTTCATATATAAAATTTTGCTATAAGTTCACCAATACATAATCTATAATAAATATTATTTAAAAAAAATAAACATCATGATGATAACCATTTAACAAACATAAACATCATGTAAGATACATATTCAAATTCACTACCATCTTCTAATTATATACACCTATAGCACATATATATGTCATTAGTTAGCACACGAATCTAATAATATAAAAAGGCATCATCATCGTGATCACATATAACAAAACAAAAACATTGTAATCTAGCATCATCACCACACACATCCTCAAATTAATTTACATCTCATGTAAAATAACTGCTATCACATACAAATCTATTTGTAAGCACATTAAATGACATATCTAACATGACCTAGCAATATACACATAAAAAATAACATATAAATTAAGTACAAAAAATGAACAAAAATGCACCGCATATATATATACAAAAAAGTCAAATAACTACATCAATTCCAATAAATGCAATCAAATATCTGATACAAAAAACTTAGTAGCTCTAGACCGATCTGCAGCAAAAGACGATGGATGGTCAACTACTACCTCAATGTCTATCAAACTTTGAGGTGGAGGAGGAGGTGGTTAGTATGCTTTGTCAGGGGAAACATGAGGCACATCCTCTAGCTATGACATCTTATAATTAGGTGAATGAAGAGGACATGTACTATCAGAAGGATCACTGACACCCTAACCATGATCAGATGGGGTAGTACTACTAGAAGCATCATGATCACCATCCTCATCATCATCATCCAACGAGGTAGCACAATGTGAAGGCTCATTTGGTGTATCTAGTGTTGCATGCACTGCTTCCCTCACCACTTCCGGTAGTCTACTAGCTCAGACAATATGACACATAGAGTCATCATATCTCACGGAAAGTCCCTCAAGAGATCCAATAACCTAGGATATGTGCTAATGTCTTGAGCCCTCGCAGGGTGAACTCCCTCCCCATCCAAAACTCTACGCAATTTGTTTTAGTATTCCATCCTAAATCTCATACCAGCCTTATGGGCCCGGATGCCCACACCCCCCTGAGGATGTGCTTCACCTCTTGGGCCTCACCCATCTCCTCATCTGCTCCCTTTGGTGGGGGAGGAGGCATGTCCCCAAGGAATGTGACAATGTCTATAAAATATAAAGTACACAACAATAATTAGAAAATTTCATCAAGAAGTTTAATTAAAAAAGTTAAAGAATGTGCTAGAATAAATTGTATTATAAGTAATTAAGATAATAAAATGAAACTAGATTAATTTAAAGAAAACACCAATATTACCTCTATCATTTTCAGGCTCATCTGGTGTGAAGAGGATGTTGGGACATTGTCTTCAATCAATACACACACACATAAACAGAAACAAGATAAACACATGGTAAAAATCATTGGATAGTAGTGCTACTTCTTGGGCTGAAATCATGGCTAGATACATCACCAGGCCCCTTTTGGGCATCATATGGCCTCACATGCACATCCAGACCTCAGTCATCGACGTAAGAAGGAGACGGTAAAATGTAGGACTTGTCTTTGGAAAAATCTCAAAAAATAAAAAAAAGGGACTGAAGGAAAAGGGAAGCTTGTCCTCCCATGTATCATCGCACGACATCTATCTAAAACCATACAAAATTTCCATAAAAAATGGCGGACCATCTGATACATTGTGGCACATTAATCAAAGAATCGACATAATACAAAGGAGGGAAACTAATGCACTGCCCATCACTAGTAAAGTGTGCAATGGTGGCGACTAACCAACTGTGCAACAAAAGAATAAATTTGTAGCTGTCCACAACTCACCTGAAAATATGCTGGATGGACTGCATGAGGCCCAACATATCTCTGAGAGTAGGAAAGATGACTCTCTGCTGCAATCCCATGGGGGACATCCGATAACTTGGGAAAATCCTCCCATCTCCTAGATAGGCCAGTGATAAAATATATGTCCTTCTCAAAGATCCTATACCACGCCTTAGGATTGACTTGGAAACCCTACTCCTGGAAACTCCACTAGTGGATCAGATGTGCCAACAAGATAGAGTGCACCATCAGGGATGTAGCCTCCTAATAGTACTTGAGGATGTCTACATTCCTCAAGAGTGTTCGGGTTGCTATGCTAATAGGGTGAAGGTATAAATCCATCTCCCTCTCTTAGGCACCCATGGTCAGACCACATTGTATTGATCTGCCATTTTCTCCTGATCTTACTGATGTTCCCTTTGATGATGTTTCTGATACATGATTGACATATAAAATATATCAACCTCATACATAAAACACACTTTTTTTAATTAAATGAAAAATGTCTTTATAAATATGGAAACATAACTTTCAATTAAAACAAAAAATTCCCTGGTGCCCAGAAAACAGTAATGCACTGACTACAGTGCATTATCAAACACAACCACATCGGATATAGTGCATACAAATGTATGACACAATGCTTTCGTTTCACATATTTAAATTTACATTGCGATGTGTCTCAAACTTAGCACCAGTGCACACGTATAACCTTCCTGCATAGGTACTGAACGTTCACGTTATTGAATGCACCGATCTATATTTTTTAATATTATTTTTGAAATGCATTTAGTGAATATAAATTCACCAGGTGTAACCTAAAGATGTATGCACTGATGTACAATTTATAGATTTTATCAGTGTGTTTTAATTTACTAAATGCACTGCAAAAATAATGGTGCATTAGGTTCACACACCAAATGGTGGTACCTAAATTCAGACATGTGTGCTGACTAACTTTATTTTATTTAAATCTCTTTATATATATATATATATATATATTTTTTTTTTTTTTTTTTTTTTTTTTAAAATTTTTTTTTTCAAAAATAATGGATTTTTTGAGCTAATTTTCAATTCTAATATGCTAAAAAGTTAAATTAGATAGAAACATAGACATTACCTAGACATTTTTTCATTGGGAGGCATTGTTGACACTTAATTGAGAAAAAAAATTTCACCGCCATTTGAGAAAATTGGAAAGCCATGCATTGAGCATTGTACGAAAGGATGGTGAGCAAGAGAAGCATCGACATTAGGGTGCTTGAATGAGGAAAGAGTAGCATCGATGATTTATATCTCTACAACATTGTAGATGGTAAAAATGAAATTTACTACGGGGAGTTTTTATTTTTATTTTTTATACATTGTTATTTAACCCTCTTCTGGTGCGTTATCATAACCACACATGTGCGTAAGATATCCAAGAGAACTGTTTTTTTTTTTTTAAATTAAAAACCTATATCGGTACTTTTGTTAAGATTCCCTGGGGCATTCAAATACATGTATCGCACCAGTGCTTTGTTGGACTATAGAACCACATTTTTTTAGAATGAAAAATTGTCTAGAAGTGCTCTTTAGAAGACGCACCAGGGAATTTTAATACGTGAACAACACCAATGCTTCATTGGAATATAGCACCACACACACACATGTTTTAACATATATAAATTCTCCTTATGAGTATCCACTGAGGCATTTTACTACAAGAAGGGCACCAAATTTATTTGTTATTTAGTGCATCATTTTTTTTTTAAATAAATCTACTACGGTGCACCATGTTCTATTCGAAATTGATGCTTATATGGATAGTGAAGCACTGGTGTGTTTTTATATTGTAGATGCACCATCAAAAAAACATCCGCTAAAACATCCGCCCACCTCCACTACAAAGAGACTTTGGGGTTATTTTTATAGGGGATTTCACAAAAGCCTCCACTAGAAGGTCTTTTCCTTGTAGTTACATAGAAGTAAAATGGTTAAGTATAAGGAAGTAATGTGGGTGCAGAATGAACCTAGTGAGAAGACTAACCCCAACCCACATGGGTAAAAATGACTAAGTGTAAGTATATATGAATAACAAAAAGGATAAGTAAAAATGGTCAAAAGACTATGTAAAAATGGTTGAGCAATAAGATGAGAAGGAGAAAAATTAACTCTGCATGGAAATAATAATGATAAATGGAAAATGGATGAAAAATGAGAAAGGATAAAATGGATAATTGAGAAATATAAATGAAGAGGGCATGGGTAGGTTAACTCTATGGTTTCTTGAACCAAATTGACAATATCTTAAGCATATGACCTTAGTTTTTTATTTCATAAAGTGTAGGATGAAGCTGACACATAAGACTATCCCATGAGAGGATCATTGCAACAAATTTCCTTCCATTTTAGTATCCTTTTAAAAGGAGAAATCATCCACATTGACCTTGTGTAAGGAAGCACTAAAACATTGAAATTGAATTTAAATTATTAAGGACTTGATGGGTGTTCATGATAAATAAGTGAAGGTCATTTTCCACTTTAAATATTTCAAAATTTGGTCTCCATCTAGAGGAATGTAGGTTCAAGTACGAACTAAAATCACTCTAGTTGGCGTGTGACATGAAAACATATCAATATAAGGTTATTCCGAGCCATAAGGTTTTCTTAGTAAGGTATTCCCCTAACCTTTGGTTTATGTATTGGAACCTATATTTTCCAAACAAATATAGTGAATGTATATCACATTCTCATCTCTATTTATGGTTATAACATACCCAATCACTTTAGTTACCTTAGGGAGGTGGGGGTCATAAAAAATTTACTCCTTTACTTAATTCAAACCTCACTTTTGAGGCCTTCATTATCCTCTACTCATCCAAAAAATTTAGATGATATAAATTTTATCCCATTCTGAGTTGAGGACACTAATAAATGGCCCTTTAATTTTTTCATACCAATGCCATGTCAACATGTTCATACATCTTACATGTGGCTGATCAAGTGCCACATAGGTCCATGCATCACTCCAAGGATGGTGTCTTATCAACACTAGGGCCGCCTGACCTTACATTGTCATTTCCCCAATCCCTCCACAATTAATTTTACATTTATTGACATGGGTTATAATTCAAATTATTTATATTTATTACAATCTTCTATCGAGGAAATGTTTAACTTTTATTTAGAACATCTTTTAGTCAATCTATCATAACCTTTATTATATACTAAATATATCCAAATATATAACCAAAACCATTTCCTAGAACAATATTATTTTCACATCCTCTTTTTAGGCCCCATATATCCTAAGCGAAGTGTCAAAGCATTAGATTTTACCACATTATTCTAGCCCTTTCACATTCGATCAATTTTCACAGGATTGCAATGCCCTCTTATAATCTCATACCACACAACTTCAAATATTCACACTCCACATCGACTAAAACCTTTGAATTGTTTACCTCCAATACACGTAGCATATTACATTCTCCATGGTCCCATAAGTATAAGAATATTTATAATAATTTCATTGAGAGATGCTCTATAGCCCAGTATGTGGGTGATGTTGTAGTGGTGTAAAAGTGTGTAAGCATTTACAGACCAACTCAACTAAAAAATAATGAAAGGTTAATTGCACCGAGAGGTGCTCTAACACCCAGTATGATCACGATGTTGTAGTGATATAAATATTTGTAAACATTTACATGTTGGCTCGATTAAAAAATAGTAAAAGGATAAGCATAATATAGATCCCAACATGGGGGAGATGTTATAGTGTCCATAAATGAGTGTAAAAATTTAAATTTTGGTTCAATTAATAATAAAAATTTAAAATTAATAATTATAATAAAATTAAATTTGTTATATTATAATTTTGTTTGTATCAATAAAATTCCAAACAATTTTTTTTAATAGTGATGAGTAGTAATTTTTATAAAATATTTCCCTAAAACACAACAAAAACTGGGAGAGTTACATCATATCTAAGACCATATTCTATGACACTAGAAAATATTATGAGAGATTCTACATCCTCTTCACAAATACAATTTACTAAAAACTTCCTATTGGTGTGTTTACAATTGCATGTCCTGCAAAATTGACCACAAAAAAAAACAATTTAATGATACTTGATCATTGTTAGTGAGAGGAGTCCATTGACATTGCATCTTCCATTTCTGCACTTGCATTTCCTTTAGTAGAATATGGTTTCATTGTTGGGCTTGTCATAGGCATATTCTCCAATTGTTGATGAAATGCATCAATTTCATCATTTTGACGATCAATTTATTGTTGAAAGGTTGACATATTTTTTGTTTGTTCTTCTACCTCGAGGAAGATATTGTAGGATGAGCTACAAGACAAAGTGAAAATTGATGCTATTTTTGATAGGGGTAAAAGGGTAGAGGGGGCACTTAAGGGGGACTTCTCCTTCATTGTAATGCATGTGGTGATCCATTAGGTCTTACGAGTGGTCTTTCCTCAATTCTGGACTGTGTCGCCTTTCATTGCTATCCCAGTTTCTCTAAAGGTTTGAATCAAATTACATAGAAGGAGTGCACCAAGAGTTTCCAATGAGATTGCAAAAATAACAGGAAAATTATGCTAATAATGGAAAAACAAAATTGCCAATTTCTCTTCCAATTGCAAAGGGAATGATTCTGGGTCATTCACATTGCTGATTTTCAAGCTCTCGAACTGCTTAGTGCTCAAATCATCCCTACCATTTCCAATTACCACTTTTAGATGCCTCAAATTTAATTCGCACTGGAGATACTCCCCGATAATACCAAGATTCATAGGGAAAGGCGTGATTACAAGACGATAGCTCAAGAAACCAACCCCATCTGAACCAAGCCTTGACCCTGATTTCTCATCCCAAGGTAAAAAAATCAATTGGAATTTCTAGGGATGAAAAAGGAATATCCTAACTTATTCACACATTATATGAATATCCATATCCATTTGATAAATAGAAACTAGGACGAACCAGGTGCTCTCCTCCATGAATTTTTGAAGTGATCTTTGTTACTCCCACATGAGCACAGTGTAGAAATTATATAACTTATGTGTTATATATCCAAGATTCTCCTGATCACACACTATTTGACTTCATGCACAATACAGAATCTATTCCACTATTGATCATCACATGCGGAAATTAAATCAATTGCAATGCACACATGAAACCATAAAAAATCACACACATCAACACAATGATTTAATGAGAAAGCCTGAAGTTGAAAACCCCAACTATCTGTTTATAATATATGTCATAGATATCATGTAACAGTCCTCTACAAATCTGATCATATCAAGCTCTTAGTACAATACAATCGCTACACACTAATCAGGCTCGATCTTGCAAATCCATGCACCAATATTTGCCACCTGCTAGCCTGCCTCTACTGCGCAATCCCTGCTGAAGAATGGCTCTGAATGAACTCGCATTCACCAAGCTTGCACTATGAAATCCTCATTGGCATCTCCAATGTATATGTATATGCAATCCATGCATCACTAGTAGTCACAATGGATAGTCCATCTTGCCCTTTCACCTATCTCTCCACTAGGTCTCCACTGAAACTGCCATGCACTGTAGTTAACTGATGTATTCTTCAGTTGATTAATGAGTTATTATTTAGTGAATTAATTAACTAATTAATTCACACCACTCTCACTAGTGTATCAATCAGTTAGACTAGATACAACTAACTCAACTGAGTCTAACTGAGTTAAACTAAATACAACTCCACCTTCTTCTATGCTCAACTAAAATATACCTTTGCTTGAAGTCCTCATGCATTAGCTCCAGTAAACCCTCAGGAATAGCATAATTACTTTTGTCAGCTGATGTTCCACATCTGTGCACTTAACTGAGGTGCTTCAAGAGAATAAGATAATGTTTAGAGTCCAAATATTATCAAGAGCTAATAATATTCGACATATCTATTTTTAGACTGGAAATCTAAAAATAGAAGTCCATATATTTTTCCAACTTGACCAACCATCCACAAATAGCATCCTGAAACTCATAGAATATGATTGACATGTCTAAAAATAGACATAGTCTAAAAATAGACTTTGCACCAAAAAATCACCTGTGTGGGCCCCACCTAGTTTAGGTGATTATTTTCCAACTAGGATCAAGGATGATGTTTCAGGATGCCTCCTTCACTGTTTCTTGTTGCAATCTTCAACACTCCCTCTCAACAAGAAAGGACTATCTTTTCATGCAACATGCAACTCCATGCATTCACCCTGTAACCTTTGCAAGCGCCCTACAACTCCATGCATCTGCTCTGCAACTCTTCCGAAATTGAAAGGCTCTAAACAACTCAATCAGTCTTAATGCATCTATCATCAAAGTATTAGACTCCTACTGGTACCAACTTCACATGTCTTCAGGAGCCACTGCACTGTTGAAATCTGCACCCATGCACTCTGCACTTGCTGTCAACTCTGACTGTGCTCCAGTACCCGACACTGTCACTTTGATCTACTTACATCAATCTAACTGATCATGCTACTGTTGCTCTATGGGAACCTCGTAGCCAGGTTCAGTTCATGAGATCCACACCATCTCCATGAATCCTGCCCAGAAATCTCCTTTTGGGATTACTCATGCATGTTACCCCACCTCTCACCTTGTGGTATAGCTGCATGCACTCCCTCTGCCCATCTGGCATGAAATTTCTCTGCATGAGTGGTTGCTCCCACTCTATGATCCTCATATTGTGGCTGCTCCACATCCCGAGGTTCACTATTACTTGCATGCAAATCCTGCTCCCTCTCAAGCTTCAATTGCATGGCTTTCTTGCACTTCCCAACAATAGGAAGCTCCGTATAAATCCCATCTACATAAAATCTATAAATATTCTTCTCCATTTTTATTTTTCTAAGCTTGTCTTTAAGCGCCAACTTCCTCTGGTCGCTTCTGCTTTGGAAAAAATATGTCAAAGCCTTCCACATTAATAATGGAGTGGCTTTACCGTGAAGGCTAGACAGAATGTGGTCCTTCACACCTTCCAACAGAATCCTTCGACACTTTGCTACCTTCTTTTTCCATGCGTCAAGTGCGACTGCATCGCTAGAACCGGCTTAGGAACATCGCTATCGATGAACTCCTTCAAGCCATTATCTTCAAGCACTGCCTCCATCCTGTCCTTCCAGGCTATGTAGTTATAGTTTCCCTCGAGTGCATACTCCAACCGCAACCCATTGAAATACATTTCAATGTATACTCAACTGTCGCACCATGAAATCTTCTGCAGCAAATTTGAATTGTCCACTAGCACAAACTCACTTCACAATTGCAATCTTCAATCAAAAAAGCTCTTATACCATGTGGAAATTATATAACTTATGTGCTATATATCCAAGATTCTCCTGATCACACACTATTTGACTTCATGCACAATACAGAATCTATTCCACTATTGATCATCACATGCGTAAATTAACTCAATTGCAATGCACACATGAAACCATAAAAATTTACACCATTAACACAATTATTTAACGGGAAAGCCTGAAGCTGAAAACCCTAGCTATCTGTATATAATATATGCCATAGAGATCATGTAACAATCTTCATACAAAGTTGATCATATCAAGCTCTCAGTACAATACAATTGCTACACACTAATCAGGCTCGATCTTGCAAATCCATGCACCAATATTTGCCACCTGCTAGCCTGCCTCTACTACACAATCCCTGCTGAAGAATGGCTCTGAATGAACTCGCATTCACCAAGCTTGCACTATGAAATCCTCATTGGCATCTCCAATGCATATGTAGATGCAATCCATGCATCACTAGTAGTCACAACGGATATTCCATCTTGCCCTTTCACCTATCTCTACACTGGGTCTCCACTGAAACTGCCATGCAATGTAGTTAACTGATGTATTCTTCAGTTGATTAATGAGTTATTATTTAGTGAATTAATTAACTAATTAATTCACAACACTCTCACTAGTTTATCAATCAGTTAGACTAGATACAACTAGCTCAACTGAGTCTAACTGAGTTAAACTAAATACAACTCCACCAACTACTTCTATAACTCCATCAAACTCTATCACATGAGTTCTAACTGAAGTCCTCATGCATTAGCTCCAGTAAACCCTCAGGAATAGCGTAATTCCTTCTGTTAGTTGTTGTGCCACATCTGTGCACTTAACTGAGGTGCTCCAAGAGAATAAGATAATGTTTAGAGTCCAAATATTATTAAGAGCTAATAATATTCTACATATCTATTTTTAGACTGGAAATCTAAAAATAGATTCCGCCCAATATGTCTAAAAATAGAAGTCCATATATTTTTCCAACTTGACCAACCATCCAAAAATAGCATCCTTCAACTCATAGAATATGATCAACATGTCTAAAAATAGACATAGTCTAAAAGTAGACTTTGCGCCAAAAATCACCTGTGTGGGCCCCACCTAGTTTAGGTGATTATTTTCCAACTATGATCAAGGATGATGTTTCAGGATGCCTCCTTCACTGTTTCTTGTTGCAATCTTCAACACACAGTCATATGGGTGATGCAATTTTCAAGATAGGGTGACTGTAATACACACATAATAGATTTAATAACTGGATCCAACCGTGCAAGCTTAATAAGAGAAAATCATAGGAGGGAACACGACCTACATGTTGGCCCAATGCCACCTCCTAAAAGAAACTACCATCGATTAGAGGTTTCACTTCACTTGTGATTGAATGCACCTGAACAACATTGATTGCCATGGATTTGATAATTAATTAATGCTTATCCATCATGATTTTAATTTTTTTATGACTTGAATACATAACGAGATATGCATATTAATTTGTAAATTCATGGAATGGTTTTCCAACACTTTTTTCCATTGATCTATATTTGTCCCTTCTTTAGACCACAAGCTTGATTGGCTTGTTGGTCCGCCACTAAATTATGGCTCCTAAGGATATGCTATTAGCTTTTGTGCTGAAATGATTCCAATATACTCATGATTCCTTGCAAAATAATATTTAACTTGTTTTCCTTGGAGGTTTACCCCTTTTCCAGGAAATGAATGGTTATGAGAGAATCCCCCACAATATATGTTAGGTCCCTATATTACTAGTGTAGTCCCTTATTATTGTTAGTGTAGCCCCCTTATTTTTATTGTTGTACCCTTGTAACCCCAATATTGTTATTATTGTGCCCTTACATTATTATTGTTAGGTCGGCTAGGATTATATTGTGACCCCATGGACTCATATATATAGAAGGAGGTTTTTTCATTTGTATCATCCAAGAATTATTCATTTATGTAATGTAAAGGAGGTTTACCCCTCAAAGTGGATTATTTATAAGGCGTTGATCTCTCTTTTCTTCTATTATTGGAGTTGGTTTCATAACATTTGGTATCAGAGCTTTGGATTTTAGGGTTTCGCTGCTCCAAACAGGTCATCATGGAATTTTCAATATAACATTTTTTCTACGAAGGTTCAGAAGCTAAATTTTTTACTGTGCGAAGCTGAAATCATGAGGAACGTTGTGTAAAAAATTCAGAGCTTGGTTCACAATATTTTCAGAGATATGATCTGTGGAAGTTAGGGTTTGTTCATGCTCCCGAATTTCACCTAAACAAGTCATCGTGGAATTTTCACTATAAAATTTTTTCTATGAAAGTTCAGAAGATGAAATTTCTATAGAGCGAATCTGACATCCCGAGGAATGTTGTGTAAAAATTAATATCTAGGTTAGTAATATTTTCGGAAATATTATCTTTGGAAGTTAGGGTTTTTTCAGGTTCCCGAATTTCATCTTAAAGAGGTGAGCATGGGAAAATTGTCATAACTCTCTCTTTGAGTATCGAATTTGAATTCCGTAAAAAGTGGCCATAAGTACACAGACTTTAGTTTCTTGTATATAAATTTCAGAGAAAAAGGAGGAAACAGTGACACGTGGCACGCTATACAAGTTTTCTCTACTGAACTAGTCTATAATTAGGTCATTGTGGGAGATTGGGCATAACTTTGCCTTGAAGAATCCAAATCAGGTCAGACCCATGGCATTAGATAAAATATTTAAAAGGCTACTTTTAGATGCCTCAAATTTAATTCACGCTAGAGATACTCCCTGAGAATGCCAAGATTCATAGGGCAAGGCATGATTACACGAAGAGTGCTCAAGAAACCAACCCCATCTGAACCAAGCCTTGACCCTGATTTCTAATCCCAAGGTCACAAACTCAATTGGAATTTCTAGGGATGAAAAATGCATATCCTAACTTATTCACACATTATATGACTATCCATATCCATCTGATAAATAGAAACCAGGATGAACCTGGTTCTCTCCTCCATGAAATTTTGAAGTGATATTTGTTCCTCCCACACAAGCACAGTCATGTGGGTGATGCAATTTTCAAGATTTGGTGATTGTAATACACACATAAGAGATTTAATAATTGGATCCAACCATGCAAGCTTACTAAGAGAAAATTATAGGAGGGAACACAACGTACATGCTAGCCCAATGCCACCTCCTTAAAGAAACTACCATTGATTAGAGCCTTCACTTCACTTGTCATTGAATGCACTCGAACAACATTGTTTGCCATGGATTTTATAATTAACTAATTAATTATTATCCATCATGATTTTAATATTTTTATGATTTGAATATATAAGGAGATATGCATATTCATTTGTAAAGTCATGGAATGGTTTTCCAACACTTTTTTCCATTGATCTATATTTGTCCCTTCTTTAGACCACAAGCTTGATTGGCTTGTTGGTCCGCCACTGAATTATGGCTCCTAAGGATATGATATTAGCTTTTGTGCTGAAATGATTCCAATATACTTGTGATTCCTTGCAAAATAATATTTAACTTTTTTTCCTTGGAGGTTTACCCCTTTTCCAGGAAATGAATGGTTATGAGAGAATCCCCCACAATATATGTTAGGTCCCTATATTACTAGTGTAGTCCCTTATTGTTGTTAGTGTAGCACCCTTATTTTCATTATTGTATCCCTGAAACCCCAATATTGTTATTATTGTGCCCTTACATTATAATTGCTAGGTCGGTTAGGATTATATTGTGACCCCACAGACTCCTATATATAGAAGGAGGTTTTGTCATTTATATCATCCAAGAATTTTTTAATTATGTAATGTAAAGGAGGTTGTCCCCTTGAAGTGGCTTATTTCTAAGACGTTGATCTCTATTTTATTTTATTTTTGGATCTGGTTTCATAACATTTGGTATCAGAGGCTTTGATTCTAGGGTTTCGCTGCTCCAAAAAGGTCATCGTGGAATTTTCGCTATTTTTTTTTTTCTACAAAGTTTCAGAAGCTGAAAATTTTAAAGTGCAAAGCTGAAATATTAGGGAATGTTGTGTAAAAAATTCAGATCTTGGTTCGCAATATTTTCAGAGATATGATCTGTGGAAGTTAGGGGTTTTTGAGGCTCCCGAATTTCACCTAAATAGGTCATCTTGGAATTTTTGCTATAACTCTTTTTCTACAAAGGTTAAAAAGATGAAATTTCGACAGAGTGAGTCCGACGTCGTGAGAAATGTCGTGTACAAATTTCAGATCTTGGTTCATAATATTTTCATAAATATTATCTGTGGAAGTTAGGGTTTTTTTAGGCTTCCGAATTTCATCTTAAAGAGATGACCATGGGAAAATTGTCATATCTCTCTCTCTGAGCATCAGATTGGAATTCTGTAAAAAGTGGCTACAAGTAAATGGACTTTAGTTTCATGTCTATCAATTTCATAGCCAAAGGAGGAAATAGTGACACATGGCACACTATACAATTTCACTCTATTGAACTAGTCGATAATTAGGTCATTGTGGGAGATTGGGTATAACTTTGCCTTGAAGAATCCAAATCAGGTCAGAACTGTGGCATTAGAAAGAAGATTCATAGGGATACAACAAGAGAAACTTTTAGATATTTAAGATCCAAATTCACAGAGATAATTCAGTTTCAATATCGAGCTCCGCAAAAGCAAGATAAGGTTTCAGATAAGGTTTCAGATGAGGCTTAACTTCTAAGCCTAAGTTTTAACCAAGGATACTGAGATTAAATTTGCTTAAGAGCTTGAATCAAATAGAGTTTCTACTTTTGTATGATTTATGACAACTTTAATATGGTCAATTGTCTTCCGTTCATTAGGAAGAGGCTCATCTGTTGAACTAATGCTTCCATGCGATTTATAAATAACATGAAGAGAAAGAGTACCTTTTGTGCCTGCTGCTGTGATCAATGCCTCATCACCAGAGTCAGATCCAAGGATTTGCTGCACGGTTTCTGTCATCTTTTGCTTACCATTTCCACCATAACTCTTTGGCTTCTTTTCTGGGTACAAATTCTAACAATGATCATCGTCATAACCTTCCTTTTTGCAGTGAGTGAAATAAGGATTTTCTCCTTCATATTTCTTTGTTGATGTCGTCTTCTTTTCATTTTCCTTTCATTTCCCCTTGAATTTTCCATTTGAAGGTTTGAAAGGTGGTTTCTTTGAATGATCATCTTTATTATTTCTTCCCCTATTTTCAAGATGAATGACCTTTACACTGTTCGCGCCAATAGTAGTAGGTTCAAACATTAACAATGAACCCAATTGGATCTTCAGTCGAAGAGAAGCCAACTGGATCTTTCCCTCATCCTCCACAATCTGATGAATCCTGTAGTAGATTTCAATCTGCCTAATCCAGTTGTTAAGTTTCTCTTCATTACTTTCACCATTATACATGGGAAGATTAAATTTTACATCTACCTTAAAGAAAGGTTTATTAGATGGATTTCCTGAATTCCTATGATGATGGTGAGAAGAGGAGGAAGAACTTTCACTCACAGGAGGAGAAGGAGGTGGATCTCCTCCATTACCTCCATGCGCTGAACCTCGTCTCTCTGAAGCATTCTCCCTCGTTTTCTCTAATTTATCAAGTCTAGAGAACAACTTCTCGATCCGATCTGCCATGGTGTAGAATATTTTGTGGAAGATTAGCTCCTCCTCATTTCTGCAAATTTCTCGCCTCCATAAGTTGCCACATCACCAAGTCAACCCTTAAAATTTGACTGCTTCTAACATCTCCATACGAACTCGGAATTGACTGACGTCTGCGTCGTTGGAATCAGAAAGACGATATCTTCAACTTGACACTGAGTTTGCCACATTTCTAACACTTTGATTTTTGAGCCTTTGTACTTAAACCACTTGTACTTGGACCTATACAATCCTCCTGGATCATTCCATAGTTTCAAACCCTAGGTGGAAGGCAAGTAAAATAGTGGATTTTGTAGCTATGAGTGGATGAAGTGATAAAATGGGTTTGGGAGTTTTCTAAATTTTTTAGAAAAAATAGGAGGTAAGGAGTGATATTAGTGAGTAGTGGAATATGGAAATTTGGGAAATGAGTGAGGGGAGGGGGTGATAAAGAGAAAAACACAGTCCTACCATTGAAGGACATAGGGTATACTAGGGTTTATAGGGAAAATTATAGAAATGAAAGAACAAAGTTGTGTAGTATATGGAGGTAGTCTATCAACTGCAAATAGAGGTGTAAGGGCAAGAAAAATAGGGTATTGAATAGAAATTCATCATTTGGAAGCTAAAACCATGAAATGTAAATAAACCCTAGGAGAAGAATTATTTTGACTTTATTTCTTGGTAAACAACGCAAAGGAGGGTATGAAATTCTTTGACTTACTTCTGGTAGAGGCTGGAGGTTATAAATGACTGAAGAGAAGCTTTGAAAAACTGATTTGGTAGCTAAATAAAACTTCTACAAAGCTCTTCCAGATGCACAGAGTAGTCTCCCTTTGTGCAACGCAGTGTTTCTATGTGCAATGCCCTTCTCACATGCGCAATGTGGTGTCTCTATGCACAACACGCTCAATTTTTTTGCCAGTGAGAGGTAAAAAACCAATTTTCCATGCCAAAGGGAGAGGGGAGCTCGATGGTAGGAGGATAGAAGAGTGCAAATGAAATATTTCCTTTTTCTTTTTGGCCTTTTTATAAACTGAAGTGACTTTTTTTAAGTGAGGATGGGATCCACATGTCATTTCCAAGCATAACTTTCATTTTTGAACATTGTAGATTTGGACCTTTGTAACCTTTGCAACCTTGTAGATTTTTGGAACCTTCAATTTCAGCTTTAGGAACATGAAAAATTTATTACATGTTAGAAAAAATTAATTACATTTTGAAATTAGTCTTTATTGAACAAACTTTCCTATTACCACTCCTCCAATTGTCGGATTTTATGCATGAAACGACATATTTAGTGACCTTGAAACCCTAATGACTTAATTGAGACACTGAAATGAATGAAATCATGATGGTGATGACTGGAATGATGATGATGATACACTGTAGAAATTATATACAAGATGAATGCATATATCTAGATTCTCATGATCTAACAATATTTAACTTCTTGCTAAATACAGAATCCTTCTACTGTTAATCTTTTGCAGAAATTAAAATCAATTGCAAACACATGAAGCAATAAAAACAATCGCATATAACACAGTTGTTTAATGGGAAATTCTAAATCTAAAAACCCCAACTATCATATATTATGTATCATGGAGATCATGTAAAAATCTGATACAAAGCTTAGTACATCAAGCTCTTAGTACAATCAATCGTCAGACACTAATCAGAAGAAATATGCAAATCCATGCATCGATTTCTTGCCACTTGCTAGCCTGCCTCCATTGCGCGATCCCTGCTGAAGAATAGATCTGAATGAATTCGAATTACCCTTGCTTGCACTGCGCAATCCTCATTGGCAACTCCAATGTGTGTGTGGTGCAATCAATGCATCACTATAGTCACAACAGATAGTCCATCTTGCCCTTTCACCTATCTCTCCACTGGGTCTCCACTGGAACTGACATGCACTGTAGTTAACTGTTGTATTGTTTAGTTGATTAATGAGTTATTATTTGTGAATTAATTACCTAATTAATTCACTCAAATCTCACTAGTGTATCATTTAGTTAGACTAGATACAACTAGCTCAACTGATTTTAACTCCATTAACTGAGTTAAACTGAATAACAACTCCATGAACTACTCTTCCAACTCTGTCATAAATTTTCCACTTCACTTCTAACTGATTCCTCCATGCATGAACCACCAGAAAACCCTAATAATTGCGTAATTTATTCAGCCCACTGATTTTCCAAATCTTTGCATTGAAATTAAGTGCTCCAAGAGAATAAGTTGTTGTTTATTGTCCGATTATTATTAAGAGCTAAAAATAATTATCGACACTTCTATTTTTAGATCGATGATATATAAATAGACTTCGCCCAATATTATAAAAATAGAATTTCATCTATTTTTCCAACTTGACCAACCATCTACAAATAGCATCCCGCAACTTCTGAAATATGATCACCATGTCTAAAAATAGACACAGTCTAAAAATAGACTTGTGCCTAAAAATAGCCTGCAGGCCCACTTAGTGAAGGTGACTCATTTTCACTAAGCTCATCATCTTGTTGAATCTCAACACTCCCTCTCAACAATATAGGGAATATCCTTCACCCCGATCCTGCCTCTATGGCATTCGAATTTGCTCCTGGTGAGTGCCTTCGTTAGAATATCTGCATCCTGATCCTCCGTAGGAATGTATTGAAGCAACATGATGTTTTGCTACACAAAATCTCTGATATGATGATATCGGATATCAATATGTTTAGATCTATCATGAAACACAAGATTAATCGAGAATTTAATGCAACTCTGATTATCACAATATATCACTGTAGGATCTAAATGTGAACCGAACAAACTGATCAGGATCTTCCTCATCCAGATAGCCTCACATGCAGCTTGAATTGCTTCCATGTATTCTGCTTCCACTGAAATGAGTGCCACGGATCTTTGTTTTGTGTTGTACCAAGAAACTACCGTAGATCTGATACTGAAAATCCCTCCTGATGTGATATTTATTTCTGTTGGGCTGCCTGCCCAATCTGCATCCATGAAGCCATGCAACTTCACCTCATCCGTCTGTTTGTACCATAAACCATACTCAGATGTGCCCCTGAGATATCTCAAGACATTCTTTCCTGGCTTCCAAAAGAGCTTGGTAGGCTTAACCATTGCTTGTGAAAGCTGGTTCACTGCATAGCATATGTCTAGTCTTGTATTAACTAAATACATGAGCGAACCCACCAAATGTCGATAAACAGTGGCATCCACTACCTCTGCCGATGTAGCATTCTCTTTCCTCCAATTTCCTGGAAGATGAGTGTTGATAGGCTTGCAACCTTGCATGTGAAACTTCTCCAGTATCTCCCGGGCATACTTGCCTTGAGACACAAACAGTTCACCTCCCACTGCCATATTTCCAATCCAAGGAAATAATGAAGGAGGCCCAAATCCTTCATCTCAAACTCCTTTGCAAGATCTTCCTTGCATGAGTGTATCAACTACTCATCACTCATTAGTATTAAATCATCAACATAAAGAATAATGATTAAAAGCTTACCCTCCACCACAATCTGGTATAGGTTTGCATCCGCCTCACTCTTGGTGAAGCCAACTGATCCGGATTTATGCAGGAACGCAACAGAATAAACATATAAACATAAATACAGAGATGCAACGGAAATAACACTTCATTTCATTAATATCAAAGGCGGGAATTTTGCCTAAACGGAATGGGAAATAAAACTAGCTAGGGTGGTAGCTATCTCTTATCTAAGAAAGAGATGTGGTGGCCCTAGAGCCTGCGAAGCCCGATTCCTGATGAGGCTCGAGGGCCTATTTATTATTGAGAAACAATGGAGAACCCTAAACATCCAAAAACCTAACCCTAGGAGATGAAGCGCCAAAACTATGGGCCCAGTTTGGGTAAATTGGTGTTTCAACTTCCCAGGGACGTAACTTTGGCATACTATCTCCGTTTGACGCACATGATACATCATTAGAAATCTCTATCCGAGGACTACAACTTTTAGAAGGCGCGATGCCCAAAAAACGTCGTTTAGGGCCTCAAAACGGCTCCAGAAGTTCAGGACCCAAAAAACTGCTAAAAATAGTAAGTTATGCCGAAACTGAAAAAACTGAAAGAGACAATGGTGGGGGGCCAAGTGGAATAGGTGGGTGGCCACCAATATCCACCTGGATCATTCCTCCCCCCTTAGGAAGCAATGGTCCCCATTGCGTTAAGTTCCTCCATGAGATGAGGAAATTTCTGCTGAACTTGGTCCCTGGTGAACCATTTTCCTTGGTGCAAGAGTTGGC
>CM076584.1:933008046-933336750 GCA_034641835.2 Pinus albicaulis
AACACATAATGAATTCCATGAAACTCAGAAAAGAAACAATGACAAGAAGAGATGTACTTCAGTCTTAAACTTATCGCAAGAATCCTGAATTATGATGCCACTTTAGCTTTGTCCAGTCTTCTACTTTGAATTCAACACATGAGAGCCTCCAATGTTTCAGAAAAATTCTATATTAATCTTATCAATTCTATAGTAATTCAAAATACTTCAAAGAGTGAAGTATTTATACAAATTCTAAACTAGAATATCTTGAAAATATATCAAGATTGGTTTACAAATATCTCTAATTGTTTTACATAAATAGAACTTAAGTAAAGGACACTCAAAACTAATGCATCTATTTGGCACTATTTTTTATGGATAGGTGATGACAAAGAGGAGAATCCAAATTTGATCTCAACTCTTAGTTGATGATGAGGCATCCAAGTCACTAATTGTTTCCTTTCTTTGTGCATTCTGCTCCTGCAATTCTGCAAACTTGGGGTCCAATGATACCTTTTTATTTCTAAATCCGAAATATATATGTAAAAATTGAAAAATTTTATTGTATATGAATATGTTGGTGAGATAAACCTCTCTCATTTTCCTAAATTTCTTCTCCAGCTGTTCAAAATAGGCTCTGCAAAAACATGTGTAAAACAGAGTTTTATGGAGTCTGAAAAATAGGTTGTAAAGATGCGCATGTATCTTTCAGTCTGTAATACCTATGCACAAAGTGAGATATTTTTTTGTAGATGGGTCTCTTAGGAACAAAACACTCATTTAGTTTTGTAATATGTATTTCCGATTGGCCACAATTGTCTCTGCAAAATGATGACTTAACAAGAATTTTCTGCAAAATGTGCCTTCCAATATTGTTTAATATTTCCCAACCCATAATGGCCGTTAGAAAGGTGAGAGAGGTTTTTGTAGCTGGACATCTTAAGAACATAAACCTCTTTCAGTTTTGAAAAATTCATCTTCGATTGGTCATAATAGTTTCTGCAAAACAATGACTTAAACAGGAAATTTCTGCAAAAATGTTCCTTCTTGCTCTGTTTTCATCTTTTAACCTTTTTGTTCTTTTAACTGTTTTTACTTTCACTTTGGATAAACTTCATTGTTGTTAGTGAAAGTATTTTCATCTATGTTAACCATTACTGACTCTGTTTTTACTTTTACTGTTTTACCTTGACTGCTCTGTAACTTTGTTTTAATTTTCACTCTGACTTTAACCATTACTGACTCTGCTTTTACTTTTACTGTTTTACCTTGACTGCTCTGTAACTTTGTTTTAACTTTAACTCTGAATTTTACCTGATACACTTTAACTTTGATGCTCTTTGACTATTCTTTTTTCACTGTCATTGTGAATTCTGATTTCACTTTTACCATTCACTGTGCACATTTCATCATTTTGATCTCTCTCTCACTTGATTTTATTCTTTCTTTGTATAAAAACTGTTTGTTGAATGAAGCTTTTGAATTAAAATCTGAGAATTTGGAGCAAAAAATTTTGTCAACTAGTATTGAAACTATTGGTCCAAACACATATTCTGATAACAACCTGCAAAAATCAAACAATTTGTCAATGAAATCCAGGACTGTAGGGAGGTGATTGAAGGTTTTCTGAAAGACCTGTGGAATGAGATCTGTCTGTGGAGGTTTAACTCTGTTTTTTAGGAATTATGGCTTCTTCTTTAAGATTAAATGTTTTATAGAAGTAATTTACTTTAAACATAGCGGTAACTGAGCAATTTAGGCTAAGGATAAATTCAAGTGATATCTTTGCTCAATTTAGGCTTCTGAGAAATGAAAACTAGGCTAAGACAGGAAACAAGGGTTTCCTAAATGGTTTAGACTGTAAAAAAGATTTTTTTAAGAAATCTGTAGGCTTTAAACCCCTTTTTGTTTTGGAATTGATCTTCAGAGCTCGTAAGCTCAGGAAATTTGGCTTAAAAAGGCTTACAGCGGAAATAAGGTTTCCTGGAAAAAATTGGCTAGGGTTTGGCTTGTTTCGGGCGTTTTTGGGCAATTTCCAAAATGAATTTTTATAATTGAAAGCTTGTTTTGCCTAAGGACGGTTCAGAATTGACTATGCAGGGTTTTAAACATATGAAAATACCTCAATTTGCAGGTAATTTGACACTTGAAATGGTTTCTGAAGCTTTTGTTCGTTCCTGCGAATGGGTCTTGGTGCAGAGAAATGGATTTTATAGTCTTCAAACATGAGATCTGTGGTGAAAATAGGGAGTTTCCACGGATAAAATCGTGTTTTGGGGATTTTAGCATAGTCAGGAGGCTTGATGTAGTCAGGCGGAGCTCTTTACAGTCAGGAATGCGCAACTAAACAATCAAAATGATGTTTCAAAGGTTTTTAACCTTTGGAGTTAATCACCATTAATGCATTGAATGCCAGTCTCATCAAAGGCGGGAGGCAGTTTGGATTTTGAAATGCGTAACCGAAAGTGGTTTTCGCAATGGATTTTGGTGGTAAGCAATTTTTTTCTGAAACGAACGCGATCGAATGGTTTTCTACCACGTCACAGGAAGCGGGAATGGAAAAACCACCTATTTCGCGTCCGTTTGGGCTTTGAACGGGAAATCAAGTTATGGACGCAAAATCAATCCTGTGTCGTTGGATCTGATAATCGAGAGAAAAGAGGCCAAGATTAAATGGAAAGGTGCGGTTGAAAGGTATGTGGGGTCGGGGCAAATGATATGCGCTGGGTAGTTGATATATGTAATGAAAACTTTGTAAAATATGTACTTTAATCAAATTTTTTCTTACGAAAAAGGGTTTATACCTATGGTTGGAGGCGCGAGAGGCAGGGCTGTATAATTAACCCTAGGTTAACTTATGTATTGCGTAAGGCTTTACATAGCGGGGATAATATTGCAGAAAAGGCTAAAGTGAAACATCAAACAAATCTTTAACTAACCGGGATGGGACCTTGAGTTAAATGCTTATCGTGTATTGAAAAGGTTTTAGAGTTTAAAGTTTGTTTGAACTAAACTTTGGATAAATGTAAAAGGCAAGGGAGTATGTTTAATTTCCAAATACATATGATATGCCCGAAAGCCTATTTGTATTTTTTTATTTTATTATATAGTTTTTAGACCATGGAGGGGTCTATAACCATAGGGGCGGGGTATTTGATTAAGGTTAGTTTTAGACCAAAGGGGGTATAATTTGGGATTTTAATTCACCATGTGGATAATATCTTTGGTCAAAAATCTTTATTATAATGGGTTTTAGGGGGTGTTAGTTCCCAAATCCACCTCAAGCTGAAATAAGGCAGAAGAAGGACAACACCAAACCACACTCAGCCTCGTAGGTAGCCCTACAAGGACAGGAGAGGGCTCTCTCCGGGTTTATCTCGACAAAAGATGTCCAACAGGGCCTGAGATGACCTATAATGAATACTGATTTTAGGCTAGTAAATAAATAAGAAAGAGGTATTTTTGATGAATGACTGGGTTTTCTGGGCTATATGGGACCAAGGAACAGCATGAGCAGAGATATTAAACCAAAGACACAGATTATTTCGTGAGGCAAGACAGGCAAAAAGTCTAGCAATTAGATTTGAAATAACATGAAATGGAAATATTGTTAAGAGGGTGAAAAGGGCATAAATACATGAATCCTTTTCAACAGAAGAAAACATAGGACATGAACACTTTCCCAAGGCATAGCAATAAACTGGATTCTACCTTCCTTACTTAAAAGCATTCATCTAGAAATGATTATGAATGACTAGTAAAACATAACGAGATACATATGAGACAGAAAGAAAAAACATTTGCTAAACTCACACCACAGGAATCTCATGAACCAGAGCTGCAACCTTTCATTAATTCTCTGTCAAAAATTGTACAGCGAAGTTTTCCTCCACACTTCTCCCAGAACTCTCTCCTTTACAAATGATTTTCACTACAATAAATAAACTCTGCTAGGAGAAAACAGATCGACCTAAAAACAAGGGTTTGTTTCAACTGGACTGATAAAGATAGAAAAGAGAACAGCGTTCCCCTTGAAATTCTCTGATGACCAATGAAAAGGCGTAGTGTGGATCTCATTTAATCGTGGCTGTGGGCAAATTAGGCAATCCAAGCCCATTCCTTTGTTATTGTAGATATCTTTGCTTTATTTAGGCATTCGGTCTTTGACTTGTGCTTACTTTCCTTTATTTTCTGACTTGTTAATAAAATGTCGTTTGAATAAAAAACAAAAAACAAAAATTAATAAAAAAATGCCTTTGACCGAAGCCTTAGCCTTTAGTGAAGGAAAAATAAACAAAGATTTTTTTGTCAACAGGATATAAGAATGTGGATTTAACAGGATGGTTTCCGTTTCAGGACTGAATAATGGATCCTAGCACTTGGATAGCAAAAAATGTCGACAAACTGTGTGGCTAGACTTGTTCCATCTTCTGTTATCGAAACAATCTCCATTCCTTGATCTATGTCACCATCACTGCAACAATCGTGGATGCCAAATGGATTTGCAATATCCTTGTTCAATCTGCAAAATAACTCATGCTTCTCCTTTAGTTGTGTAGGATGGAAAAAATTCTGGAGATCGGTCATATACAACAGTTGCTTTTATGCCCCAGTTCTGAGCTAATTCATGCTGCATGGCTTTTTGTAACACACAAGCATCCATCTGCCATTTTCCCATAACACTTCTCACACCAGTAGTATACCTTCACAAGTGGATGTAATTTCCCAAGAGTCAAGCCCAGAAGAGTATAACCAAAGTTGTGCCAATGAATGAGGAGAGCAGACTTTCTTATCCAGCATGCCCATCTTACAACAATCAAAGTGGGGACGGAAGGAGGATTCTGAACGCAAATGAACCAAAGCAGAATCGCAAATTGAATTATTGTTTTAAAAGGAAATGCTAAAATATAGAGAAATCGTGGTAGGCCAGGTGGAATAGGTTGTCGCATCAAATGAAAATGAATAGATGGATGTTCCAAAACAGCAGCATGAGGTTTTGTTCCTGCATATGAAACAATATCAACCTCAAAGCAAGCCTAGCGTGCAAAAGAAAGGGCATGATATTGCATACAATAACATCTTTCTCCGTCCGCTTCTTGTGCCCACAATCTGTGATGAACTATTTTGATTCTGGAACACTGATGATGATTTTTTAAGCCTGTTGACCCTGTGCGCCGCGGCCTTTGGGTGCGCCGCGCCCGTAGAAATTAACACTGTGTGTCCCGGCTCTATGCGCCGCGGCCTATCCCAATGCGCCGCGTCGCGCCTATGCGCCGCGGCCTATCCCAATGCGCCGCGCGCAACTTAACTCAAACAAACTGCCACCAAATTTACAACTTCGCTCTGTCAAACTTCAATCTTGACTTTGCTCTTATCTTTAACGTGCAAATGATATTTAAATGGTGGAAAAATGTCTTGTAATGGCACAGGTTTGAATTTTGTCTTACAATGTCCCACTTTTGTAGAATTGTAGAACTTTGGCACTCTTCAATTTTGAAACAAACTTTGTTCTGTGATTTTCCTTTTTGATTTTTTGAATGATGAAACTCTTTGTCTGCTTGCAGGGATGATTTGTAGTGGATCAAGGTGGCACCGAAAGTTTCATGACTGAAAACTTTTGAAAAACCACATATTTAAAAACAAATTTAATGATTTCTTCTTCAAAACAGAGTTTTGAAGAAGAATCGTCTTCAGGCATTATTGACGATGGGATTTTGCAATGGAAACTGATTAGGAACCTCTCATGTAGACTGAGTCGACAAAACCCTAGACCTAAAAACTCGAAAAGACTTCTTGCTGACCAAAGACCATCAATGACTATGAATGACTGAAACATTGAGTTTGATGAATTATGATGAACTTTAATGATCAATCAGAAGCCAACAGATACATGACATGACGAAAATAAACAACAAGGCCCTTTTTTCATATTATGGCATGCTCCCTAGCAAAATGCAATTGAGTGAATCGAGCGAGACACCTAAAAATGGAATGCAAAAAGAGTTTTTGATCTCTGACGGAGGACTGACGAGACCGACTCTAACATTGGCTCCAATGGGGATGGTAGCTCCAGCTCCCTGGAGGTGCCAAGAACAGCAGATCTTTGGGAGAGCAGACAATGCCTATATCCATTGGGCAATGGAGTCACCACTCAAGCTAAAATGCATGACTGAAAACCGACATAAACTAGCTTAATAACAAGACTGAAGACTGACTCACAAATGACTCATGACTGACTTAACTAAAACAAGAACTTACAAAGCTTATTGAAGGGCAGTATTCCATCAAAATTTCAAATCATGATGAAAACCACCTGCATACTAATGAAATATGTACAATCATGTATAATGAGCTTTCCAATGTAACCAATCAAGCAGATTCCTTCTTGATTGATTCCTCCTAATCAAATCTACTGGTCAAAAATAGGTACTTGTAACTGGGCATCCAAAAACATAATTGACCATAATCTCCTTCATCACTGAATACTGCAATAATCACCTTCACTGCTGACTGCAACAGATTTGCCAATGGATCCTGAAAAACATGAAGATTTACCTCCTGCTGAAAGAACAAGGTGTCTTTTTCTCCTGCTTCTGATCTTTCTTCAGTAAAAGTTTGTTCCTGGTCCTCAAAAAATTCTGAACAAGTAGGTGAGTAAATATCCTCTTGGAAAAACATTTCAAAACATGAGACATATGAAGAAGAATCTGAAAGGGAATCCTGAATGGTCTGATCTTCTGTAGTCTGAGTATATTGTAGATCATATTCGTATGATATGACAGCCAGATTCTCATTACAGTCATCAATCATAAGAAAAGAAATTTCAGCTGATTCTTGAAACCCAACACTATCATTTCTATTATCTACCATAAATTCATCTAAAGAAACTTTTTCACTTGCTTGAGCAAAGATCTCATCTTGTTGTTCATGAACTGCCTGGATTACCTCTTTATGAAGGATTTGTTCTGATGACATGAGAACATTCGGATTCATAACTCTGTCTTCTTCATTCCAGATGATCTCAACATCAGAGTTCAGCACAAGGTATTCTTGATCATCACGATCTGAATCTGGATCTGAAATAGCTAACTTGACTGCACCACATTCTGAAATTGAAACTTGACTTCCCTGCATGTTGTCTTATTCTATGGACATATCTAAAACGAAACTTTCTCTTTCATCATTTTCAGCCATAATGAAATCTTCAATCTGCTGATATTGATAAGTATCCTTCAAGATTTCTGTGTGCTGCTGAAATGGGTTTTCATACAATGCTTCCAGGATTTCTTCGTCCATCAATTCATTATCCCCATAACAATTCTCAAGATCTGCAATGAAACTATGAACATGGCTACAACAGTTCTGAACTAATGTCAAGGATTGATAAGATTCTTTATACTTTTCAAAGAATATTGAATGAAAATCCTTTAGACAATAAATAGAAGTAGGTGGTAAACTTTCATACCAAGATCGGGCTTCATCCTCCAGAGTAGCCATAAACATCTTCATCAAACAGTCTTCAGGAAAATCGATCTTTAATTTATGCACATGAATGTGAAATTTCACCAGATGAAGAGCAGCGTCATTACCTTCCACATTTCTGAACATAGGCAAATTATGAAGCCAATCTACCTTGGGCATCTTATTTGGAAAACTTGGGATGTGACCTCAGCTCATGGGAGCGTATCTTCTTGCAACTCGATCCATCTTGTAAACCTTAAAGCTACTGATCTCTCTACAGTGGAGTCACCATGAAGGATTGATTTCTGGATTTTTTAGTGAAATCGCCAGGTGAATGATTTCAGCCTTCTGATGTCTGATATTTGTCCACCATCAACCATCAGATATAAAATTGATACATGTACAGGGGAAAGACAATCTACAAGTCGAGTGTCATGTTTCACAAGCTAGACCATGATTTTCTTCCCTAGTATGGTCACCATTATGTTAGTTCCCAAATCCACCTCAGGCTAAAATAAGGCAGAAGAAGGACAACACCAAACCACACTCAGCCTCGTAGCTAGCCCTACGAGGAAAGGAGAGGGCTCTCTCCGGGTCTATCTCGGCAAAAGATGGCCAACAGGGCCTGAGATGACCTATAATGAATACTGATTTTAGGCTATTAAATAAATAAGAAAGAGGTATTTTTGATGAATGACTGGATTTTCTGGGCTGTATGGGACCAAGGAACAGCATGAACAGAGAAATTAAATCAAAGACACAGATTATTTCGTGAGGCAAGACAGGCAGAAAGTCTAGCAATTAGATTTGAAATAACATGAAATAGAAAGATTGTTAAGAGGGTGAAAAGGGCATAAATACATGAATCATTTTCAACAGAAGAAAACATAGAACATGAACACTTTCCCAAGGCAGAGCAGTAAACTGGATTCTACCTTTCTTACTTAAAATCATTCATCTAGAAATGATTATGAATGACTAGTAAAACATAATGAGATACATATGAGACAGAAAGAAAAAACATTTTCTAAACTCACACCACAGGAATCTCATGAACCAGAGCTGCAACCTTTCATTAATTCTCTGTCAAAAACTATACAGCGAATTTTTCCTCCACACTTCTCCCAGAACTCTGCCCCCTTACAAATGATTTTCACTACAATAAATAAACTCTGCTAGGAGAAAATAGATCGACCCAAAAACAAGGGTTTGTTTCAACTGGACTGATAAAGATAGAAAAGAGAACAACGTTCCCCTTGAAATTCTTTGATGACCAATGAAAAGGCGTAGTGTGGATCTCATTTAATCGTGGCTGTGGGCAAATTACGCAATCCAAGCCTATTCCTTTGTTATTGTAGATATCTTTGCTTTATTTAGGCATTCGGTCTTTGACTTGCGCTTACTTTCCTTTATTTTCTGACTTGTTAATAAAATGTCGTTTGAATAAAAAACAAAAAAAAAATTAATAAAAAATGCCTTTGATCGAAGCCTTAGCCTTTAGTGAAGGAAAAATAAACAAAGATTTGTTTGTCAACATGATATATAGCCACTATGTTAGAGCCTAAATCTGCCTTAGGCTGAAGGAAGGAAAAACTTAGGATAACCACAAACCACGCTCAGCCTCGTAGCTAGCCCTACGAGGATAGGAGAGGGCTCTCTCCGGGTCTATCTCGACAAAAGATGTCCAACAAGGCCTGAGATGACCTATAATGAATACTGATTTTAGGCTAGTAAATAAATAAGAAAGAGGTATTTTTGATGAATGACTGGGTTTTCTGGGCTGTATGGGACCAAGGAACAGCATGAGCAGAGAAATTAAATCAAAGACACAGATTATTTCCCGAGGCAAGACAGGCAAAAAGTCTAGCAATTAGATTTGAAATAACATGAAATGGAAAGATTGTTAAGAGGGTGAAAAGGGCATAAATACATGAATCCTTTTCAACAGAAGAAAACATAGAACATGAACACTTTCCCAAGGCAGAGCAGTAAACTGGATTCTACCTTTCTTACTTAAAAGCATTCATCTAGAAATGATTATGAATGACTAGTAAAACATAACGAGATACATATGAGATAGAAAGAAAAAACATTTGCTAAACTCACACCACATGAATCTCATGAACCAGAGCTACAACCTTTCATTAATTCTCTGTCAAAAACTGTACAACAAATTTTTCCTCCACACTTCTCCCAGAACTCTGCCCCCTTACAAATGATTTTCACTACAATAAATAAACTCTGCTAGGAGAAAACAGATCGACCCAAAAACAAGGGTTTGTTTCAACTGGACTGATAAAGATAGAAAAGAGAACAGCGTTCCCCTTGAAATTCTCTGATGACCAATGAAAAGGCGTAGTGTGGATCTCATTTAATCGTGGTTGTGGGAAAATTAGGCAATCCAAGCCTATTCCTTTGTTATTGTAGATATCTTTGCTTTATTTAGGCATTCGGTCTTTGACTTGCGCTTACTTTCCTTTATTTTCTGACTTGTTAATAAATTTTCGTTTGAATAAAAAACAAAAAACAAAAAATTAATAAAAAATGCCTTTGACCGAAGCCTTAGCCTTTAGTGAAGGAAAAATAAACAAAGATTTGTTTGTCAACAGGATATAAGAATGTGGATTTAACAGGATGGTTTCCGTTTCAGGACTGAAGAATGGATCCTAGCACTTGGATAGCAAAAAATGTCGACAAACTGTGTGGCTAGACTTGTTCCATCTTCTGTTATCGAAACAATCTCCATTCCTTGATCTATGTCACCATCACTGCAACAATCGTGGATGCCAAATGGATTTGCAATATCCTTGTTCAATCTGCAAAATAACTCATGCTTCTCCTTTAGTTGTGTAGGATGGAAAAAATTCTGGAGATCGGTCATATACAACAGTTGCTTTTATGCCCCAGTTCTGAGCTAATTCATGCTGCATGGCTTTTTGTAACACACAAGCATCCATCTGCCATTTTCCCTTAACGCTTCTCACACCAGTAGTATACCTTCACAAGTGGATGTAATTTCCCAAGAGTCAAGCCCAGAAGAGTATAACCAAAGTTGTGCCAATGAATGAGGAGAGCAGACTTTCTTATCCAGCATGCCCATCTTACAACAATCAAAGTGGGGACGGAAGGAGGATTCTGAACGCAAATGAACCAAAGTAGAATCGCAAATTGAATTATTGTTTTAAAAGGAAATGTTAAAATATAGAGAAATCGTGGCAGGCCAGGTGGAATAGGTTGTCGCATCAAATGAAAATGAATAGATGGATGTTCCAAAACAGCAGCATGAGGTTCTGTTCCTGCATATGCAACAATATCAACCTCAAAGCAAGCCTGGCGTGCAAAAGAAAGGGCATGATATTGCATACAATAATGTCTTTCTCTGTCCGCTTCTTGTGCCCACGATCTGTGATGAACTATTTTGATTCTGGAACAGTGATGATGATTTTTTAAGCCTATAGATCCTGTACGCCGTGGCCTTTGGGTGCGCCACGCCCGTAGAAATTAACATTGTGTGTCCCGGCTCTATGCGTCGCGTCGCACCTATGCGCCGCGGCCTATCCCAATGCGTCGCGCGCAACTTAACTCAAACAAACTGCCTCGAAATTTACAACTTCGCTCTGTCAAACTTCAATCTTGACTTTGCTCTTATCTTTAACGTGCAAATGATATTTAAATGGTGGAAAAATGTCTTGTAATGGCACGGGTTTGAATTTTGTCTTACAATGTCCCACTTTTGTAGAATTGTAGAACTTTGGCACTTTTCAATTTTGAAACAAACTTTGTTCTGCGATTTTCCTTTTTGATTTTTTGAATGATGAAACTCTTTGGCTGTTTACAGGGATGATTTGCAGTGGATCAAGGTGGCGCCGAAAGTTTCATGACTGAAAACTTTTGAAAAACCACATATTTAAAAACAAATTTAATGATTTCTTCTTCAAAACAGAGTTTTGAAGAAGAATCGTCTTCAAGCATTATTGACGATGGGATTTTGCAATGGAAACTGATTAGGAACCTCTCATGCAGACTGAGTCAACAAAACCCTAGACCTAAAAACTCGAAAAGACTTCTTGCTGACCAAAGACCATCAATGACTATGAATGACTGAAAAATTGAGTTTGATGAATTCTGATGAACTTTAATGATCAATCAAAAGCCAGCAGATACATGACATGAGGAAAATAAACAACAAGGCCCTTCTGTCAGATTATGGCATGCTCCCTAGTGAAATGCAATTGAGTGAATCGAGCGAGACACCTAAAAATGGAATGCAAAAAGAGTTTTTGATCTCTGACGGAGGACTGACGAGACCGACTCTAACAGGGGGTATTTTAGATAAAGGGAATTATATAGATAGGATAAGATATTTTTAGGGAATTAATAGCATAAGTCAAAAGTTAATATGACAAAGGGAGTACGGAAGCTCTGCAACTTCCTGGCTGAAGGCGCTAGGTCTGAAACTGGTTGCTCGACGCGGCGTTCTGGTCTGCCGGAGCGGCGCTCAGGTCCGGACCAGGAGGTGCTTGATAGTCGCATAGGTGGTGAGCAGTGCTTTGTGCGTCTGCTCTTTTCATTCCGTTTCAGGGATCGATTCTTGGCTGATTGTTACGCTGCTGCTCTGTCCGGGGGTGGTCTTTCCGCCCCCACTGCTCTGCCTCCTTATGCTGTGAGCGTTGATGGCTGCTCTAGCGTGACTTAGGCTTCTGCGCCTCTCTGCTCGGCCTTACCTGTGTGAGATCTATTCATGGATGCCGATGGGGTGTCTGATCCCCCTCCTCTGCCTTCAGAGGTCCTGGCCTTCAAATCGTTAGTGGCTTCTAGCCCAAAGCGCCCTTCATCTGCGTCTCTGTAGAGTTTTGTTAAGAAGATGGACTCTATCCCTTCAATGGCTCTACCCGAAGAAGATACTTGCAAAGCTGCTCTGAATCTGGCTGAAAGAGGCCTCATAGGCCAGTTCACGGGCCTCTGGCCTTCGCCAAAATCGGTCGAGGAGTGGACTCAAAGAAACTGGAAGCCTCTCATTAAAGAGGGAGTCAAAAGCTACTTTGTGGGTAAGGGCTTCTTTGTTTTTGTATTCGAAAACCCCGACGTCAAAGGATTAATTTTCAGAAATGGACCTTACTTCATGTGCCCTCAGGGCCTTTACCTAAACAAATGGTCTCATGATTTTGACCCCACTCAGGACGTTCCCTCGGCTGTCCCGGTATGGGTCAGGCTTCCCCATTTGCCTCTCCACTGTTGGAATCACAAAACCCTCCAGATCATAGGGAATGCCTTGGGAAAATACATAGATCAAGCTGCAAGGAAGGACCAGTATTCCTACGCACGCATCTGCGTCGAAGTGGATCTGGAAGAAGGGCTACCGGAAGCTATCAAACTTACAGTAGCTGGGTGGACGTATGTTCAAGAGTTGGACTACGAGCAATTGTGTTTTAAATGCAGACACTGCCATGGACACGGTCATTTTGCAAAGCACTGCAAGAAGAAGGCGGAGGAACAAGTGGACAAACAAAACGGGGATCAATGGACCCTAGTGCAGAAAAATGCAAATTCAAAAAGAGGTACAGGAAAAGGCAATAAGAATGGAGAAACTAGCAGATCCAAAATAAACCAAGAAGTGGAAGCAAATCCAAATGGGACAGAATGTGTTCAACAGACCCACCAAGTTAACTCAACACAGGAGAATGAGGAGCAGGAAGATACTCCACCTTCACACAAAGAGGGAGTGGAAGCAACTCAGAGCGATACCAATCAAGGTAGCCCCACCAACCTATCATATGCGGATATAGCAAGGAAAAAACCAATGGAGAGCTCGGATTCATCGGAGGATGAAACCTACGAGCGTCCATCAAAAAAAGAAGGAAGGAAATCCCGAAAGGAAAAGAGGGAGGAGGAGGTAGAAAGACTCAAAACACAAGGAAGTCAGCCCACAATAGAAATGTCTATCGGGAGAAACACCAGACCAAGGCCCTCCAAGGGAGGCCACATCCAACAAAATAATAAATAATGAAGCTAGTCTCTTGGAACTGTAGAGGACTGGGGAATCCCTCCAAAATCGAGGCTGTTAAAGACCTTTTGAAAGCTGAACCCTCAGATATTCTCATGCTCCAAGAGACAAAAATAGAAGGGCAGGCCCTTCTAGAGATCAGTAGATCAAAGTGGAATAAAAAAACAGGCAAAGCAGTCAGTGCAAGGGGTACCTCCGGGGGCTTGGCAACTCTTTGGACTGAAGATCTTTTCCAACCGAATAACTTCCATGAAACCCAACATTGGATCTTCACGGAATTGAAACACAAAGCAAGTAAGTTAACTATCTCTCTTTTCAATCTTTATGTGCCAGTTTCTTATACTGAAAAAAGAGAATGCTGGAACAACCTCTCTGCATTTTTAGAACTTTCTTCCCCCATCAATATCATTATAGCAGGTGATCTAAATATCATAATGAAAGCAAAAGAGAAGAGGGGGGGAATTGTCAGCAGAGATCCCATGCTGCCCATGGTGGAGGAGCTCTCCCAGAGCTGGGATATGTTGGATTTTAACCCAGTTCGTGGCATATATACCTGGTCCAATAACCGGACTGGATCGGAATACATTTCTACACGTCTTGACCGCTTTCTGGTGCAAAGCTCCATTATGATGAATAAAAAAATCATCATCACAAAAATTTTACCTAAACTTACATCTGATCACAAGCCAATTCAGCTCCTCCTGGAAGAAGAAGAAGACCTTGGACCCATCCCTTTTCGTTTCAGCCCACTTTGGATTGAGAGAGATGGTTTCTTAGATACGGTGAAAGAAGCTTGGTCCAAATCCATCAAGGGATCCACAAGTTATGTTTAGGAGCAAAAGTTGAAAGCTACAAAACAAGCCTTGAAAGACTGGATCAAGAAACCAACCCATACTCCTCCTAAACAAAGAAAAGAGGTAGTTCATTCATTGCAAACCCTGCAAACCGACATGGAAAGTAAAGATATCACAACAGAATTGTTGGAAACAGAAATACAAGTACAACGAACAACATATCAGTATTTCTGAAAGGAAGAAGAATACTGGAGAATTAAATATAGAAGTCTGTGGTTAAAGGTGGGGGATCAGAATACATCTTTCTTTCACAGGAAATACAGAGCAAGACTGTCAAGGAATTACATAGCAGAAATCAAAACAGCAGAAGGTCAAGTCTGCAAAGGATTCAATCAAGTCAAGGCAGCTGCTGAAGCTCACTTCAAGAAACTATACAGTGCAGATGCTCAAAGTAATGATGAGTAAACTGCCGCATTTCTTTCAAATATACCCAACCTCATCAGCCCTGAAGAAAATGCAATCCTTTGCAGACCCATAACGGAGGAGGAAATCATAAATGTAATATGGGCCATGGAGGCGGACAAGGCACCTGGGCCTGATGGATTCACAATCCATTTCTTTAAAGCATGCTGGCATATAATAAAGGCAGACCTGCAGAAAATGATAAGAGGATTTATGACAAAAGCCAAGATAGGTGGAGGAACCAACTCCACTTACCTAGCTTTAATCCCCAAAGATACCAATCCTGAAACTATTTCTAGATTCAGGCCTATTTCGTTGTGTAATGCGTCTTATAAAATTCTGGCTAAACTGCTAGCAAATAGAATTAAGCCACTGTTAAAAAGGGTGATCTCCAGTTCCCAAAGTGGTTTTGTGGAAGGTAGGCATATCCTGGATAATGTAATCCAGGTCCAGGAGACAATCCACTCTAGCAGACAGCGGAAAGAGAAAGGAATGGTAATAAAATTAGATATGGCAAATGTGTTTGATAGAGTCAACCGCACTTTTCTTAGCAAAGTTCTTCTTACCTTTGGCTTCTCGGCCTTTTTTTTTCATCTCATCAAAGCCTGCATTGACAATCCGTGGATCGCCCCCCTTGTCAACGGCCGACCAACAAATTTTTTCCAAGCCAAGAGAGGCATAAGGCAGGGATGCCCTCTCTCCCCCTATCTGTACATTATTATGGCTGACTCCTTAAGCCGAAAGCTCAATGCAGAAAAACTTGCTGGTAACATACCGGGCCTCAAAACATCAATAGGAGCTGAGTCCACGAATCATGCACTTTTTGCAGATGATTCTCTCCTCCTAGGTGGAGCCTCCACTAGAATTGCCCGAGCATTTGACACCGTCCTTAGAAATTACTGCAGAGTCTCTGGAGCGGCAGTGAATGACAGTAAGAGTGAAGTTTTTAGTTGGAATATTGATCAGCAAGAACTTGCAGGCATAACTACACTTCTTGGGTTCAAAGGACAAACAAACTGGGATAGATTCAATTACCTTGGCCTGCCCATTATATCTAGAATCAATAAAAGAGCACTATGGAGCGAAATAATCTCAAAAATTAAAACCAAGATTGCAGCGTGGGGGGGTTACTGGTTGACCAAGGGAGGCAAAGTAATCTTGATCAAATCGGTGCTGTCTGCGCTCCCAATCTTCCAGGCTGCTTTTCTTTTGGCACCTAGAAATGTTATGGAGCAGATCTCCAAACTTCTCAGAGATTTTTTGTGGCAAGGAGGGAAAGGCAACGAAAACAAAATGCATCTGGTGAATTGGGATGTTGTAAAAAGAACGATGGAGGAGGGGGGGCTGCAAATAAGAGATCCCCTGCTCGTTAACTTAGCCTTGGGAGGTAAAATCTTGTGGAAATTGATCCACGATCCCACTCACCCAGTTAGCATCACACTGCGGTCAAAGTATGGCGTCAATAAAGATCTCAGCAACGTGATAAGCATGCCCACAGACAACAGCACGCAAGTCTGGAGTTTATGTTGCAAAAGCAGTAAACACTTCATAAAACAAATGTATAGAATCCCTGGAAGCGGCAAACGCATCCATCTGTGGACGGCAGCATCATGAGGAACACCCCCTTGGCAGATCATGTGGATATAACAGATCTAAGAACTTGGTTGGAGCGAGCTGGAGTCAAAAGTCTTTACGAGCTGTCGAAATGGAGCCAGCGTGGGGAATGGGAGGGCTGGGATCTCCATGGCGTTCCGAACAGATTGGCTTATCAACAATCTCTGCTGGAAGATCTACTGGAGGACGCTGCCCCTGTTCATAGAGCCACAAAAGATAGCTGGGGTTGGGGCCAAACTGGCGTTTACACCACAACTGCTGGTTATAGCGCTCTGCAGGGTTCAAGAAATAGTAGTCACACACCGGCTTTCTGGAAAAATGTATGGGATTCTTTTGCCACACCAAAAGTGAACTTCTTTTTCTGGACTTTGATTCATAACAAAATACTTACGGGAGACAATCTGGAGAAAAGGAATATAGTAGGGCCTCATAGGTGTGCGATGTGCAATAACAACTCTGAAATAGTCCAGCATCTATTTATGGGTTGCAGTGTTGCAAAAGAAGTTTGGGGGCTCATCTTAAAGGACTTGCAGACTCCTGTCCCTATCTTTAATTCTGCAGCTGATCTCTTTGCCTCTTGGAGGCATCTCTACCCCCGTCATATTCCCCAAAAATCATTTTGGAGCAGAATTTGGACAGTGATACCCAAATATGTATGCTGGCATCTTTGGTTGGCACGTAACCAGCAGATATTCAAAGAGGTGAGGCACACTCCGCTGCAAATAGCTGCAAAAGCCAAGGCCTTTCTGATGGAAGCGGCTCAACAGCAGTATATAAAAGAAGACCCTTTGCTCCTGTCAGAAGAAAAGATGTGGTTAGGTTCTCTAGTGCCTTATCCGAGCAGAAACTCCCCTAAACCACAAAGTGGTAATCCGGAATGGTGCTTAAGAGATAAAGAGGATTTCTTTCAAAACTGGTGGAGGTCTCAAAAAATATCCTCAGTCTTCTTCGATGGGGCGTCTAAAGGGAATCCAGGGACAGCTGGCGCTGGGGGAGTCATCTACTCTCCGGACGGTTACTCTAAAGACATCTTCTATTGGGGATTAGGTCAGAAGTCCAACAATCAAGCTGAGCTCCTTGGACTTCTCAAAGCCTGCCAAATTGCAAGAGACAAAGGGGTTAAAAATCTGCAAGTCTTCGGAGATTCAGAGCTAATAATAAAAAATTTAAACATGGGTGATCGATTCAATAATCCTAGCCTCAACAAAACTTTGGAAAGACTGAAAAGAGTTCTCCAATACTTTGACAGCTGCAAATTTTATCATATACTCAGAAAATTAAACAGTGAAGCGGATCAAATGGCAAACAAAAACAGTGCCCTCATGAAAGGGCTTATTTTTGTTAACAAAGAAAGTTTTGTTCAAATGCCCTGAATATTGTAATAGAGGAAAAGCGGCAGAGTTTAGAAATCTGCATTGTATTTGGGGATAGTTCGGAAAAGTCCCATTTGTTTCCAGATAAATAAAAATCATATAAACGTTTCAGTTAAAAAAAATATATATGACAAAGGGAGTGGAATACACAAAAATACACTAAATGACTAAGTAAATTGAATAACTAAAGCAAAGCTTGTCATTTCATGATTTCACCAATTACTTAGGATAAAGTATTTTTGAGGGTTTTGTGTGTTTTCTGAATGAAGGAAGTTAATTAAATGGGGTTTTATATTTCATTAAGTAAAAATGAGTCCTTACTTATGAAAATGAGTTAAACTGTATGAATGAGGGATAAATAATGGTAAATGGGGATTTAACATAAGAATTCAACATTTTCAACTAACCAGTCATCGAGCTTTAGGTCTGGTCCCAACAAAAGTCAGAGAAATGCTCTGAGCCTGTTTGACTGATAGTCTAGAATACTGAATACTTACAAGGGAGGGGAAATTAGTGATTTTTTGCCCAGTGATGAATATTACATGCTTTTTCCCACTTCTTTCTACCTACCCAACATTACTCTAACATTTTTTCTTCCTTTTGGCAGGTGCATTTAAGCTTGCAACCTTGAAACATTTATTCTTTTGAAAGCATAAACTATCTAATTCTACATTATTTCATCCGAGGGCTTAGATTAAATTGTTGAGCTCCTCATTATTCACTACCTATCTACTGATTTGTCAGGATTAAAATGTCTAACAAATCTTTATTCACTATCTAAAACATGGAAATTGAAAGCATGACAAGTCAAGTTTAAACAGTTTAACTCATCATGGATTATGGCATTTATTGACACTCTACCATATTCATTTATTTAACAGAAAAAGTCAAAAGTAGTGACATTTGGACTTGCTCACTTTTATGTCTTATTTTCATCTTTTTTCTTTTGGGGTCTATATTTTCTAAGTCCTTTGATATTTCTTTTAGGACTTTTTTACCCTCTTTTTTATTTTTTTATTATTTTTTATTTTTTTCAAAATATGGGAAAACAACTTGCAGAAAGAAAAGTATGTACATATTTACAAGACTATCATAGTCAATTCGAAATTATGAATCCTATTATTTATAGGACCCTAACACGTAGCAACCATATTCATGTCTGGATTCAGAAAAGGATTTGTCAACACAGCAAATGAAGTCGAGGTCTTAAGAAATTTTGAGACTTCAGTGCGGTGAGGATAGTCTCGAACAAAGTGCTCCTCATTACATATCAAGCAAGGGTAACAAGGTTTCCGATGTTTTCCATATTTTTTATCAAATGATCGTTCCTACAGGGTTGAATTTTGCTTTTTCTTTTCTTTCCCCTTTTTATTGCTTCCGGGTTGCTTGTCACTTTTGCCTTTATCAGATGACACAGTATGAATTTTAGAAGAAGGTGCAGGATCAGATGCAATAGAGTTGTGAGTGTTTGCAGAACCTATCATATCATCACTGACATGATAGTCCTTAGATGGAGGAGGAATAGTAAAATTTGATTGCAACGCATTTGAAATTTTCTCATAGAGCGTGCCAAACTGAGTATAAATCAAATCTAAGTATTGGGCACGAGCAATGACCTGCTCTTCAATGACGACGCCACCTTTAGCTACATCCTCAGTGATAGATGGCAACAAGGACTCAACAAACCGCTCAGCGAGGAGCTAATTAGGAACAAATGTTTTAACCATTCTACGAAGACGATGCCACTCATGAATATGATCATAAATGTGAGTGGCAGTTTTCTATTTAAAATTGGTCAGCAGTTCTATTCCAATTTCATATCATATGGATAACTGGAAGCAGGTTAAAAATGTAGTAGCTAAGGCAATGAAATTATCAAATGAAGCTCATGGTAGTTCAATGTACCACTTCGCAGCCAGACCAGTGAGTGTACGCTATAAAAGATGTAGTCGAACGGAGTCATCAATTAAGGAGTTGGATGAGCACCACAAATGATAAGTCATAACATGCGTTGACGGGTCTTCTACAGGGTTTCCATTGAATTTAGGAATGTGGAAGGGTAATTTATGTGGTATCACTAGCCACCAACGAGAATAGATGATAGGATCATTGGTAAGCCGATTTAACTCGGGTAATTCTAAAGTTGCAACAAAGGGAAACTGTCGATTCAATTCAGGTTGAGAATAACCAGGATATGATGGAATTGCTTGGGCAACAGGTCTTTGAGCACCATCATAAGGCATTTGTTGCTGGTAACCTGGATAGGGGTTTTTTTTATGACCAAATGCTTGAGGGATTAGTTGACCAAAACCTGGGTAAGTTGTTTGTTGTTGGAATTGTTGTTGTGGAATTTGCGGTTGTGGCTTCCAAGGTGACTGCCCACCAAGATTATAGCCCAAACCATAATATCTTGGACCCAGTTTTGAATAGGTAAGACCGGTAGGTGCCTATGACATCCCATAAAAAGGTAATCTAGCTTGTGAATGAAAGGTTCTGGATACAGGTGATTGTTGTAAACTAGCCGAAGGAGTTGGAGTCTGAGGGCCCAAAACTTGAGGGTAATGGGTTGAAGGACCCGCTTGAGATGGTTGAGGTACAACAATCTGAGCCTGTAACAGGGGTAATGATGTATTAACAAGTGGAGTAGATGTAGGTGCAATAGGTTGAATCGGTTGATATGAATGCACAATTGTTTGTGGTTGAACGGGCAGGATAGGCTGCCACTGACAAACATTCATTCCAACATTTGGGTGACCATAAAACGATGGAGTATTGTCAAAATGGGTGACCATAGGGTGCCCCCCAACATGAGGAGTATAATAATATGGAATATATTGTTCTCCAAATGGTGGGAGTCCATTCGATATTGTACTGGATGGAATGTACCTAGATGGACCAGCTTGATGTTACACTAAATATGTGTATAAAAGATCAAGTCGTTCAATAATCATTAGAGATGTACCAAATAGAATACCAGAAGATGACATGGGTGAAGTCCATTGATTTGAGGATGCACCAAAGTAGGTTCCAGATGATTGGTAACCTGGTGGGATGGAAGGACCACCATAAAGATGTGACTCTGGTGATGTGGTAAACATCGATGGAGTAGCAACAATAGATGTTGTTGCAACTATAACAAATAGTACAATCGGAGATGTTGACTCAGCCATGGTCATACGACCCAGTGTATACCCTATAGGATCTATGGGAACTTGAATTGAAACAAGATCAAAAGAAGCAGTGTAATTCAACCGAAGGATAGACTTGTAAATATAAAGCCCCGACCCAAAATGAGTTGGAGTTGAGGGGCGTGTTTCTCATTGAGGTTCTTCCTCAATCGAGATCAAACTAGGTGGAATGATTTCATCGTCAGGCCTGAGATATATATCAGGTGGTTGACTACGCGAAAGGGAAGACTCAATGGCTACGATCGACTGAGGAGCGACTGATACAGGAACAAATTCCAGTTGTTCTATTTCAGGATCTAGATGTTCTGGTAAAAGAATGATGGGATCCTGATCAACTTCCAACTGAACAAATTTGAGTTTGGGAGGTATGGTCTCACTGATTGGATGGATAGTGTCCACGGGTAGTTGTGAGGAATCTGTTTCGATCATAGTGAATGAACCAGGATGTGTAGAAACGACTCGAGACGACTCTAGTAGATGTGATGAAGATGACGCACTAGAGGTACTGATGGTATTGGTTTCGGTAGAACGAGGTCGCCTTCACCGACCAGAAATGGATTTCGGTGGTAAAGGTGGTTTAAGTGCTATTCTACGCGAACGACGAGGAAAGGGATGTTCTTCTTCCACGATGACTGATTGATTTTATTATAAAAACAAATAAACAAATAAAAGGGTGATATTAGGCAAAAGGTTTACCAAGTAATTGTGAACTACAAAATACCTCATGGCGAACCAAGAAGTACGGACGGGAAATCTCACCGAATGTTGTGTTTGGTGTATCACAAGTTACAAGGCGGCCGACTTGGTTACCTATGGATGGTAAGAAACCTAAATTTTTCCTCCCAAATATACTCGAAGGTATGTTGAGGCCCAAGTCTGTATTAGTGTTGTCTAATGCGAAACCATACAGTGAGAGCACCCCCTTATACTTTTCGTACTATAACACCACCCTATATACACGAAGGTACGTGGATGAGCTTCGATATACTTACGTACGTGGAGTGGGATTTCACACTCGGAATGTATCGCAGACAAGTTAGCGACAACTACTATGTTTAATGATGCCGAAACACATCTCTAGCCTAGACCTTCTAAGTGTTATTTTTAATGTTACAATGCTTTCTTAGATTGATTGAGGTAAATTTTATGTTCGTATTGTTTAAAAGTTTATCTTTGAGGTTCACCATGTGATGTAATGGGAAATTCCTAAAATGAAAACTAAATGAGAAGCAAACTTTTCAATGAAAATCCTAGCTACTAAGGGGAAAGAGCAATCAGATTTTGAGCATACAACAAAGAGCACAAACTAAATGCAGACTCCCCTAACTTTTTCCTATGCAACACACCCAATATCTAGATGCACATGCATGTTTTTCTTTTAAGCTCCCTTTAATATGAATGAGTGAAAGGAAACTAAATGCACAAATCAATCAAACAAATGTTTTCTTTTGAGAAACGAGGAATGAAACAACAATTTCTCTTAGGAAAATGAAGAATTAAACTACAATTTTCCTGTAGGAAAAGAGGAATGAAACAACAATTTCCTTTTCGAAAACATAATTGATCTAATGCAAAAATTAACTACTTTGAATTTGATTTTCCAATGATAAAGAAAAAAACTAATGAAACATTGAACAAACTACTTTTCAAAGGAGGAAGAATAAGGAATGTTTACTGGTCTCTAAGAGCAATCAAACATCTGAGAATACAACAGACAATTGGCTTAAACTGAAAGAAAAGACAAATTTTGATGGAATTTGGTTGGCTAAGGGGGAAACGCACCCTGTAAGGGCAGACAATGCGTTTCAGTGCACCCCTAAATGGAACACAATGCATTGCAATGCACTGTACCCTGACCAACAGTGCGTTGGGCGCATCTAAGTTTGGGAAACAAGTAGCTAAACACACTTCTAAGGAAATTTTCTCATTCAAATGACTGATAAAATAAAGTAGAGTCGACTGATGATGGTAAACAGAGACAAAAACAACAAGAATGATGGATTTATCCATAGTGGAGTCACCAATTTTTTATACATAATTCTAATCTACAAATAAACTAGATTCCTTGAGTGTGGTGTTCCTTCGCTCAGAACAACAGAAGAAATAAAACTATTATTTTCTCTAAGAAAAATAGATAGACAGAAAGGAAATAAGCCTGCTTGTGATCCTTTCGCTCTCCTTCTCCTTATGTCATTGTTGTCGTCACTCTCAATCCAACTAAAGCCACTAGATCGATTCCTGCAATCAAAGACAGAGAACATCGAACAATATACAAGTATCTACTTATATTAACCAAATTGAACCGATTAGATCTGAGAATACATACACAATTGAGAATTCAATTCACAAGATATAAGCATACATATGAGAAAATGAACAAATATATTTATTAAGAAAGTAGGAGGAGAAGATTACAACCAATAGATCGATTCATCGTCAACCTGCTCCAACTTCATTCGGTCCTCATCACAACAAGCATCATCTCAGCAACATATTAGTACTTCCAGCTCTCACCAATCGAGAATCTAACAACATAACATAACACAAAATTCTTCCTCCCTAGCACTTAGATGAGTGCTCAATTTATAGGGAAATTGAAGGTAATTTCTCAATAAATGGAATTTAATGGCTTTCCAATAATAGGTGAGACATGTTTCCAACTTCAGTGGTGATGGATGAACACTTGTATTCAAAGTATGACACCTATGAGCTCTTCTAGAAGGCACTGTACATGTGGAGTTTCCCGGAACAATGATGATTTCGCTTCCAGGAGACCAACGCACCCTTGAGTGTCGGGAAGTGCACTGCAGTGCACCTTTGCATGGAGGTAAGTGCACTACAACGCAGTTAGGCCCTTGCAAAGGAGAGTTGATGAGTCAATGGGTCATATAATATATAATTCAAACCTTGGAAATCTCACAATTGAAGCCATCAAAGGAATGTCTTCACTTAGGGCATATATCAATTGAATTAAGGGGATGATAGACCCTATTCATTGGTCTTAGGGGATGATTCCCAAATTGACCTATAACACACCACCTTCCAATTGTCGCGGTGGCTCCCACTCAATGCCAAATTCCACCGTAGCCACATACGCACAAATATATATATATATATATATATATATATATATATATATATATATATATATATATATATATATATATATATATTTCAACAGTCCATGATGCTCGTGCTCCAGATCGACGTTTTACCACCAGTCAACATGCACGAATGTCAACAAGGGTAGAGGTGGCGCAAAGCAGTTTATCAAAACCGCCCATCACTAAATCTACGACATGGATCAATTTTGATATCCCTCCATCATATTTTTCCAAATCATTGTAGGGGGTGTCGCAAGGTAGTCTCTAGTTCCCAAACCACTTACGTGTTTGCTGACATGCGCATAACAACAAGTTGTGGAATGCACTATACATATATCCTTGGCACCTATGATACTTTACCATGTCGTACCATATCCACGTCGTCACCCTCTACACGTTAACAAGTCCTCCACGTTGTCTCGGTCCTTTCATCCCGGTGCTCCCTTCACCTGAAGCTCCTTTGAACTTTCGGGGTTGGGTCCTTTGGGACACATCATCTTGATCCCTACTCTCCCATTTATTCTCCTTGACTACTCACCTTTAAACCTCTAAGACACATCATCCCACACTTACGTCATCCTAAAATCTATTAAACTTCTTACAACTACGTTGTTGGGGTCTTGCCTCTAGGTTTACGTGGATTGATGGGCCATACCTCCATACAACCCTTGCCTCTAGTTGGTCCATGGTGTTGGAGTGCCACGAAATCCCGTGCTAAATCACCTCACTTCCCTTCTCGGGTGCTCTCGTAAATGTTTTGAGATAATTTTTTTGGCTGACTTGTTAGGTGGGTCCACCCCTCAGCTAATAGAGGGACTGTTAGGCTCACGGATATGCCATCATGGCTCGAGATTACATCATCCTACTCATTCCTTGCATGCCTTTCTTTATTCCTTTCGAGAATGACTTTGGGCTTGCATGTACAAGTGGGCCACACCTCCATGTGGTTCTCGCTCATGATTAGGCCACGACTTTCCTCCCTCCATGAATGTCGTTATAAGTCGTCCCAGCCTTCCTCTCCCAGATTTTCCTCTCACGCTTCTTATTTAAACTCTGGGAAGACTCTTACGAGCTAACTTGTATCAGGGCCCACCTTGCACCAATATAATTGCAATCGGTATCACATGGAGTCCACCACATCTTGGCCCCACGTTATCCCTCTTCTTCCAATCAAGCTTCCCCTTTGAACTTACGGGATATAATCCTCTAGAATGAGCTATCGTATGGGCTCCATTTCCAGCTAATGGGAACACTCTTCGCCTCTGTGTCATAAGCCTAACTGGCTCGGTGCCTCGTTAACCCACTCGTTCCTTTGTGTTTCTAATTAGAAGCTTCTGAGATGTGGCCTCTGGGCCATGTCACCCTCCATTCGTCCAATTGTGACATGGCTTAATATAGGCAACCAATCCAAGGTATCCACAGTGAGTATTTCATCAAACTATTTGGATAAGAGTTATCCAATTAAGGTTATAATATTGAGCCTTATCCTACCTTCGCCGCAACGCTTCTCACCGCAATAATTTTCCATGGCCCGCTTATGGGGGTCTTACCAAATCACGAGCATACACTCGATCATGGATCTGGTGGTTTTCATGATGACCCGATCCCTTCCTACGCACTTTGCAATTCAAGCACAAATTTGATTATGGCTTGGCCCCAATGGCTTTGCAAGTGTCTAGATCTACACCAACATTTATCCATGGACATTCAATTTTTATTAAACACTTACTGGTGCTATCCTTCTTGAGCTTACGCTAGATCTACTCTTCCTGAGTCCATGGGATTCATGAGATATCATGAAGGCCACGAATATATTAGCATTACTTGAAGGAACATGGAATTCCTATTTTGAGTTTGAATACATGCATGAGCCTTATGGACAAGTGAACAATGGATAAGTTCCTGAACTTCAAGCATTCCATGTTTAGGGATAGGGAATTCCAAGCATGACTACATTGGCGACCTTTCAACCATCCCCTACTAAGAACTTGGTGACTCCTAAAGGGCGTCTAGTTCTCCTACCACACGCCAAGATGCACCTTATGGTTTACAATGACCCTTTGTGCAACACCGCAATGCTTATTAAGGTTTTTAGGGGAATTTGGCTATTAGCAAGGATGCACACATCATCCCTCATGGATAAGATATTATCCCTCGAACACCATGGTTGCTACTGGCCATTCAGAAATGAAGCTACCACAACATCTCAGTGTCAAGATGTTACACAAGAGATGGATTCCAACCTAAGAAGGTTCAATATTAATGAAACGAGGGCATAAATGCATCTTGCAGAAAATACAAGAATATACACGTCAATCCCTCTTATAAGGTTGTGCTCTTCCCAAGAATGCACATAGATCCTTTGGACCAAATCCTGGTCAAGTGAATATGCAAACCCAATACTAGGGAACTTGTCACAACATGCTAAAGAAGCCCCTCATGTAAAATCATAAGTCATTAAGTTAAGTAAGGAGGAATTCCTCAACATTATTACAATGCATCACAACAACAAAAATGGCTTGTAACCAACACCTTCAACACATTACACATAGGCCTTGTTAACATGGGTTGTCCTCCATGTAACCATTATACTGTAAAAAAGGATTCCTTGTGTTAATCATTGACATGATTAGTGTATATTCTTATGGATATTTTCAATGCCTTTAAATTTTGCACATTATGTTATTCGTTTCTGTATTCTTAACAATACAATCAAGTATTCAGTACAGGGTACCATTTAAAACTAGAAATGCAACATTTTTTTTTTGTTATCATGTAAGGGCATTACATATTATGTTATTCATCATTATAATTTCAAAATGTATTCATGTATCTTTCTCTAAAACACCATTTTAAACCAGAAATGCAACATACATTCATTATCATTTAAACAAATACACAAGATAATTTATCTTGTAAACTTTTATGGAAACTAGTCAGGGATTATGACTGTCCACCCAACCATAGATAGCTACAAATAGTTCTCACTTGCAGCTGTCACCCTCGAGCCAGATTCCAAAGACTTAGATGGTCTTTCTCAAGGGATTATACACCAACTAGCTAAAACAGGGACTTTAGAGTTCCTCCTACATCCACCCACCAACTATTCAATAGTGAACCAATGCATAGTGAATCCAGAGGCCTGTTGCCTCCACCCTTTAAGTATCAAATAGCTGCACACACTCCAGGAAATCCAGAGGCTTCCCCTCCACCCTAGAATCATGCAACACAGTGGTTCCACCCCATGAAGGGAATCCCTAACTCACTACCAAGAACCAAATGAAAGGACAACAAACGAGACCCTAGGGCTTCCTTACTAGGGATCCAAGGCCTAAATGTATACCCTAGGCTATCATGGGAATCTAGAGAATTCCATCTCTAGCCTCTAGCCCCCCAGAGCATCCTAAGATTAAACTCCACCTAAAGGAAGTCTGGTTGTGCTCCTATTGGTCAACCGAAACATAATCAACTCCTCCTAGAGGCTAGCAAAAGACTTCGTGTGCTTCCAATGTCACCCACTGGGTTCCAAAATATGAGGTCCTTCCCTTTTCTTCGTTGCTTCATTACCTCTTTTCTTTTCTTTTTTATGCCTCTGCTTCCTCGCGAGCAATCCTACCCAAGAAAAAAAAATCGTTCTTGTCACTTGTATGTGCTCTTTTCCACTACTCTTTCCCAACTGTCATCACAATATATTTCCCATTAATTTATTTTTCCTTATTATCTTGTAATGTTTTCAAAGCAACATGGTCTATGTATTTCTATTGCAGTTCCATAAATTCTGAAAATACCATGCCATCAAATTGTTATCAGAACCAGTTCATATTTTATTGTAGCAAGGAAACTTAAACATTCCAAACAAGTAACCACCAGTCCCTAGAATATGTGTCCCTTGCTGAACCCATTTTTTTTGTAAGAAAATATTTACATTTAATTTCATGAGAGAAACATGGTTGGGGCTATCATAGGATGAATCCATATTGGACACTTTTAACAATTATTTAAAACTTCAAAAACAACATGCAAATAATACTTATCAACAACACATTAATTTATGCATGAAGCTTATCTTAAATAGTTTCAATGTTTACAAGTACCAACTTGAAGGAGGAAACAACCCCCTAGTTTACCAACACCTACTGGAAGGAGGCACAAACCCCCTAATTTAGAGGCTTCAACATGAAGGAAGCTACAACTTCCTTGTCTTTCTCCACCTTGCCAACCTTGCTTTAATAAAGATAAATAAGGACTCCTTTACCAAGATATTGGCCCTCTCACATACATTGCACATGAGAAAAACTATAGTAGTACATTTTGTCAAAGGTGCAGGCCTGTAACAACCTTCTAATTAGAACCAAAAACCTTCAAAAGTGTGCTAAAACCATTTTTAAAAATGCACCAAAAATAACTTCAAAAAATGTGCCAAAACCCTTTAAAAATGTGCCAAAATCCCTTCCATATATAACCTCTCCAATTTGACCTCTCCTCACTTCTGGTTCATGAGATACGAACCCTAAAAACCCTTCTTCCATTTTCTTGTTTAAATAGATCCAAATTTTCCTTGAGCGAATTGCTAAAATGCCTCCTCCTTATGGCTATATATAATGCTCTTCACAGTCCAAACGGCCATTGTGGCGCCCACCTGTCACTGGTTGGGGCCAACTTTTAAAACGCTACATAATTAATAAACTTCAAAAATTCATATCTCCTCTCCTCAACCGTGAGAAGTTAGAGGGAGTGTAATATACCGTTGGAATGGTCTCCATAAAATATTTCCAACCATCTGTGGTATGCTTCCATTTGAGATAGGTAAATGGAGTACAAATGCATTCAAAGAAAGGGTATCAAATTATATTTTTCTTGGACAACCTTCGCATCAATGACAACTTATTTCAACAATCCCCCCCTTTTTCATAGATGGTAACCAATATACTCCCCCTTTAATCATTCTCTCCTTCTCTTCATGCTTCCTGGTCTTTCTCCCCGCCTTTGACATAAAGGGGGTTTCTTCTCTTTAGGGTCGCTCCTTTGAAACTTATGGCACTCAATAATACTTCACATTTCTTTTTTGTCTTCTTATCCTTTCCTTCCTTGTTATCCTTGGAGCTCTTTTGTGTGGCTTCAATCTTATTTCTCTCTTTTTTTTCTACGATGTATATGTTATTTGATCTTCTTGTTGTTATTGCAACCAATCTTCCTGAGTCTTCTTTTGTGATTTCACATCTTCAGGAATAAAATATGAGATTGTATCCCTAATCACACATTTTCCTAACAATAAGGAGATTATGCTTCAAATCCTCAACCAATAATATATTTGCTACTTTTACATTTTCACTTCCAAGAATTGTTACACCCTTTCCAAGTATATTGATAGGAGATTCATTCCCAAATGAAACACTACCACTTTTTCTTTTCTCCAAAACGATCTTTTCATCCCCAGTCATGTGTGTTGAGCATCCACTTTCTATGTACCATTCATCTTCTTTATTTTTAGCAAGCAATGCTAGTTTGCAATATTGTTTCTTGTTCTTTTCCCTTATTGCAGTTGTTTTATTTTTATTTATGATAGGATCATCTTTCTTTATATTTTCGTAATATTCTTCCTTGTGACCAAAATTATTACATTTGTAGCATACAATGTTCAATCCATCAGTGGATCAAATGGATTGTAATTTCTATTAACAAATCCATGAGCGTTTCCAAGTCTATGGTCTTCCTTTGTATATCCATAATCATTTATTTTTCTTGTATAGTTGTTTCTTGCATTGATTTTACATTGAATTTATTTTATGTCTAAATTTTATGCAAGAATAGCATGCCATTAAAAATATACGTGGTAGGAATGGACCTTCTTGGTGGCTTAATTTTCCTGAATTTTGATCTTTTGTTCCAACTGGTGATGAGATGTTCATGTTGTTCTTCAACTCCTTTTTGTTTGTTGTTTTCACCTTTCAAAACATTGGCATAACTTCTAGATGTTTCTCCATTTTTCCTTACCAGTGGTTGTGTGTTTGTTTTATATATTGTTGTTGTTTTTAAACTGTTGCCATAACCAAGTCCTATCTTATTGATACATAGTCATTGTTTGCTTATCATTTCATCCAATTTTTCAATACTTCTTTCAAATTTCAAGTAATTATTTAACTTTTTTGTTTCCAAAATTAGCTCCTTTCTTGTGTGATTTAATTATACTTTCAATTCCTCATAATCTTTGGCTTTAGCTGACAACTTCTTCAAACTATTAATTTTCTTTTCAAGCTCATGATTCTCTTCTTCACACCTTTTCAGATGGCCTTTCAGTTCTCTATTTTTGTTTATGAGCTTGATATTTTCTTCTTCCACATACTTCAATTTGTATTTGAGATTCTCTTCATCTTCCTGTTAAGTTTATGTATAATATTTGATTCCCCAAAAGGTGTTTAATTCCATATTTGTTTCTTTTGTAACAAACTTAATTGTATTGTTTATGAACTCTTCTTCAAAACCAACACTATTTGTTTTAGAAGTGTATTTTTTATTAACTCTTCTTCAAAACCAATACTATTTGTTTTAGAATTTTTATGGTTGCCAATTTAGGTTTCTCGAGCCATGAAGAGACCTTCCCTTACATCACCTTATTTTCCATCACTTTCATATGAAGAACTGTTTTCATATTTGGAGTAAAGACTATTTTTCTTGTAAATTCCTTTTTTTTCTACAAAAGGACATCTCTTAGCATAGTGTACTATTTTACCACAATTGAAACATTTAAAGGGTAACTTACCTTTATATCTTCTGGTTCCCCTTTATAGCTTCCTTACAAAATTTTCTTCTTCTTCATATGATTCATCGCTTAGTCTTCCTTCTACCCTATGTTCTTTGTTCCTTGCCTTCATTGAAGCCTTAAAGGTTGCTTTTCTATTTGGCTATCCAAATTTTGTATATATTCTCATTTCATATGTTGTTAGGGTGTAATGTATTTCATCCAATGTTATTTTGGTCAAATCCATAGTTACTTATATGGTAGATACCTTGGCATCATATCCCATAGGAAGCATTCTCGGTGCTTTTTGTACGATCAAATATTCTTGGACTTCTTCTCCTAATCATTTGATAATATTCGCAACTTCGTCTACTCTAACTAAGTAGGCTGAAATATTTTATTATTCATTCATTTTCATGTTTTCAAACTATGCTCTCTGTTATTGAATCCTCACCTGTTTGACCTTTTGATCTCCTTCATAAACACTTTTAAGTTTATTCCAAACCTCTTTAATTGTGTTGCACCCCATCACCTTGGTCTTAACAATTCTTGACAATCCACATGTGATAGCATGACGAGCCTTTGAATTATTCTTCTCATCGAGATCAATTAGAGGATTTTTTGGAACTTTGTAGCCATTAACAATAGAGAGCCAAACATCCACTCCTAAATCCTTCAAGTAAATTTCCATGTTATTGATCCACAACACATAATCATTTCCATTAAAAACCTTAACTATGTTTGGAGAGAGGCCTTTCATTTCATCCATATTTTTTCACGATCTTCCTTCCAGTGATTATAATGTTATGAAGGTAACTTGCTCTAATTCTAATTGTTGGAAATATTACCAATACTGAGAGGGGGTGTGAATTAGTATTGGACACTTTTAACAAGTGTTTAAAACTTCAATTACAAAATGCAAATAACACTTATCATCAACACATTAATTTGTGCACAAAACTTATCTGAAATGATTTTAAAGTTTGCAAGTACCAACTTGATGGAGGCAACAGCCCCCTAGTTTACCAACACCTACTAGAAGGAGGTACGAACCCCCTAATTTACAAGCTTCAATCGAAAGGAAGCTACAAATCCCTTGCGTTGCTCCACCCTTCCACCTTTTATTTAATAAAAAGATATAAGGGCTCTCATACTAGGGATATTTTCCCTCTTGCATACATTGCACAAGAGAAAAAACTATAATAGTACATGTTTTCCAAGGTGCAGTCCTGTAACAACCTTATAACCAAAACCAAAAACCTGCAAAAGTGTGCCAAAACCTTTTTAAAACGTACCAAAATCCCTTCCATAGATAACCTCTCCAATCCAACCTCTCCTCACTTTTGGTTCATGAGATATGAACCCTAGAAACCCTTCTTTTCCTTGAGAGAACTGCTAAAATTTCTCCTCCTCGTGCCTATATATAACACTCTTCAGGGTCCAAACTCTCACTTTGGGTTGACTTTTCGAAGGCAACATTATTAATAAACTTCAAAAATTCATATCTCCTCAACCGTGAGGAGTTAGAGGGAGTGCCATATATCATTGAAAAGATATTAGAATAAGATTTCCAAGCATCTATGTTATTCTCCAATTTGAGCTAGGTAAATGGAGTAAAAATTCATTCAAATAAAGGGTACCAAATTCTCTTTTTCTTGGACATCCTTTGACATCAATGGCAACTTCTTTCAACAATTTATAAATGGATTTTCCTTATGACACTATCTCTACCCGTGATGGAAAACCATTTATCCTATACAAGGAGGCCATTATGAAATATGAAGTTGAATATATCAAGGAACTTATAAATTAGATATATAGCATTAACATATAATTTGTGAATCATCGCATATTCACTAATTCAATGACACCAAAGAAATACTAATTTTAGGACTTTTCCATCCTCCCTTTTGTCCACGAGGAAAGCATTGACAATATTGTCCAGAGGGGGGAGTTGATGAAAATGAAAAATTTTAACCTTTATCTTTGAAATTTATTATCATTACTTTGGTCCTAGAAGGGTCATGAATGATGAAATATTGAAAGGAAAGGAAAATGATAGGCTTGCGAGTAATATATACCCTATAAGTGATGGTAATCTATCACCATCTATTCATAATAACCGCGGGAATACAATTGATGTTGTTAAGAACTCTAAGGGTATTGCTCATGATCAGAAGGTAAAAAGAAAAAGAAAATGTAGACCTTAAAAATTCTTTTATCATAAGATTAAAGAACAATCCCTCTTGCGGACAAGAGCGATCTCCCTTGTACTCCAACGAGTAACTAGAAACAAACAGACAAAACAATTGCGCTTTCCTTAGCCTATAACTGAAACATGAAACATGTAATATGTGAAAGATCACTTACCTATTAACGAAGTGCTTGTAGAATTCCTTTCAGCGCTTTCCACATGTAGCTTTTCCTTGATGCTTTACAGTCTCTCCAAATGCTTTCCACAGCTTCTCCATGATGCGCCAAAAGAGATCTGCATAGACAAAAACATTCAAAAGGATCAAAGCATCTCACATATAAAAGAAAAAGTAAATGAAACCCTTAATCTAGCATACAACATATAAATGAATCAATAATCAGTTATAAACCATGTGGGTGATCAAGGAATCCCACAAATAACATCGAAATAGACACAATTAGGAAAGAACAATTACTTTGTATTAAAATAAAAAGGGAAAAGAAGCTTACAACCTGGTGCCTTGAAGTCGCAAGCCTATTCCAATGGTCTCCTTTCCTTCCCTTGATGACTAGCTCTTCAGACCCAAAACCAACAGCATGAGTTTACCAATCCAAGTCTCTCTAAAAAGCCTCCTCCAATCTCCATTCCTATGTTGAATTTATAGGAAGGATGAGGAGGTTTCTAATTCCACTTTTCAAGGGATATGATCCGTAAGAAAAGGAATTTAGTTACATATACCAAGGGATGAGGCGTAGGTATGTAGCGGTTCAAGGTTTCTAATTTGGATAAGATTCCTTAAACAAAGCTTCTAGAATTTACTTTTTTATTTTTACGTGCATGAACAGACATGCGCACTTTTTGTTCAGAAAACTGCACAGATCTGCGCAGTTTTTGTACAAAAAAAATTGCACATGCGCGGGTTTTGTTCAGGAAAACCGCGCAGGTGCTCAAAAATGGTTTTAAAGCAGTCAAAACCAAAATTACTTTTGTCCCTGGTATTATGTTACTTAAAGCTTCATAGGGGATTCACTTGAGACACTCCATCGGATGGTGAGATATTTGAATCGACAGCCATGGTGACAAATTTTAGTGTAACAAATTACCCCCTAAAGTGCGAAGCCAAAAAAAATGTTTGATGACTGAAGCGCTTTATCGTGTCAAAGGTTCGGATTAGAGACCAATTGATTGAAGACCTGAAACAAGCAATCAAGGATTACCATATCATGCTTTCATATAAACATCACTGAGGTAGGAATTCCCATACTCATAGTAAACATAACTCGATGAACTAGTAGGGAAATGTACAAAGATCCATGCCAATAGTAGACATAGTATGGACGCAGCCATCAATGGATCTATATTTACAATCATGAATATTTAATAACTCCACGTAGCCTGGATGGATGAAACTAGATCCAGGGTCTTGATCTCCATCTCTATCGATGCATAAATCTAACCATGCGAGTGAATGTCTTGAATTTGAACATGGTAGAAACCACTTGATTAACGGTCAATGATGTGAACCATTAACAAGTGCGAGAGAAACCACCAATAATGTTAATGGTCCTCAAGGTACTCCTAGTATAGTCTATGAAGTGTGATTAAATGTCTTGAAGTCAAACACTCATAGAATCATTCGATCGAAGGTCAATGGTGAGAACCTATCATCGAAAGCGAGAAACCTTCCATTGAGGCATGTAGGCTCCAAGGTACCAAAAGGTTCTAGATCATCTTCCTAGATAGTGAGTTGATGTCGATATAAAGTGATCCGTCACAGGAGGGCCTACGACACGAAACTCATGTCAATTTTTGAAGAACAAATTGAAGTAATTCAGGACTAAATCAGGGATGACCGACGCGATTGAAGGTTATGAATATCAAGGTAGTTTAGCTGAGGTTGGACTTCTCTTGAACATATTGGCGACACAACACATGAATTGACATCATTTGACTCAACGATAATACCCAAAACCAACTGAAGACTTTCAATGAGGTTTGATTAAATGTGAGTGTTGTAGAGGTAAATCCCCTTTGCAGACATAGGCGATCCCTACTAGCCCAGAATGGGTCTAGCAACAATCGTAACACGCTATGGTGCAGGTCCCTAATTCCAATAAACCAACTTGCGAAGAAGGTTTACCTCAAATCCAACGTTGTCGTTTGTAGAGGAGATGATGCTCCCGTTTCCTTGCTCTAGCAGATCAAAATCCTCTCGTTGGCCGCGATAGAACACCTGCACACACAAGAAACACGACAAACACAAGCGTAAAACCCGATATATGCAATTATGTATCAATCAGAGAAGACACAACTCATGATCATAATGAACAATATGAGTGGAACCATAACCAATAGTTGCTTATCATTAATTCATACAAAGGAAAATACAACCTGGCTCTGACGCTGAACTTTCCTTCGGCGGGTCGTCAGCGGAATACGTCTCGGTAAAGATTTTCGGGAATGGGGACAAGCCTCTCTCTTCGATCGTCAATCTCCTTGCTATTTATTTGGCACTATGAGGACTATCAAGGCTCTTGCAACATTCTTTAGGCTATGAAGGCTCTTGGAGATTCTTGGAGATTAGCTTGCAAAGGAAAATGGCAAGCTTATATAGATGGTGGAAGGGGAGTTGGGATCCCTATAATCATGGGATTGGCCCTATCCTCAAGGAAGCTTCCATGAGAGGTGGCAAAATTACTTCCTCTACATGTAGAACCGAAGCCAAACGTCCCAACTCAATTTAGAGACCAGTTCAGGAGTTGGTTGGAGTCAATCTTCTGCCATTTATTTTTAAAAAACACCCTTTATTAAGCCTGGTGCGAGTGCGACTCTGAGACAGAGCACCAATTGGCGCGCCCTCTTTGGAATATTTCCCCCATTGGCGCGGGTATAACATAGGCTAGTCGCGCCAAGGATGAAAAGGCTATTTTTAGGGTTTTTCACAAGGAGTCGTCTTCAGGGGAATGAAAGTACATGTCTAGGGGAATGCCATGAAAGTGTTTTCAGGTTATGTCACTGCTCACAGGTCACGGAATGAGCCCTCCAATGTGCGGGATGGGGAATTTCAGGGACGGTGACAAATTGCTGTGTAACAGTGAGGCAAATGGATTTCCCAACATGGACACAGATGTGATAGAGTTTCATGTTCAAGAGCGACATAATGCCTTTAATAATACAAAAATGAATGTTCTTTCCCAATTCCCCCCCCCCCCCCCCCACCATTACTGGCAAGTACCTCTTTATTTTTTTCAAGCTTGAGGAGGATAACATTTGCTTGTTTGTATAAGCTCATCCTTCAGATGAGTCCTTCGAAGTATTTTTAACGAACCCTAGGAAGGAGTGGTTCGGTCCCGTTGTACTCAACGGGTCCTACACTGTTTAATTTTTATGAGTCCAATGTAGGGTTAACTCAATGTTATTTTCATGTTTAAAGAGTTTGAAACACACAAAAAGAAAACTCATTCAACTCTTTCAACATAAATTTTTAATGAGCCCGGAGAAAGTAGAACTTGGTGTTTTTCATTTTTGGGGAGTCAGAAGAAAAACATAAGTAAACTCTAAATGTTCTTTTTCATGAATTTAGTCCCTCGAGCCCGAAAAAAGGATAAAATAATGTAGGAGAGAACTCTATTGATCATGATTATTCAACATATACCTTTTTCATAAATAGTCTAATTCAGTCCGGAAAAGGGGTAAACTTATATTGAATAGATGATTGTTCATTTACTTTTACGAGTTTGAATAGTCAAGTGCTCAGCAATATTTTCATGTTTAAAGAGTCTAAAAAGGGCTTAAAAGAGAACTCCATGGTTTCGGTTTTTCGTAAGTTTTAACGAGTTCGAAAAAGTGATAAAAAGTGTACTCATATGGCCAACTTTCAATTTAATTTACGAGCAGGAAAAGGCAGAAAGAACTCGACATTTTCATGTGTTTTACGAGAATGAAAGATAGCAAAATAATCTCGGGATTTTCATAAGTTTAATGAGTCTTGAAAATAATAACTGAAATGGACTCAAGATAGGTTTCATTTTTATACAAGCTTGAAACAGAGGAAAACTATGCTTGAAAGTGGTTTGTTTAATTTTTACACGAGCTTGAAACAGAGAGAAAACTATGCTTGAGATAGGTTTCATTTTTTAAACAAGCTTGAAACGTAGGAAAAATATGCTTGAGATAAGTTTCAATGCCCCCCAAGCTTCATTTCATTCAACTAAGTAGACTATTGGTTACTAATAGCTAGATGGAATGAAGGTTCATTTACGAGATCAGATGAAAGACTCGACGTAATTAGGAGAGGATTTGTTTCATTTTTTAATGAGCTTGACACAGGAAAAGAACTATGCTCATAGAACTTTGTTTCATTTTTTAACGAGCTCGACACAAGAAAAGGAATTATGCTCATGAAAACTTGTTTCATTATTTAACGAGGTTGACACAGTAAAAGAACTATCCTCAAGACCTGATTCATTTTTTAATGAGGTTGACACAGTAAAAGGAACTATCCTTGTGGTATCTGTTTCATTTTTTAACGAGGTCGACATAGTAAAAGGAATTTTCCTCATGATAACTTGTTTCATTTTTTAACGAGGTTGACACAGTAAAAGAACTATCCTCATGACCTTATTCATTTTTTAACGAGGTTGACACAGTAAAAGGAACTATCCTCATAACGAACTCATTCATTTTTTAACGAGGTTGGCATAGTAAAAGGAACTATCCTCACGACCTGATTCATTTTTTAACGAGGTTTACACAGTAAAAGGAACTATCCTCATAATGAAATCATTCATTTTTTAACGAGGTTGACACAGTAAAAGGAACTATCCTCATGGGAACCTGTTTCATTTTTTAATGAGGTTGACACAGGAAAAGAGCTCTCCTCATGGTATCTATTTCATTTTTTAGCAAGGTTGACACAGTAAAAGGAACTATCCTCATGGGAACCTGTTTCATTTTTTAATGAGGTTCACACAAGAAAAGAACTCTTCTCATGGTATCTGTTTCATTTTTTAACGAGGTTGACATAGTAAAAGGAACTATCCTCATAGAAACCTGTTTCATTTTTGGACAAGGTTGACACAGTAAAAGGAACTATCCTCAAAAGGACTTGATTCATTTTTTAATGAGGTTGACACAGGAAAAGAACCATCCTCATAATGAGCCTTGATCATAGCTTCCAACTGGAAGAAACACATGTCAAGGGACACACCTCGATCATGGCCTTCAAGAGGTCTTCATCAGAAGGAAGAACAGTTCTCTAGAAGGAACCCATGTCAAGCAACTCAATAGGGATAAGAACATCATGTTCAAACACCCCCATAGGGTTTACCATGTTAATTACCGGATCTAAGTCTAAGGAAGTCGAGTAAATAGTGAGAGGCTCGCTTGCATCGATAACTGAAAACATAAGACTGGTTGCCACATAATTAACTCGTGGCGGGGTAGATACCACTTCCATATAAGGAACATTCAAGGATGTCGGATTATTGGTAGTCAAATCAAGACTAACGAACAAAAGCTGGTCAACATTCACAATGTTTCCATTGTGCGGGGAAGACATCACACGAAAGAGTGTCGATATGACAATTGTCATTGCATAAACATAGTCTTGCACAAGGAGAAAAATTAAATCCAAGGGGCCAATGACTACCATAAGATCAATATAGATAGTTTTACCTTCCAAATAAATAGGAAACTTAGGAAGGATCCCTAAAGGTTCACTAATGATTCTGTTAAAAGCCGACAGACTCTGTGTAACAGGCACAAGCTGAGGGGAACCCAAAGCTTGCAAAGTAGTTGAGGATAAAATACTAACAAAAGCACCTTCATCTACATTCGTGCGACGCACATTCTTACCGCAAGCCTTCACAATGATTTGGAAAGGGATGGAGGAAGGAAGATGAGGTTCTGTCAGTCTATTTCAATCAAAGGAAAATACTTCAGTACTTGGAGGGGGTTCTGTAGAAACATGTGAAATGCCCCTTAGTGTAGAAGAATCTGATGTAACAAGAGAACCTGAGCGGTATGAATTTCACTCTCTACAGCGAGAGTGGGATCGACCGAATGTGAAATCAAGTCGACCACTTGATAAACTAATGGATCATCAACTTGAGTGGTATGAGTTTCAATCTCGAATGGAAGAGTGGGATTGACTGTACTTGGAATTAGATCAATCACTTCGTCAATCGACAGTAGGTTGGGAGAAATTTTATGGTAACCAGTTGGAAGTTGTCACTGTGGAACAGTAAGGTTTTCCAACAATTTTTAGGCTTCATCCATGTGAGGGAAAACGTGAGTTTGATTAATCCCTTTGCATAACCTACAAGGAAACCTAACTTTACCCTTTTTCCCAGGAACCTGGCAATAATTGGTTGATGGATCAACGGTAAGTTGATAGGATCTTTCTAACCATACTTCCAATACCTTAGGAATACCAGGACAATTGATGAGTAAGTGGTCACCCTTACAAAGCTTGCAAGGGTATTTGGGTTTACGATGCATGTTGGAGGTTTCCTCAACACTTCTAACAACACTTACAACCATGGTTGGTTGGTTGAATTCTTTCTTATCTTGCTTCTTCTTCTTCTTCCCTTTCTTCTTTTTCTTAGCCACTTGGTTACTAGCATCAAGGCTTTTACCAAGTGAAGAAGAAGAAAGGGAGGAAGACATGTTGGGTGAAGAAGGTAAAGGGTCAACATGAGGTTGGTGATGTTGAGATGGTGAACTCTGTTGAGGTGAAGCATCCGGTTGAGGTGGAACAATTTGAGTATTCGAGGCCAACGAAGTTGAAAATAACCATACCAGTAAACCTATGGTAAATCCAGGTAAAGACAATGTAGCCATATAAGGAGGACCAACATTTCCAAAGTAAGGAAAAGTGCTAGGATTCTCATTAAGAGGGGTTCCTTGGTTAGTAAATTCCGGAACTATTTCCATTAGATTTAACTTCAGTGAATTTTATTAACAAATTAAGAATATTAACAATTCAAATTCACAATCCACACCTGAGGTCTCTAAAAAGTAAAAACAAACAAATGAACACGCACTATCAAATCTAGGAGTCAAACCACACACAAACAGTATGTTTCCACAATAACAGCACTAGTTGGTGATGAAATCCAACGTCGCTTAAATTAATGTGGAAAACTGGCAATTGGAACAGTTACCCTAACAACCTGCTTAATGAAACAGTTTGGTGCAAATAACTTCACTATGCCATCTCGAAGTGAAGGGTACTATCCGGAAAGTCCAAGTGAGTCTAGTCAACGTCTTCTCCAGGTACAGTGGGACCTTCCTTCCACCGTCACCTTGGGAAAAATCCTAAATATTATGGCCACTAAGGTCACCAACGGAGACAAATTCACTTGGGGGAACAATCTAAGATCCGATATACACACAAGGGCATAGTATCAAGCTCAATCCCCTTGAAGGCTCCTTGGCATGGTAACTTTGAGGTTTGCCAACAAGTGACCTTAGGCTCCTCAACAATGGTTAATTTGAGGTTTACCATTGTATTACGTGCACATCTTCTATCTTTTCCAATGAGATAGGTACGATTACCTCACTGGGTCCGACATGATCTCGTGCTTGACTCTTTTAAGAAGAACTTCCCAGAGCACAATTACAACAATTGGAATTTTTCCTTATCGCAAGATACTATTTTTTGTTTTAAATACTTTGGAACGTTAATTACAACCTATTCCAAAGCACTAGCCTAAGCTAGATTGGTGGAAAGAACCCTAGAAAATGTAAAAATTATCTAGATAAATTTTATTTAGCGCTATGTTATTTTGGTTTTTTTTTACTCAAAAGGGTAAATGGATATGAAAGCACTGGTGTTATGATCTAGCCCAAAAGTGAATGCAATCAAATATGATAATGTAATCTTTTCAATTCGATGAATCCTAACTAAAGCAAGGAGAGAGTTTCCATTCACTTCCAACAATGCAAAAAATTGATAAATAAGAGAAAATATAGCAAATTCTCTAGTGCACTAATTTCAGCAAAAAAAAACTAATGTTTTTTCCAGAATGTAAACTATGCAGATGTAATCAATGCACAATTCACTTGAAAACTATGTAAATGTAATCTATGGACATTTTTCGTTCGTATTCTGAAAATGAGAATTCTAACTATGCAAATGTAATCTATGCAAGAGATTTCTCAAACAAAAGATGATTCCAAAACAGCCAAAGAACAACAAGACTATTCTCCTTCACTAATGTAATCTAAGGAACCATTCAAGTGTAAGTAAAGAAAATTAGGTGAAAATTCCAAAGGTCAAAAGTAAAAACACTCAAAGGCGATTAAAACTTGGATACAATTTAGCCCCAACCCCCCCCCCCCCCCCCCACGGCGAATGAGGGGGAATTTTTTTTGCAAAAACAAAAGCAAAAAGATGTAAAAATTGTTAAGAAAGTGAGACAAACCTCGAAGTAATGACCAAAGGAAATAAAATTAAGAATTTCTCAAAAAGGAATATTCAAAACACCCAATTAACTTAACAAAGACTTAAGAGACTGTAAACAAGCTAACAGGATCATAAAAACAAAAAATCTGGACTTAAATCAGAGAAACCTTAACTTTTTCAAAATTTTATTAGATTGCACAGGTAGACAATAGAGTTCAGTGCACATGCGCATTGTTTCTAATGAAAAACTGCGTAGATCTGCGCTCTGTTTCTGAACAAAAACCATGCAGGGTGAGAAAATTAAGAAAAATAAAAAACCAAAGGTTTCAAAACAGAAATTTCAATTCTTAAAAGGGTCGAAAGGCATCAAAGGAAACAAAGGAGAACTCGTTCCCCAGTGGAGTCACCAATTTGTTACCCAAATTAATCCCTCTTGCGGACAAGAGCAATCTCCTTAGTACTCCAACAAGTAACTAGAAACAAACAGACAAAACAATTGCGCTTTCCTTAGCCTATAACTGAAACATGAAACATGTAGTATGCGAAAGATCACTTACCTATTAACGAAGTGCTTGTAGAAGTCCTTTCAGCGCTTTCCACAACCAGCTTTTCCTTAATGCTTTATAGTCTCTCCAAATGCTTTCCACAGCTTCTCCATGACACACCAAAAGGGATTTGCATAGACAGAAACATTCAAAAGGATCAAAGCATCTCGCATATAAAAGCAAAAGTAAATGAAATCCTTAATCTAGCATACAACATATAAATGAATCAATAATCAGTGATAAACCATGTGAGTGATCAAGTAATCCCACAAATAACATTGAAATAGACGTAATTAGGAAAGAACAATTACTTTGTATTAAAATAAAAAGGGAAAAGAAGCTTACAACCTGGTGCCTTGATGTCACAAGCCTCTTCCAATGGTCTCCTTTCCTTCCCTTGATGACTAGATCTTTAGACCCAAAACCAACAACATGAGTTTACCAATCCAAGTCTCTCTAAAAATCCTCCTCCAATCTCCATTCCCGTGTTGAATTTATATGAAGGATGAAGAGGTTTCTAGTTCCACTTCTCAAGGGATATGATCCTTAAGAAAAGGAATTTAGTTCCATATAGCAAGGGATAAGGCGCACGTATGTAGCGGTTCGAGGTTTCTAATTTGGATAAGATTCCTCAAACAAAGCTTCTAGAATTTACTTTTTTATTTTTACATGCATGAACGGACCTGCGCACTTTTTGTTTAGGAAAACTGCGCAGGATCTGCGTAGTTTTTGTACACAAAAACTGCGCATGCGCGGGTTTTGTTCAGGAAAATCGCTTAGGCGCTCAAAAATGGTTTTAAAGCAGTCAAAACCAAAATTCCTTTTGTCCCTGGTATTATGCTACTTCAAGCTTCATAGGGGATTCACTTGAGACACTCCATCGGATGGCGAGATATCCGAACGACAGTCATGGTGACAAATTTTAGTGTAACAAGAGGGTTCTAAAAAGGGAGACCTTGTGCTAGTTGAGGATGATCCTCATCCATACAAGATCCATGGAAATGTTGGAATTGACTCTTTCACTTATCCAACCTTAATGGAGTTAATTTTCCCTTGCAAGTTAGTAGCCAAATTATTAAAGTTTATGCAAAATCTAGCACTTGACTAATATTTTTAGGCATGGGTTAGTTTAGGATTAGGTAGGTTGTGTATTATGCATTTTGATATATCATCCTTATTTGATTTCCTACCATGTTTATTTTATGCATCTTGGTCACTAATAAGTAAATAAATAAATAAATAACAAGCAAAAGAATAGTAGTTTAGGAGTTACCTATTTTTTTTTATATCCTTTCATATTCTAGGGTGACTTTATCACCCTATCACTTGTGCATTGATGAATTTGTTGTAGAATCTAGTAATATAGTTGGAGTGATGTAGGTTATAGGTCTTGAAGTACTAGAGATGTCGAGGTTCTCATGCACTCTATGGTGAGCACATGTCCCTAAGTTGGAGCCAAATGTTACCCATCTAGATACATGGGTAACCATAGGAGAATTTGTTTCTCCTATGATGCAATTTCTAGCCAATAGATACACATATTCTTCATTCTGCCATAGGCGAGATCATACTCACATGATCCACATTGTAGAGATGTTGACCAACATTCTCCACATATAACAAACCCTCATATGCTTCTTATATATATCATGCTCATCTCATTTACCTGATTAGCATACTCATCTGATGGTGGTGGTTCAACACACACGAGGTACATTAGTTATTGTTTCATACAAAGTGTTTACATTTAATGCACTAGGAATTTAAGTAAGGATCGTGGATTGAAGTCAGAGGATGAATAATGATGCCTAGAAGTTATGCTTGTTTCATTATTTCACCTTAGTGGTCATCAATTCCTTTTAGTCAAGTGTAACCGCGTTAGGGATTTTATTTCCTTGTCCACGAGGGTCACAAATAGGAGGCCTAGATAGAGATAATGTGTCCATATCCCTCTATACTTGACATCTCCACTTACCCCTTTCTCCATTCTCCCTTCTTTCGAGTTGGTCGTTTTAAATCACTCGTATTGGTTCCTTGCTTGTCTCATCCTATGAGAAGTAGGGGCTTGCAAATGCTAGAAGGTTGACATAGTTGTAAGAAAGAATAAAAATACATGTGCCAAATGTTAAAATTCAAAATAAATCAAGGGATGGATCACAGCCAAAAGCTAAGTTAGCTTGAGCTCTATCCCCTCATTTGAGGCCATCACCCCTAGTCCCATGCATATAATGATATATCAAAGTAAAAGGGACTTATAGAACATACTAACCCCTATGAGAAATGAACTACCTATAATAAAAAGGGGACTTAAAACAAATCAATGAAGATTGTAAAACAAGCTAAATAAAGAAAAGTAAAGGGCTAAGTAAGTGGTGGAAAAAACAATGTCGATGAAAGAATAACTCAAGTACAAAGAACTTCCTCCACAAAGGTGCTCATGGATTATGGTCTTGCATAACCTATTTAACACCATTCATGAAGTCAACCCCTAACTATATCACTTATCACATATGCCTAAAATTGAAGGGTTAGTCGAGGAACTTTTCCTCCCTATGGTGCCTTATTTTTCTTTGACATTTGGGAGCACCTATTAAGGGTAGTTTATGACCCTCCCATAACAAAATTTGGAAATTTGCATAAGGTCATGACCTAGTGTGAAATTTGAATAATATACCTAATGTGATCTGCTTATGTGGTTTTTTTCATTAAATATGTTTCGCTTTTTAGCTTACATTAATTATCATATGAACGATGGTTAATCTTACTTGAATTCTTGATGCATGCTTGACGATGATACATACATATACATGGTGATTTAAAGGACATTGATGGTGCTTCTCATGTACGTCATGATGGAGATACACCCCTTTTGGAGGGTGTTGGAGACTTGATGAGTGTTGGACCATGTGATGACTCACTGTTGGACATTGGGTTCAACGCTCCCTGTGTGTTTCGCGACATGGAGTAACCACCTCTCGTGTATCCTAACTCTGGCGATTGTAGCGGAGACTAACGCCTGCGGGTTTTGGTCCAACGACTATCGTGATTCCAACAAGTGGTATCAGAGCTACAAGTCTCGAGTTCGAAACTCACTCGGGTCATGTTGGGGTGGAGATTGTTGGACATTGGGTTCAACTCTCCCCATGTGTTTCGCGACATTGACTAACCGCCTCTCGTGGATCCTAACTCTGGCGATTGTAGCAGAGACTAATGCTTGCGGGTTTTGGTCTATTGACAATTGTGATTCCAACACTTGCCACCTTGTTAGATACACTCCATGACATATTTGACCATGGGCATTTCACCTTGAAGCTAATACATTGCATGGATGAGCTTTATAAGGGTATGAATCCCATCGATGATATTGCATGCTTTGACGATATTGAGGCTTGGCTTGATGACATGGCACTTGATGATGGCCATACACCTCTTTGGAGAGGTCATGGAGCCTTTCGCTTTGATGATCCCATGATGATGATAAAGGGGGTTGCACATATGATGGGATGTATCACTTGATGGGGCACTTGCTTGAGTCAACCTATTATATTTGGTGATGAGGAGACATGACCTTTTGATGATATATTGAAACTTTTAGGGAGAGACATGACTTTTGGAGCTTTTACCTCCTTCTGAAGATGGCATCACCTTTATGAGGCTTCTACACTCACATATGTGGCACTTTTGAAGGATGTTTTCATGGAATTTTCAAATTGGATCGCATTTTTGGGTGTTAGCATGAGATATTTTTTTTCACAAAGGAAAAATTCGTAACTTTTCATTAAAAGATAAGTTACATGTTACATATATTGGTAGTGCACTACCGGGAGCCAATAACAACCATTCCGGCGTCCATGATAAACCAATACATAGCTCAAAACAGAAACTATAAGTTACCAATAACATCGCATGTAAGTTCAGTGCATAACTTACATATCAGAATCAAAATATAAATAAATATACATATAATAGCCGCTGATGAAACATGGGAGATAAAGCAGACAAAAAAACACTATACCAATTTGATAATAATCCTCTACCATTGTTAGCATGAGATATATCTACCTTGTATCATGGATTATTATGTTTTTATGGGATTTTAGAGGATTATTAACCTAATGAGGTAAAGTGTTTGATTTGCCTGATCATAGAGATAGGGGAGTGGTCATATCATTTGAGAAATTGCACATTAAGGAGACATAACACTTCCTAATTACTATTATTTCTCTCTAGTTCGTTATGGATGCCTACGTTGAGTGACCTAATTAGGAGGACTTGTGATTTAGATTGTCTTCCTTTCTTGGATGGATACTAATGAAGCTTAGATGCATACATGATAAACCCAGTAACTAGACTTCTTCTACCTTAGTTATTGTTTATGGATAATGTTGTTAAGTTTTAAGCAAGTGGGCATGGTATTTAATTTTTGTTGTCCCTCTTAAACAAACCCTTCTTTCAAGACTTTAAGGAAATAGCAAGTGGGCTCTTTCCGTTATCACTCCCTTGAACATTGAGGATGCTTTAGGTCAAATATCTAGGGTAAATGAGTGTACTTTCCGTAGCCTTTAAGCCTATATCTACTCTAATCCTCTTAAAACATGTTGATCATTGACTCCATATGCCATACATTGAGAAAGACACTATAGTATTCTCCCTTTATCTATCACCTTCTTTATAAAACATTGTATTTTTATTGTTTTTATGGTAATTTAGGGTTTATTTATGACAAAATCTTTCATTTTTACCATTAAATAACTTTAATATCTTATCCCTAGGGTTAGAAAGTGTTTGTAGTATGTTATGTAAAAAAAATGCCATTTTTTAGCCTCTCTCTAGTATTGACATCTAGGGTTTTTATTGTTGTTATGTCTCTTCTATCACATAAAATTTGATGTAATTAAGTCTCTATTTTACACATCATAACCCTTATTTTTACTTTATTATTATAGATTATAGGGATACTTACTATTGTTATTTTAAATTGGCATATTGCTGCAATTTCATATCATAGAAGCTACTTTACTATAACATTGTGAGATTTCTTGATTATGTTGTTTGGAGATCTTCCTTGAGCTCATATTGGTTGCCTTAGGCCTTTAGAATAACCATAGGACCCTTTGAAATCAAATCTAGAAATTACCTTCATTTCCATCTTAAAACCTAATTTCCTATTCTTATTTCTTGGTAGTAATCACCATAAAATCCTCAAGGGACTCTTAGCTTAGCCTAATCGAGTTATTTGATCCCTAAGATCTACCATGGAAGTCCCATTTGTGTTGGATTATGTTTATCTCAAAAATGATGGGAGTAGTTGCTAAGGTTATAATTGTGACTCTCCCATGTTACACATTGTATTACTCACCTAGTAAGGCTTTGCAATAAGGTGCAAGACATTGTTGTAACACATCATAAGTAAAATATTCAATATCAACTTTATATGTGTTCATGTGTGCATGTGTACATGTGTGTGTGGTTAAAACATTTCAATGATGTGATGCTTTGTATGGGCAATATGTGTAATTCTTTTCGTGCTCAACATGGAGTTGACATGTGAGACACATACACAAGGAACCAATGTAAATCCATCTTAGCTTTGGATTTATCATATGTCAAGAGGGATCAAGTGCTTCGAGGTCAAAACCTTTTTTAGATTAAAAATACTTGAGGAAATATTTGCAAATGAGAGATATGATCCCTTTTAACACATGATATATCTAGAGGTAAGATGAATCTATGCTAATTTTAAAAAATATATGAATTTATATAAAACCAAAATATAAAATATGAACAATATTTCTTTAAAAATGATAATAATGAAAATATAATCTTTTATGAGCATATAAATCTCCCTTGTTGTTGGGTGATTCAATACTTGGTATAAATCTCTTTGAGTTAGATACATTGAATAGCCTTTTATAAATTTAATAGAAATGCCATTTATAAATATATAAAATTTTCCTTTAAAACATATATCCCTTGTCATAGGGTCATAACTTGATTAGTGAGGAGTGAGTTTGATAACTTCTCCAGACTAAACAGTGCATGTCCCACATCGAAAGGTGTTTGCTAACTAATATAAGGACCCTGCCTAGATTCAAAATTTGGTTTACTTGTCTAATAAGGCTTGTGGGCAGTTGCACTAAGCTCACAGTATAATGATAAGCCTACAAACTCAATCCTAAATCTCCTTACTGATAAAGAATAAACCTACCCATAAAAACAAGCCTCTTCATCTAAATTCAAACCAACCTTGTAGTGATATGTTGACTCAAAGTAATTCTAGAGAAAAATGCAAACAAATACCCCTGCTAATAAAAACAACTTATAACATCTCAATGTTAGTCATAAAATTGTCATATATATGACTTGTGATCTATATATATATATAGATGTGGACAACATAGATATATATGGGCGACTACTGGATTTGATAGAGGGAGTAAACCCAAATCACTTTCTAATTACGAACTCCTTGGTCTGTGTTATTTAAAGAAATAATGTTAATTCTCGAACTGGATTGTTTGGTTTACTTTGAAAATCGATAAAAGAGAAGAATGGATGAAAAGGGGTGACCGAAGCAAAGGAGAAAGGAACGCACGAATATTATATTTGGTAACGGTATGATGTGAGGTGGTGCAGCTACCGTGGTGTAACTGTTTTTAGTCTGTTACGAATTGTTATGAGATGGGAGGCGCTGTCGGCGTTGCCCTTCCCTGCTCTGAAAGGGTGTATAGCCATCGATTCCATTTCATTGAAGTAAGGAAGGAAGATGGATAAGCCGTATTGCTCGGATTGCAAGCGAGTGACAGAGGTGGTGTTTGATCAATCGGCAGGAGACACGGTGTGCATGGATTGTGGGCTGGTGTTGGAAGCTCATTCTGTGGACGAGTCATCGGAGTGGAGGACTTTCTCGGGAGAGCAGTCGGGTGCAGATCCAAACAGAGTTGGAGAGGCAAGCAATCCTTTATTGGGGAACACGGTCGCCCTTACAACGCTCATTAACAAAGGCAATGCATCCAACACTGACGTGTCTCTTCTCGGCCGCTGGCAAAACAGGGGAACCAACTCAGACCGCAATCTGCTTACTGCATTCGCCACTATTGCCACTATGGCAGATCGGTACTCCATTTTTCGTTTGCTTTACTGTATTAATCAATTTCCCCTAATTATTCACTACACCATATAACTTGACTAGAATATCTTAGTTTTATTTGTTCTTGCACATGCTCTTTTCCTCCTTCCTCATGGATTCCTCTCATCTATCAATTTTGTAGGTTGGGGCTTGTCAGCACAATCAAGGTTCATTGCTAAGCGCCTTCTTCGCATTTTTCACCCAAACTGCAATCAAGCTTTTATATATGTACTGCACATTAATAAAATACCAAAAACAGCCTCAATGTTTAGGTTTTCAGTTTATAACCAATTAGAGAGAAATCCAAACAATATTTTGTCATATCCCCAATAACATATAATTACTATTGCATTTAGAAAGTTACTAATGTAGTATTGAAAATAGAAATCTCATTGTCGCCAATTTGCAACTATACCACATGACAACTGAGATCGATTAGTCTACCCAGGAGAGGGGTTTGTTGGTAGCTGCATCGATTAACTTCGACAGAAGAATCTGATCCAAAACAAGCTAAACTCAAACAAGTCCAAAATCTGAATTCAAACAAGCAGACCTGCCTGAGCACTTAATCATCCAGTCATAATAATGGGAATTATGAGCTTACTTTTGGAACTTTGCCTTTTTTTGTTTGTCCTTGTGGTAAATTGTGATGTACTTATGTTGCTTCAAGTCATTACCTTGAAAGTGCATAAAGAATGTAATAAGAAAGCGAAGTCTCATGTTTCTTAATTTATGAACATCATGGATTCCCGACTGTAGAAAACATTGTCCTTGGGGGTCTCCCTTTCAATCACTGTAATGCATACTTCATGTTTAAAAAGTTTTATTAATTTAGCATGAGTGCTTTGCTTTTAATGAAGGATCGTGCTAGTGAAATATACAAGAAGGTGGAAGATATCAAATCTATACGAGGAAGAAGTCAAGATTCAATGATAGCAGCTTGCTTATACATAGCTTGCAGGCAAGAGGACAAGCCCCGAACATTCAAAGGTGCATACTAGCTATTTTTGGCCATAACTACACCATTTGTTTTCCTGGCACTTCCCTTGAATTAGTAATGCAGGAGAATGACAACTTCAAGATTCTTGTGCTTTTAAGTTGTAAAGGAGAACATTTTTGATAAGAAGAGTAGATTTTTAGATGTACATGAATTCAAAATAATGTAATATGAATGGTAAATTCTTATTTTAATGTAGTTGTTTCATTTCCGAGAAGGGACTAGAGCTTTAGAATGGTTTGACTGTAGTCTGTACTTATATATATATATATATATATATATATATATATATATATATATATATATATATATATATATATATATATATTTTATTTTGTGCTTGTGGTTTTCTTGATATATCATTCAGTTTGAGATATCTGCTGGCTGTTCACACTATAGATTCCTTCGAATGAATGAAAATTTTCCATCCACATATTGAGTACTTCAAATATTATGTCGTAATACGAACTTCTGCTTTTGGTTGCAGAGATTTGTTGTGCAGCTAATGGTGCAACGAAGCGAGAAATAGGTCGTGCAACGAAGTTTATTGTAAAACAATTAGAGGAAGAAATGGGAATAACAATGGACATGGGCACAATTCATGCAGCAGATTTATTGGTACAGCACTTGTCTTTTTGCAAGAATAAGAGTCATAAAGAATAGAAAGATATTTATCCATTTCCCTTGTGATCCAGGAGATAGGCGTTTAAAACATATCACTCTATTGGTATGGCACTTGTCTTTTTGCAAGAATAAGAGTCATATAGAAAGGAAATATATTTATCCGTTTTCTTTGTGTTCCTGGAGATAAGCTTCTAAAACATATCACTCTTAAGTCCTTCAATAGATATTGTGGGCTTTCCTTTTGGTTTAATTCATCTCTTTTTCCTCCCACAAAATTAAATTCTAGCAGCTGTTAGTGTGTCTGGTATTTTTAACGAAAAAGTTTGAATCATTGTGAATGCTTTCTATAACGTCTCCGCCCCCCAGCCGGGCAACGCTACTGCAACAAACTACTGAGTAATGCCAATATTCCGCAGAAGCTTCTTAACCTTGTACTTGGTACATTAAATTCACACACACACACACACACACACATATATACTGCCTATTTACCAGCATAATCAGACAATATCAATAACAATAATGATAAGTAGTGTTCGACTGTCTTGTACCATGCAGTAATTAACCAATTATTTTGCCATAATTAGCCAGCGATCATATTTATAATAGATAACAAAAATGCACAGCTATATTTATATCAGACCCAGCTAGGGTTTACCGTCAAATAACTTATACATAAACTCATGGTATACAATCACAGTACCATAATCACCCATTCTAGGGTTTATTAATAGGACATGTAAAAGAGACTAAAAACACATTAAGTATGCCCATAAAATATATCATTGCGCACGAAACACTTATTTGAAGATAAGTGTTAAAATTGGAAACTAGGGCCAAATTCCACTTTGGACAGCTCATTTGGTGAAGATAATTATTGCATTGAATTCCTCTTTTCGAGAGGACCAAAATCGACCTAAAGATCATCAAATTTGGATAAGGAGAAATGTCTTTTTGAATTTATGCCCTCTCATATGCAAATTGTCAAGGTCGGCCTTCCCTCCATGTAGGCTCATAAATTCCAAACAACATGTCTCTTGACCCTCTCCAATTTATATATATAGAGGTGTCCTCCAACCTCATTTGGCACATTAAAGGGGCTTCACTTTATAACAATTTATGTCTGAGACAGCCAAGCTTTTGGAGGAGGACGAAGGGCATTTTGTTTTTGGGTTTTTCTTCTACAACAGGGCCGAGATTCTTATGTTGGACAGCCGCAGGACTTAAGGGAAATTTTGGGCAGTGTGTATGGGTCTATTTGTGTTTGCAGGACCAAATTCAAGAGCAAAAAAGAGGCCGAGTTTATGCTTAGTCTTTGGGATGAATAATTAGGAAGAAATTTTCCCTTTTGTATCACCGCACTTCAGATCTACTGCTTTGGGAAGGGCCGCAGTACTGCTCTTGCATAGATCAGGAAGCCGAGTAGCTTATCTTGGGTCCAGACTAGCCCTAAGGGACAACGAAGGGCAACTCCATGTATGCCAGGGTAAGCCGCAATTGAAAGGTGGTGCTTTGGATTGGTTGAGTAAGGCAGCAGCATACTGTAAGAAACCTTAACTAGACAATGAGTAACTTCTGTTGACAAAGTGTTGGAGTTGCAGCTTTTGAGCCACCTCCTTGTCTAAGGTTGGACTTTCAAATTAGCAAGTCATTTTGACTTTGATCTATTGTACTCTTTGCTGAACATTTGATATTGATAATAAGGAGATTTGATCAAGGGTTTTCCCCATCTTGGGGTTTTTCCCTGGCTTGAGCCATATTATTGCGTCCTCTTGTCTTTGTCATTTATTGTATATGTTCTTTCTTCAGTTACCGTCAATATGATAATGATTCATTGTAATATTCCCAATTAGCCTTGCTAATTGGAATATTGCATTTTTGCTTTATTTTGCCGCTTTAGATAGAGATAATAAATAAAGTGAGAAATAAGAGGGGTCACCTCACTTTAGTCACCTCACTTTATAATAAAGTGTTCTTTTTCCTAGTAGATTAACGTTGTAACTTAGAAGAGGGGGCCTTGGGGGTCCACGTGGATATGATGGGGGAGGCAACAGGCTAACCCAAGGTAAACTGCGCAGATCCAGGATGAGTTAAGTTTTGGAGGGAGTTTGATGTTATAAAAGGAGAGGCTCTCACCTCATTTGATCATTCATGATTTGATATTCTTATTGATAGTTGGACTCTTGTCTGCTTCAGCACGCCGGTTGTTTAGTCGGTCTGCAGCACTGTTTAGTGCACGAGTGTCTCCGGTCGGAGATCTCACCCTTAGCCTCGGGGGACTTCGAGTGACTGCCCTGGTAAGGTTTTTCTGGTTTCACCCTTAGCTTCGGGGGACTTCGAGTGCCCGCCCTAGTAAGGTTTGTCCTGAGTATACTTTTCAGTTCCAGTAGCAGCAGCAGCAGTTTCTGAAGCATATCTGAGGAGGAGAAAGCCCTCTTGTGACTGCGCAGAGCAAGAGAAGGAAGGACGCTGGTTCTTGAAGGAGAAGAACGCTGTCTCATCTGGAAAGAGGACGCTGATCCTTTCAGGAGAGGAAGGACGCTGTCCAAGGGGGACGCAGTTCTGGTTTGGCAGAGAAAACGTTGTTTAGGGAGGCAGAAGGACGCTGTCTAGCCCTAGAGTGAGGACGCTGTCCATTTCTGAAGGTAAGGGTTGCAGATCTGAAGGCTTATTGTTAGATCCAGCTTTGGGAAGGATAGATCTTGCAGATCTAGTCTTGTCTGCTGCAGATCTAGTCTTGTATGTTGCAGATCTGGGGGTTTAGCACTAGATCCAGCTTGAGGAGTGACAGATCTGAGGAGATATTGATAGATCTAGTCCAGATCTGAAGGGATAACACCAGATCTAGCCCTAGAGGCTGTAGATCTGAAGAGATAGTTCCAGATCTAGCATAGATCTGAGGGTTGGCAGCAGATCTGGTATTGGAGGACGCAGATCAGGAAGGGAAGGACGCAGATTTGATTGGAGGTTTCAGATCCATCAGGTGGGACGCAGATCTGAGGAGCAGACTATTGTGAGAGGAGCTCAACAGCGTTTTCCAGTATTCTGTAGCTGGTTCATCTGTCTGGAGGGTTGAGGGGCTTGTGCTTCACCTGTTTCTGCGCTGTCACTAGCAGAGACAGCGTTTTCCATTTGTGAGGGTTTGCAGCTTGAGATCAGCCCCAGTACCAGCGCCGTTCATCTTCAGTCTTCACAGCAGCTAGGACGCTGTCCTTGTTGCAGCCATTTTTCTTGTATGAGAGGCTCATCACTTGCCTAGGGCAAGGATAGGTGCACTGATTCTGATTTACTCCTCTCTATGTACTTTCTGATTAATAAAATGGCTCGGTTTCTGGTATTACATGTGTCATGATTCAGTGATCTGGTTCAGTATTGTATTTTCTATATCTGTCTGGCATATTTCTGTTCATTACTGGTTATTTCCCCTTTGGGGATATTACAGTGGTATCAGAGCTTAGATCTGGCTCAGCCTGTGGTGCTAGCAATCTATGGCACCTAGGGGTCGCCCCAGTCTCCTCGGGGGAAGCGATTCTGATTCAGAGGCAGAACGGAGGAATCCAATGGAGGCCATGTTGGCAAAGTGGACTGAGAAGATGGATGCAAAGATGGATGCATTCATGCAGGAGGTAACTAAGAAGGTTGCAGAAGGGACGCAGAAAGAGCCCCTTAGGGCCTTTCAGGTAGGGGAAGGATCGGGAACGTCTAGTTGCATACCAGATGCTATTCCCATTGTGACAGCGCAGAACGCCGATTCCATGGACACGCGACCTACCATGCCTACTTTCCCGGTAGAGGAAGTGGAGCAAACGGCATCAAGAGATGAGGGTCTCGATCTTCATGCAGTTTGGTTTGCAGATTGGCGAAGCATGGGACAGGAATTCATGGATGCTCTCCCTTTCAATCAATATCTGCAGTTCCGAAGCGGCGGTAAGCCTCATGATCGAAATAAGGGGCGGGGTTCCCACCGTGATAGCAACCGTGCAGCCAGCAAATTTCATTTACCGATGTTTGATGGGTCACCAAAGACCACAGCCAGGTCTTGGGTGGAGAAACTAGACCTCTATTTTCAACTTAACCAGATGCCAGAGAAGGAGGCCATTAAGATGGCTGCATTACATCTAGAGGGTGAGGCCCAGAACTGGTGGTTTCATGGGTTGACAACACTGGGGCATTCCACAGTGACTACATATGCTGAGTTCACCAGGAGGGTGGTGAAACGTTTTGACCAGAAGGACCCGGATCAGCCTTTCCTCGAGCTGACCAAGCTCAGACAGACAGGTAGTGCAGAGGCATACATCTCAGACTTTTTGAGGGTTTCAGTGATGGTACCTAACATATCAGCAGCTCGGTTGATCACGATGTTTGTAGAGGGGCTGTCAGAACCACTTCGTGGTCTAGTCCGATCGAACAAACCGGCTACACTTCAGGATGCTATCAGTAGGGCACGTGACCTACAAGATGTCTTGCCTAGGACTCGGCCACCTTATCCCCCGAGACAGGCTTTCCAGCCTAAGGGTAAGGACACGAGGATTCCGCCTCCCAAGGCGAATCCCGGACGAGGACAGTATGATGATGAGGCTAGGAAGGAGCTGAGACGGAAACGATTGTGCTTCACCTGCCAGGAGCCGTGGGCACCGGGACATAAGTGCACAGCAGGGAAGGCACATTTCATAGAGGTCTTCTCCGAGGGCAGTGGAGAAGAGGATGAGTTAGATGACGAGGAGGCAGGAGAGTGTTATGCAGCGCAGAGTGCTTTACCACCTCCACCACCCGATGCAGGAGAGGCATCATTTGCACCTACTGGGGGAGCTCTAGCAGCATTACGAGGAGTCCCCAAGTATCTGACATTGCGCGTACGTGGGACAGTGTGGGGACAGCGTGTCTCAGTTCTAGTTGACAGTGGGGCCACCCACAATTTCATCGATGCCCAGATGGTCGCACGGAGAGGCATACCCACGGAGAGCTTCGATGGGTTTTCTGTTTTGGTCCCAGGAGATCAGACCATGGCTTGTGCTCGATATGTACCCGAGTTATCAGTGACGATGGGCACCTATACTTTGACTGACCACTTCTTTGTGGTGGACATTCCGGACACCAATGTGATATTGGGAGTGCAGTGGCTTATCACTCTGGGGAAGGTCACGACAGATTGGAAAGCCTTGGAGATGGAGTGGGATGATCCCAAGACGGGGAGGCATGAGAAGATCCGAGGTCAGAACACATATCCGCCCCAGACAGTATCAGCGCACAGCATGGATGCGACATTCCGCAGGGGAGATATAGAGTGGGCAGTCGAGTTGCGGGCTTCAGAGATAGTAGATACGGGAAGGGCGGTGCACCCTGATCTACAGACTCTTCTCGACAGGTATGCGGTAGTTTTTGGAGACATTCCACCAGGACAGCCACCAGATCGGGGGTTTGAGCACACGATCGAGTTGGAGCAGGGGATACAGGCAGTGATCACCACCCCATATAGGCATCCCAAAGCCTATCGGGATGAGATAGAGCGGGCCATCCAGGAGCTGCTGGCCCTTGGGCACATTCGACCCAGCACCAGTCCTTTCGCTTCTTCAGTAGTGCTGGTGAAGAAGAAGGATGGCACATTACGCATGTGCATTGATTACAGAGCTCTGAACAAGAAGACTTTGAAAAACAGGTACCCCATTCCCAGGATCGATGAGTTGATGGACGAGTTGAGAGGAGCACGAATCTTCTCAAAGATTGATTTGAGGTCCGGGTACCATCAGATACGCATGAGGGAACAGGACATTCCCAAGACTGCTTTCAGGTGTCATTATGGGCACTTTGAGTTTCTGGTTATGCCATTTGGACTGACTAATGCACCTGCCACTTTTCAGTCTTGCATGAACCATATCTTCAGGGATCATCTGAGGAAGTTCGTGCTAGTTTTCTTTGATGATATTCTCATATACAGCAGGACCTGGGAGGAGCACCTCCAGCACATTGAGACGGTCTTGCGCATTCTGGAGGAGCAACAGTTCTTTGCCAAACTCTCCAAGTGTGAGTTTGGATTGACAGAGATGTTGTATTTGGGACACATCATAGGAGTGGACGGAGTGAGAGTCCATGACGAGAAGATCCGGGCTATCAGGGACTGGCCAGAGCCGCGGAATGTGACAGAGCTTAGAGGGTTCATTGGTATCTGTACTTACTACAGAAAGTTCGTCAAGGGCTTCTCACAGCTTGCTGCACCCCTCACAGAGCTGACGAGGAAGGGGGCATTCAGTTGGACGGATACCGCCCAGCGAGCTTTTGATAAGCTCAAGGAGGTGATGAGTAGTTGTCCGGTGCTGGCATTGCCCGATTTCACTCAGCCCTTTATCCTAGAGTGCGATGCATCAGGGGAAGGGATTGGAGCAGTTTTGATGCAGGAGGGTCATCCGATTGCATTCGAGAGCCGAAGCTCCTTCCACACGAGAGACTTTACCCCATCTATGATAAAGAGATGTTGGCCATCATGCATGCATTGGCCAAATTCCGGCAGTACTTGGTAGGCGGCAGATTCAGAGTCAGGACAGATCATAACAGCCTGAAGTACTTTCTGGAGCAGAAGCAGTTACAGGAGAGGTAGCAGAAGTGGATCAGCAAGATCCAGGCTTACGACTTTGACATAGAGTATGTCAAAGGGAAGAACAACGTGGTAGCAGATGCCCTTTCCCGTAGACCGGCCACGTTATCCCTCATGAGCTTGGACGCTGATTGGAAGGCTCGACTACTGGTTGAGTATTCCAAGGATAGATTTGCATGTGAGGTGCTGGATGGACATGTAGCAGATAGCAGATACAGGGTGGCAGATGAGGTCATCTATTACAGGGATCGGATCTTCTTGACTGAGGGATCTCAGCTCAAGGAGAAGATACTCCATGCCTCTCATGATTCACCATTGGCGGGCCATCGGGGGTTCACCAAGATGTACAGGGCCATCCGGGAGAGATTTGCCTGGAAGGGCCTCAAGGAGGACGTACTCCAGCATGTTCGGGAGTGTGAGGTTTGCCAGCGGAACAAAGGGGAGATGAACCATCCCGCAGGGTTGTTGCAGCCGCTTCCCATTCCAGAGGGGAAGTGGGAGAGTGTTTCGATGGATTTCATCACGGGTTTTCCCACAGTGCAGGGCAAGGACTGCATCTTCGTGGTAGTTGACCGGCTAACGAAGTATGCTCATTTTTTCGCCATTTCGGCACATTATACAGCAGCGCAGGTGGCAGAGCTGTTTTTCCGGGAGATTTTCAGATTACATGGTCTGCCCAAGACCATTGTTAGTGACAGGGACAGTCGTTTTATGGGTGGGTTTTGGCAGGAGCTCTTTCGACTGGTAGGGACTGAGTTGACACCGAGCACTAGCTATCATCCCCAGACCGACGGGCAGACAGAGATAGTTAACAAGTGGCTGGAGGGCTACTTGCGTAACTACGTCAGTGGGCAGCAGAGAGCATGGTTGAAATGGCTACATCTAGGCGAGTATTGCTACAACACAACCCACCACATGACCATTGGCATGACACCTTTCTATGCGTTGTATGGATACCATTCCTTATCTTTTGTGGATGTGATGTTTGGTGTTAGCAGGGCTCCACAAGCCAAATTATGGATCCAAGAGAGCCAAGACATCCTCCGGGCTCTCAAGGACAACATAGCCACCGCACAAAATCAGCAGAAATTATATGCAGACAGGGGCCGAGTGGAGAGACACTTTGAGGTAGGGGATTTGGTCTACCTACGGTTACAGCCATACCGTCAGTCTTCACTCAAACAGAAGGGGGCAGAGAAGCTTAAGCCTCGCTTCTATGGACCATACAGGGTGATTCGTAGGATTGGACAGGTTGCATATGAGTTGGAGCTGCCCCAAGGCAGCCGGATTCATAACATCTTCCATGTATCATGCCTGAAGAAGGCACTGGGCCAGCACGTGACAGTCACCGGGGAGCTACCACCGACAGATGATGAGGGGCACTTGGTATTACAACCGGAGGCCATTATTGACACCAGGGAGAGACAGCTGCGGAGCAGGAAGATCAGAGAGTTCTTGGTGAGATGGAAGAATTTGCCAGATGAGGATGCCACTTGGGAAGATGAGAAGATCTTACAGCATCCCTCACTTCAGTTGCTTGAGGACAAGCAACGTTTTGCCGGGGGAGACTGTAATATTCCCAATTAGCCTTGCTAATTGGAATATTGCATTTTTGCTTTATTTTGCCGCTTTAGATAGGAATAATAAATAAAGTGAGAAATAAGAGGGGTCACCTCACTTTAGTCACCTCACTTTATAATAAAGTGTTCTTTTTCCTAGTAGATTGACGTTGTAACTTAGAGAGGGGGCCTTGGGGGTCCACGTGGATATGATGGGGGAGGCAACAGGCTAACCCAAGGTAAACTGCGCAGATCCAGGGTGAGTTAAGTTTTGGAGGGAGTTTGATGTTATAAAAAGGAGAGGCTCTCACCTCATTTGATCATTCATGATTTGATATTCTTATTGATAACTGGACTCTTGTCTGCTTCAGCACGCCGGTTGTTTAGTCGGTCTGCAGCACTGTTTAGTGCACGAGTGTCTCCGGTCGGAGATCTCACCCTTAGCCTCGGGGGACTTCGAGTGCCTGCCCTGGTAAGGTTATTTCTGGTTTCACCCTTGGCTTCGGGGGACTTCGAGTGCCGCATACAAAATGGGTTGTCCACGAGTATACTTTTCGGTTCCGGTAGCGAGCGGCGGTTGCGAAGCATATCTGAGGAGGAGAAAGCCCTCTTGTGGTTGCGCAGAGCAAGAGAAGGAAGGACGCTGATTCTTGAAGGAGAAGGACGCTGTCTCATCTGGAGAGAGGACGCTGATCCTTGCAGGAGAGGAAGGACGCTGTCCAAGGAGGACGCAGTTCAGGATTGGCAGAGAAAACGCTGTTTTGGGACGGAAAAGGGCCCCGTCTGGCCACACAAGTGAGGACGGTTGTCCATTTCGAAGGTAAGGGTTGCGGTCCGAAGGCTTATTGTTGATCTGACTTTGAGGAAGGATAGATCTTGGATCTAGTGTTATTATCAATGAGATCTAGTCTTGTATGTTGCGGTGCGGGGGTTTCAGCACTAGATCCCGGCTTGAGGAGTGGCAGGATGCGAGGAGATGTTAGATGAATCTAGTCCCGGATACGAGAGGATAACACCGGATCTGGCCTGGAGGGGGCCCCGTAGATGCGAGGGAGATAGTTCCGGATCTAGCATAGATCCGAGGGTTTGGCAGTGGATACGGTATTGGAGGACGCAGATGAGGAAGGGAAGGACGCAGATTTGATTGGAGGTTTCGGATCCATCAGGTGGGACGCAGATCTGAGGAGCAGGCTATTGTGAGAGGAGCTCAATAGCGTTTTCCAGTATTCTGTAGCTGGTTCATCTGTCTGGAGGGTTGAGGGGCTTGTGCTTCACCTGTTTCTGCGCTGTCACTAGCAGAGACAGCGTTTTCCATTTGTGAGGGTTTGCAGCTTGAGATCAGCCCCAGTACCAGCGCAGTTCATCTCAGTCTTCACAGCAGCTAGGACGCTGTCCTTGTTGCAGCCATTTTTCTTGTATGGGAGGATCATCACTTGCCTAGGGCAAGGATAGGTGCACGGATTCTGATTTACTCCTCTCTATGTACTTTCTGATTAATAAAATGGCTCAGTTTCTGGTATTACATGTGTCATGATTCAGTGATCTGGTTCAGTATTGTATTTTCTATATCTGTCTGGCATATTTCTGTTCATTACTGGTTATTTCCCCTTTGGGGATATTACATTCATGTGATTGCTAATGGATTAATGGGCTAATATGGAATATTGAAGCAATTGTCCTAAGCAAAGAACATGTTGACCTAAAATTAACGTGGTTTCAGAGCTACGGAGAGGACAAGTCCAAGCAAGAGTAAAAGAGAAAGCAATAACAGGAAAAGGTTGATGATTGAAGGGTTTTGGGCTCAATATTTTTGAGTATCTTTTGGATTATGCTTCTGTTGGAAGCATCATTGAGGCTCTTCGATTTTCTTCTTATTGATCTAGACGAAATTTCGTGGTTTCTCTGAGGCAGTTTTGGCAGAATTCTGAGGTATTTCTAGGCATGCATTTCTTGGCTAATCTTTACATCCTTCTGTACAAGCTTTCTCTTGTTCTAGGATTTTCCGGGCATTCTGATTTGAAGGTTCTTTCTTTAGCCTTCTTAGGGCACGAATTGAAGACACCTTTCTAAGGACTATAGCTCGCATCAGTTCATATTTATGGCTCGTTTACCTTAGAATGGGTCTAATTAGGCCTCACAGAGATGCGAAGTTACCTTAGTAATTGGACTGAACTCTTCCTCGGAAGATGGTGAGAATATTCTTCAGTCAACTTCAATCAAACTCAGGTTTATTATGATGAAACCCTTACTGAAGAATTGTCCACAAATTTCACTATTTTATTTCTCAAATGACCTCATATTTGATACCTCCTATTCTAGATTTTGAATAGGTACCATCCTATACAAATTTGACCTTTAATAGAGCTTGATAATCTCTCTTTGAAGCAAGTCAAAACATATATGAAAGATGGATCCGAATTTCAGAAGCTCTGTGCTTGTATTATTTGAGTTGCTCTCTCGCCCGAGAAAGGAAGCAACCTAGTCCGAATTCTTGAAGGCATTATGAACTAAGTTGAAAGAAGAACCAATTTACCTGTATCATTTTCTAGACAGAAATATTTCAGAGGGTTTGAGATGAAACCAAGACTCCTCCATCAAATTCTCGGTATAAGTATGTCATCTTAATCATTTGCAGCCCTGTATATCAACGAAGAAGTCGAGAACTTGTCTTGAGGCACATATTCATATTTAGTCCAAGTATGCTCAGTCATCCTTGAAGCCGACCTTGGATTAGTCTTAATAAGCATTCAAAGCGTACTTCTCTTGGCACGCATGAATTTCACCTAAAGGAATACTATCTCAGTGACTAAAGGCACAAATTTATGCACAACTAGCCCTAACATTCATTTGACTGATCTGTGGTTGAAGCAAGTGTTTGGAACTTATTTCTTGAGGCTAATCCAAGAATTTAAGGCTGATTGGTGATGCCCTAACCAGATGCTCGGTAAACTAAACTGAGACATTGTGGAGTCTGGACATACTTTTGAAGCATAATTCTGAGAGTTCTGAGATAATGTGAGGAGCCTTGATGCAATTTAGTAGGGCATGTTACAAGGGACATCAATCCCAGCTCCTTTCTGTTTTTTTTGAAGTGTTAGATTGTTTGTTCATGAGGGTTTTGTGCCCCAAATTCATAGGTCTGTAAAACTTCTGAGGATAATTGCAAGGAACAATTCTTAAGCTTAATGGTTAGTTGGAGCAATTGTTGTTTGGCTTGAACACTTAAATGGTTTAAGGGTACTTGTTGGGCATCTGTGGTTTCTTCTTGTGTGAAGTCAACCTTGTACATCAGTTGACTGCGCTGGCATCTATTCAAGTCTCTGATTGAATAAAGCTAAGAGGTCTTCAAGGTCAAGGATCCATCTTCAGCAATTTAGGCAGAAGTATCAGTTCTTAAAGTTTAAGGCACAACATCTTCATCAAGACAGATCAAGTATCCAAGGAGGTCATCCTCAGGCATTTCTAGTTACAACAGTACCTCAACACACATGAGGTGTGATTTTTACATGAGGTAGGTACTATTGGGATGGTATCATATTTGCAGGCAGACCTATATCGACATCATCATAAATACATCCATACAGTCGGAATTAAAAAAAGTATTGGTATGTGTATGGCATCCTTGCAGTCCAGGGGCCGTTATGGTATTTTGGCGAGTCATTGATAAATTCTGATCAAAGTTGGGATCAAGTCATGGCCTTGGACATTAATCCCTCTATTGAACTTCCAGCTCCTCTTCAAAATCCTCATTGTTCAAATAAAGGCTAGAAAATAAGAGGCATAGTTCTTCTATTGTTCTAAGCACAACTGCATTCATAAAGAAAAAGGAGTCTAGTCTCCCATGCGTAAAGGAGACCTAGGACAATGGAACATTAGTAAAAGCTTATCACCTTGCTCTTCAGTATTGGACAGTAGCACAAAAGCATTAATGCATTTGTACATTCTACCAAAATAAATGATGTCAATATACATTTCTGTATGAGATCAATGACTTGCACATTGAGCCAACTTGTGGAGATTTTCTATCTTTCAATAGCTACAGGCATCAAGAAGTGAAAGCATCTGAAAGCATTTGACTCTAGTAACATAATTAATCCTCCTTCTGTTTTGAGAAGAAAAATTGAAAGCTTCAATACAGTCATAGGTAACTTCAAGTAATAGAGCAGAGAATCTGCTGAAGATAAGTCTCTAGGATAAGATCTTGAATCTCTCAAAAAGGAATGGTCTTCCTGAAAGTATGAATACCTATAGCTATCAAGGATAGAATCCTGTGTAGTGAAGATTCTTTGTCGTATGCGACATCAATTCTACTATTTGTGGCACTTCCCTATGTATGACATCTCAGCATATGCAACTCAACATCATTTATGTTCTCTTTTCAGTCCAGCATCATGTATGATATCGTTACAAGTCCAGTAGTCGTGGTGATATGTTGTAGACCCACTAAATTGATGACAGTCTTATAGTCTCTTGTTCACAAACGAAGTTGTGAACAAGATAATTGCAAACTTTGGAAAGCCTCTGCCTATCTTTTGAAAGATCATCTACTATGAAGAAGCTACAGGGATCTGACAGTTCAAGAAATTGCAACGCCCTTGACTTTCATAAAGGTTGCAACACACTTGAAGCTTTCATTCTTAAAGAACAACTAGGTTCGTTTGTGAACAAGATAAATGTAAACTTTGGAAAGCCTCTGCCTATGTTTTGAAAGATCATATACTATGAAGAAGCTACAGGGATCTGACAGTTCAAGAAATTGCAACGCCCTTGACTTTCATAAAGGTTGCAACACACTTGAAGCTTTCATTCTTAAAGAACAACTAGGCACTTTGGAACAGTTCTTTGTATCAATCCTTATCAACATAAAAACAAAGGTGCCTTGAAGAAGGTGCATGACCGATTCTATGACCTCTTGAGCATAATGAGCAAAAGACCCTGATTTTGGCATCTTGGTTGCATTAATTCAGGTCTTATAGATATGGATGCCCGAATGAGAAAGACTCTTCCTCATCATGGATTGGGTAAATTGATACGCTGGTAGCTGTCATCTAGCAATGAAGGATCATACAGTTGTGTTGAGATAATCTCATGGGAAGATTTCTTCTCCCTTGTTGAAGAAGGACCATGATGACTACAAAAATTTTCCTCTTTGACCTGAGCCTTCCTAGAAGCTTGTTTCTCTCATATGAGAAGTTCATGATTGAAGGATAAATGACCACCTAAAGCAAGACTTCAGAGGGAGCTATAAATTCTTGATGACTTTGCTTGTCCGATGAATTTTGATGAAAGCAAGTCATGGCAGCTGAGTGTGATGACTACAATGACTCATATCTTTGTTACCTTAGAGGCTGCATGTTATGTTTTGGGCAAGGTTACTGTTGTAGCTCCTAGAGACAGCCTCGAGTTGCAAAAATACCAGTGCCTAGGACATCTTAAAATCAGAGGTTAAAAGTGGGCAACGGTATAAATACCTTTGACAGGATATAGTTCAAGAGAAAAATGGTTTTGGTGGTTCGAGAATGGAGAAAACCATTCGAGTCTGTTTCAGGTGAATTCCCCTAACAGTGAGAGGGCTTAAGAGGCTACGAGACTGATGGATTTTAGATGGGCCAAGTATAAAACAATGAGAAGAAGATTTAAAATATGTAGAGGTGTTGAGAGAGAACTTAGAGGGACCTCACAAAAGACAGGCTTAAGAAGATTAAGAATCTGTACCCCGTAAAATCAGAGGAAATGGATATGAATGAAGTGTGAACAACAACAGAGATCCGTGGAGCGCAAATTAAGGGAGTGCAGCAAGCTTAATACATGGGCGTTAACACCTAAGTGTTATGTAAACACGAATTCATGAATAAAATTGTAGATTACTATCAGCTACATTACACGAACCTCCAAAGTAGCATTGTATGACAGATGATTATACGTAAAAAGGAGATCACTAATAACATAAGGAAACAGATACATACTACTCATTGATCCATCTGGAATCCAAATATCAGCTCTATATTCAAATTAAATTCAGGCAGCTCTCCCAAATATGTGTCTCAAAGTGCAGGGAGCACAATCATACAAAACTACAGTAGATTTCTTCAAAATTCCTGAACCCTTCTGTGATCTTAGAACTTACTATATATAGAGTTTCCCTGGAGGGTCTACGGTACTTAATCATTTATGATCAACTCATATCTATGAAATCAAAACATGATACCTAACTTGCAGAGCGTACATCGAGCAATTACTTCTGTATTGAGGGAGTTAAAATAGGAATGGGAGAGAATTAAAACAAGAATGGGGTGAAATTGAGATTTCACTAGCAAAATCGTCAAAATTTAAATTGAAACAAAAAGGACATGATCGCCCATTGAGGCCACTTATGGGGGCCTTTATAATGGTATGGCGAGGGGCAGTTGTAGGTGGGCCGGCATGGCTGTCATCACATGACTTCTCCTGTTACTTGAAAATCCTCTGATTTCCACTCGATCTGCTGTGAAGTGGCAGTCGTACTGCGCGCGCTTGTTTCTTCAACGGAGAATTCCTCAGCAACCTGAATAGACCACCCTTGCATGTTCCATGCAAAAGCCCATGTTGTATTTGGATTGCAAACCGGAAACTGGATTTTGGAGGGGGGTGAGAGTGTTTTGCGGTATTGGATTGGGGGGGGGGTGTGCGAAATGCAGCGAGGACCGTTGGATGTATAGCAGGCATGCGAAGATGGAGGAAAGATGGAAGGCGATGAGGGGAAGGAAATGACGTGGAGGGTAAGCGGGACTGGACCGTCAGCGCATATCGCAACTTATATTGTTTAGTTATAAGCACAGATGGTGTAAACACTGAATATTGCGAAATGCGATGCACGGGGGAGGAGAAGAATGATGTGGCAGGGAAGGAGTGGGACCGAAACGCAACGTGTATCGCAACTTATAGATTTTAGTTATACGCTGCAGGGGTTAAGTTTCAGGATTTGCGAGGTGCGGAGAGAGGGACCCAATGGCTATCGGCGGAGTGTTGTGAATCAACGAAGGTTTCAGCGATAAGTATTATAAAGCTTATATGGTATATGTATTGCAATGGCTTATAAAGTGGAGGCGGAGCAAGGGAGGTGGGGCCGACTTACTGCATCGCAAAGTAAAATGGATAGACTTGCGGGCGGGCACAATGGTAAGTCAACGTGATGCGATATTGCAATCGCAAATCGGTGATCGCAATATTTAGAGTTTTAGTCTCTATGCCAAATACGTAAAGTTTGCGAAATGCGATGAGGGCCCACTTATGATCGTGATCGGAAATTGGGAAGCGGAGCAAGGGAAAAGCAATGAAAAGGTAAAGCTTGATGTTTTTTCAAAGGAAAAATGAAATAGAAAGGAAAGGGCAGCGAGGATTGGGTCCCACATCATATTGCATTGGCGATTTCATAAGTTTTGGCATTTGATTGTTATAACAAATATGTTGCGACAATGATATGCGATGAGGCATATGGGGTCCCACCAAAGGTTTAAATGGGTTTTGTCATATATATGATATATCGATATGGCTTAATACATCACGACTGTTCGTGGAATGCTTGCCCCTTTCATAGTTTTTCCCACCTTCCTGACTTGACCTGCATGCGTGCTTGACTCTGCCATTTGCTGTTGTTTCTCTCTGACTGCTTCTTTGCCTTTGCCTTGTGATTTCCTTATAGGGAACGTTGTTCCATGTCATGTGCAGTCACAGGCTAACATTGGCTCCATTTGGGGGGACAACGTGTTGCTTCCAGTGCATTGAGAACCTGCAGACCTGAATGCTTGTGCTATTATTGGGTACATGGAGTCGCAAATGCATACTGATTAGACAAAGTTTTATACCAATGGCCAAGTGGACACAAAATGGAAGATGAAATGGAGGATGATGTGGAAGATGAAATGGAAAAGTCAACAAATGGATGAAACAAAATGGAAACATGAAATGATATGGAAGATCAAATGGGAGAAATATAAACAAGAGGGAGTACAGTGGAATGACACACACAGTGAAAAGATATATATAGTGAGCTAGATTAGCCCTCATCAATGATGAAAGTATAACTAGAGGAACTGCCCATTTACGAGTGCCTCAAGTACATCTCCTTCTAGGTCTTCCAGCGTGAAAGTATTGTTGCCTTTATCCTCTACCACCCTGAATGGACCAAACCAGAGGGGGCCGAGCTTCCCATGTTTCCGTTTGTCTGCTTGCTTGATATCCCATCGCAGCACCAAATTCCCAACTTGGATTTCTCTATCTTTTGCTCTTTGGTCAAATAAGCCTTTCATTTTTTCTTGATATTCTGCTAATCTGAGGCTTACATGTTCTCGGGTTTTATTCAGCTCCACCAACTGATTCATTCTTTGGATAAGGTCATTGGGCTCCTCCTCGATTTCTTGTAAGAATCGAGCCACAGGTAATGCAAGCTGAATTGGGGACCGCGACTTTGCTATACACCAGCTCATAAGGGGACTTTCTTGTGGATCTTTTAGTGGTGATGCGATTTGCCCAGAGTGCGAACTTGAGCTGTGAGTCCCAGTTCTTCTGATTTTCATTGATGGTCTTCTTCAGAATTCTCATCAGTGTCTTGTTAGATGATTCTGCCAGCTCGTTGCCCTGCGGGTAGTACATAGTGGAGTGTCCCAACAAGTTGTTGTAATGCTGACAAAAATTTACAAATTTAGTAGATTTGAAAGCCTGGGCATTATCTGTAATGATTTTAGCTGGGCATCCAAATCTGGATATTATGCTCTCCTCCAGGAACTTGATCACCATTGAATCTGTAGCATTCCTTGTGGGCATGGCTTCTACCCACTTGGTGAAGTAATCTGTAGCAGTGAGGATCCATCGATGTTGATTGCTCGAGGCTGGGTGAATCTCTCCTATGAAATCAATTCCCCCCTGCTTAAAAGGTTCTTCAACATGTACTGGGATCAACGGGAGGGGAGCATACCTTTGCTTTTCAGCAAACGTTTGACACTTTTCGCAGGCCCGGACTCGAGCATGTACATCACCAAACAGTTTAGGCCAGAAGAAACCTGCCCTCAGGATCTTGTGTGCGGTGGCTCGCCAGCTATAGTGTCCGCCACATATCCCTTCGTGGAATTCAACCATCACTTGGTCCACCTCTTGCTCTGTTAAACACAATAGTAGGATCCCTGTCGGGTCTTTCCAGTAAAGTCGCCCATTGGCCACGACATAATTTTGAGACTTCAACCTTAGGGTGCGGTACTTGGCCTTATCATAGTTAGGAGGACATCTCAGCGATAAGAGATATTCCACTATATCTTTATACCATGGGGAGAGAAGGTTCTTCACGTGTTTTTTGCATGAAGGACTCTATGCCTTGATGTGAACCTGTGCCCTCCTATGCCTCTCCTCCTGTCATAGATAGATTTATCCCCAAAGCTTGACAGTTGGATTCAGACAAGATTTTGGCCAACCCTTGGCCTTTAATGAGCTTGGTAGGCTTTATTTCCAGTTCATACTCTTGAATCTTGGCTATCCACTTGCCTCTTCTTCCTTCACTGTGACCCTGTACCAAAACATCCTTCACCACTGTTGTGGGAACGTAGGCAGTTATAGTGGACTGTAATACATACACCTGGAATGACTTTAGAGATTTGACCAGGGCATAAGTCTGCTTCTCTAGGATATCATATTTCAGCTCAGCGTCTCGCAGGACTTGGCTGAAGAACGCAATGGACTGCTCATGTCCTTCGGCGTTTTTTTGTAGGAGTACTGCAGCTATTGTGTGAGGAGATGCGAAAGAGAAAATTAGGAACGACTTCCCATAATCTGGACCGGTCAGCACTGGAGCTTCTGCAAAGGCCTGTTTGATTTTGCTGAAGGAGTCCCTGGATTCAGGAGTCCATCTAACTTCACTGTTCTTCTTCAGCATCCCAGTGATGTTTCGGACAATTTCGGCATAGTTGGGAATGAACCTTCTGAGGAAATTTATTCTTCCTAGGAACACCTGTATCTCCTTCTTGTTTCTTGGTAAGGGAATGCCATCTATCGCCTCTACCCTCTTCGGATCGATCTTCACTCCCTCCTTAGTCACTATGTGCCCCAGTAACTTTCCTTCCTCCAAGGCAAACATGGATTTCTGAGGATTCAGAGACAGACCATACCTGCGGCATTTTTCAAAGGTTTGGCGAAGGTGCTCGATGTGTTCAACGTCATTTTTTGAAAAGATGGTGATGTCATCCAGGTAAATCACCACAAATTTGTGTTGCTCTCCTATGAAAGCAATGCCCATCGCACGCTGAAATGTAGCACTTGCATTTATCAGGCCAAAGGGCATTTGGACATACATGAAGGTTCCCCAAGCCGTGGTGAATGCCGTCTTCTTCTGGTCTTCGGGGAGCACTGCTACCTGGTTATATCTTGAGAAGCCATCCATCATGGACATACGGGAGGATCCCACCACCTTTTGCAGGATGTGGTCCATCTTTGGGAGGGTATGGTTATCCTTGAGCGAGGCTCGGTTTAGATTGTGAAATTCCACCTAGAGTCTTATTTCACCATTTTTCTTCCTTACCGGCACCAGGTTTGCCACCCACTTAGAGTATCTTAAAGGGACAATGATCTTGGCTTGCAATAGCTTCTTGATTTCCTTCTCGATAGCTAGGAGTAGAAGGGGGTTGATCTGTCTTAGCTTTTGCTTATGAGGCTTTACATCTTCTTTCAAAGGTATTTTATGCTGTATAATATCTATGTCAAAAGTCTTCAGGTCTTGGTATGACTAGGTGAAGACGTCTTTATATGATTAGAACAGGCTAAGATACTGACTTTAGTATTCTTCAGGAACCCCTTTTGACAGCTTTATCACCTTCGGATATTCTTCTATCCCAATATTCACATCCCTGATAGGCTCATCGAGGGTCATTTTGCTGGGGTCTACTGGGATGTCGTTCTTGTTAAACAATCTCTCCAATGGCACCAGTGCCCGGGGGATGACATTTCCCTTTAATTGCAAAACCCGGTGTCCAGCCAGTGTCTCCTCCCACCTAGTTTTTAGCTCCTCGCTGTCATTCTCAGGAACTGAATCGATCACCATATTCGAAAATTCGCCTATCGTTTCCATGAAACGCTGGACTTGCTCTTCATCTTCGAAGACTTGCCAATGCTTTATGTTGTCTGGAATGGAAGGGCAGTATCGCACTTCAACCTCATATCTGAGAAGAGGATTCTGCGGGGGGCGAAAATTACTAGCAGCCACAGCTAGTGAGTCTGCCATTCTGTTCTGATCCCTTGGCATGAACTGAATATTAAATGCAGAAAAGAAGTTCTCAACTAAATCCCATACCTCGTTCCTGTAGGCTCGAAGGCGCGAGTGTTTAGTTTGGCATTGGTTCCTAACTTGTCTCACTACAAGCTCTGAATCTCCAAACACTTTGAGGTTCTGTATATTCATATTCCGCGCTGTTTGCAACCCCAGCAACAGTGCTTCATATTTGGCCACATTATTTGTGGCTTCGAATTCCAGCTTAAAGGAGAGGGGAACGAAGCATCCCTCTGGGATATCAAGAGTACCCCGACCCCATTTCCTTCTCTTGAGTTAGCTCCATCAAACTACAAGGTCCATATCTTGCTTTCCTCTCTGCTCATAGTATTCTCTCGTATCAGAGGACAAATCTCTGTTTCTTGCAGGAAATATTCATCCTCCTCCAGCATGAGACAAGAGAATGTGCCCTCCTTACCATAGACCAGAGAATTCGTGGAACCATTGGATTTGGTGACCATCTCCACAAATCTGGATTCCCGATATAATCTTCTCTCCTCCCCACCGAACACTGGAATAGTGGCATAGGTGAGGTCGAGCTTTATGGATCCTCCAATCTTGGTACCCCAGGATCTGGACAAAAACATTCGAAATCGAGCTGGGATATCGACCACAACAATGTCCATTACCATGCTTTTGGCCGGAATTTGGGCTAAATTTACCACTAGATCTTTTATCATGCCCAAGCATTTCACCCTCTTGGAATCAAACGAATACAGATCTTTATACGGCCTGGTGATCTACAATCCCAACTGCTCCATGACAGATAATGGCAATAGATTATGCAAAGCCCCAGAATCTAGCATGCAGTTGTGTAGTAACAGGTCATGCATAACTAGAGTCACATAGAATGGGGGAGTGGCCGAGTCCATCTCTTCTACATGAGGTCCAAAAACCACCATGGGCCTTTCTTCTTGGAGATTGAGGCTGTCAGGGAGAGTGCCTACACCTTGGGGCAGCATGAACTGAGAGACTTGGGCTATTTTAAGAGCTCGGTCAGGGGGACAGGGATCTTGACCTTTTCTAATTCTTTTTGGAGGTTGAAAGCCATGGGAGCTTTTTCTGTGACAACTTCTTTGAATTGCTCTTGAGGAGGGTCAGGCAGTTTCAAGGGTATAGCTGCGGATCTCTCATTTCGGGGAGGATCAAAACCTAGCTTTGTGGAAGTGGGCGCAACGGCCTTAGGATGTGTAGGCTCTTCTAAAGGCTTCTTCCCTTTATTGGCGGAACTAGAAAAGGTCTGTCCTCTTGGTATTAATTCTTCGTTTTGTTCTTGCACTCGGGTTCTCTTTCTAGAGGACCCAAGGTCATACTTCTTATGGAGCTGAGCTTGCATGAAGTCCACAAACTGCCTGCAGTAATTATCAATATCTCGATCCTCTGGGGGGACTTTCTTTTCTTCTAGTCCGTCTTGCAGGGTGAGTTCTCCTTCTTCATCTTCTGAACAAGCGAGGAATTGATCTTCTTAGTCGTCAGTTACTTCCTCGGCTTGTCCCTCCTTTTCCCCTTCTAAGTATAGAGGAGGTTGGATGCGATCTTGCTGCTCTTTCCTTTCTCGTTGCAACAATTGTGGAGGGGGCTTCCGGTACTGGGGATTAAACCCACGATTTGGAATCATTTGGTTGGGACGAGGAGGGGAATTCTTGGCCTCTAATTCAAGCTTCACCAGCTTATTTGAGAGGTTCTTGATCAACTTATTCATCTCTTCGATCCTATACTCTTGTGATTCCCTTTTTTGATTAGAGGTAGAGGCCTCCTCCCTGCCCCTTCTTCTGGCTTCATGCTTTGTCTTGCCTTTGAATTTACCAGTAGAAGCGAAGTTTGCTTCTACCTCTAGTGCATTAGTCTGAATCTTATTTAGGGAGGCAGAATTTCTTTCTCTTAGGGTGAACCTAGACTCTGGTTCAAAAGCTCCGACGAAGACCACCTTAGCAGTTGCTTGGGGAGGCTTTATTTCAGTAGGAAGATTATTATAAATCTTGTTGAACCTCTTCATAAATTTTGGTTACATCCTCATTTTGTCTCTTTTTAAGGGCGTTGAACTGTGTGAGGACATATCCATGGTCCCTCCTCTCTCCCCATTTTTGTGTGAAGAAATCTCCATTTCCTCCCAAGAGGTGACTACATTATTAGCAAGAGATTTGAACCACTTTCGAGCCTCTCCATTCAAGGATTGGATGAAAATCCTCAACACCACATATAGGTGTTCCACATTCACGTTCTCAGCAAAAGCGCAGAAGTCTTCAATATGTTTCTGCGCAAAAGTGCTATCTTCCCTGGTGAACCAAGGCAAGAGCTTTAGGTAATCTTGAGGCATGTCATGCAATACTTGAGGTAAAGCCAATAGGGCATATTTGTTAAGGAGGAAGCCGGGTACAACCATAAAGGGGTGGTGGTAAGTTCTGAGGATGATTTGGCTGTGGTACAACAGGTATATGCTGAGTAGAGGTTCAAAAAGTGGAGGTTTGGATATTTGTCTGTAATGAGCTCTAAGGTGCTATAACTTCTTGGACTTCTTTAGCTTTTGGAGTAGGGTGCAAGGGGAGTAAAGAAGTATCAACGAATTTAGCTTCGTTTCTTACTGGCTAAAGCAGAGGTTCCTGGAGGGTACTTGAGTACACGGGCTGTGGAGCCAGGACCATAGATATCAGTTCTCTGAGAAGAGGAGGGCGAATCTTCTAGAGAAAATGAGGGTGGGTCAGCCTGGATGGGCTGCTTCTCTCTCCAGACTTACTTAAATATAATCTTTTCAGGATTAGATACAGGAGAGGCCTTCTACTGAGAAGTATACGCTCGGGTATGAGGCTTGGTGTAAGCTAGGATTACACTTGGTTTGAACTTTGATAACAATGGAGTCTGCCAAGGTGAAGGCTATGCAACTCTCAACCCTTCGTGCTCACCTGATTGAAGGGTGAAGATAATGTTGTATCCCAGGGAAAGGTTTTCTAATTCGTTCCTCGACAACGACGCCAAAAATATGTTGTCGCTCCTAGAGATAGCCTCGAGTTGCAAAAAGACCAGTGCCTAGGACATCTTAAAATCAGAGGTTAAAAGTGGGCAACGACATAAATACCTTTGACAGGATATAGTTCAAGAGAACAATGGTTTTGGTGGTTCGAGAATGGAAAAGACCATTTGAGTCTGTTTCAAGTGAATTCCCCTAACAGCGAGAGGGCTTAAGAGGCTGTGAGACTGATGGCTTTTATATGGGCCAAGTATAAAACAATGCGAAGAAGATTTAAAATATGCAGAGGTGTTGAGAGAGAACTTAGAGGGACCTCACAAAAGACAGGCTTAAGAAGATTAAGAATCTGTCCCCCGTAAAATCAGAGGAAATGGATATGAATGAGGTGTGGACAACAACAGAGATCCATGGAGCGCAAATTAAGGGAGTGCAGCAAGCTTAACACCTAAGTGTTATGTAAACACGAATTCATGAATAAAATTGCAGACTACTAGCAACTATATTACACGTTACCTCCAAAGCAGCATTGCATGACAAATGATTATACGTAAAAAGGAGATCACTAATAACATAAAGAAACAGATACATACTACTCATTGATCCATTTGGAATCCAAATATCAGCTCTGTATTCAAATTAAATTCAGACAATTCTCCCAAATATGTGTCTCAAAGCGCAAGGAGCACAATCATACAAAACTACAACAGATTTCTTCAAAATTCCTGAACCCTTCTTTCATCTTAGAACTTACTATATATAGAGTTTCCCTGGAGGGTCTATGGTACTTAATCATTTATGATCGACTCATATCTATGAAATCAAAACATGATACCTAACTTGCAGAGCGTACATCAAGCAATTACTTCTGTACTGAGGGAGTTAAAATAGGAATGGGAGAGAATTAAAACAGGAATGGGGTGAAATTGAGATTTCACCACCAAAATCGTCAAAATTTAAACCGAAACAGAAAGGACACGATCGCCCATTGAGGCCACTTATGGGGGCCTTTATAACGCTATGGCGAGGGGCAGTTGTAGGTGGGCTGGCATGGCCGTCATCACACGACTTCTCCTGTTACTTGAAAGTCCTCTGATTTCCACTCGATCTGCTATGAAGTGGCAGTTGTACTGCGCGCGCCTGGCTCTTCAGCAGAGAACTCCTCAGCAACCTGAATAGACCACCCCTGCATGTTCCATGCAGGAGCCCGTGTTGTATTTGGATTGCAAACCGGAAACCAGATTTTGGAGGGGGGCAAGAGTGTTTTGCGGTATTGGATGGGGGGGGGGTGCAAAATGCAACGAGGAACGTTGGATGTATGGTGGGCATTGGGAGATGGAGGAAAGATGGAAGGTGATGAGGTGAAGGAAATGACGTGGAGGGTAAGCGGGACCAGACCGTCAGTGCATATCGCAGCTTATATCGTTTAGTTATAAGCGCAAATGGTGTAAACACCGAACACTGCGAAATGCGACGCACGGGGGAGGAGAAGAATGACGTGGCAAGGAAGGAGTGGGACCAAAACATAGCGTGTATCGCAACTTATAGAGTTTAGTTATACGCTACGGGGGTTAAGTTTCAGGATTTGCGAGGTGTGGAGGGAGGGACTTGCTGGCTATCGGTGGAGTGTTGTGAATTGACGAAGGTTTGAGCGGTAAGTATTATAAAGCTTTTACGGTATATGTATTGCAATGGCTTATAAAGCGGAGGTAGAGCAAGGGAGGTGGGGCCGACTTACCACATCACAAAGTAAAATGGATAGACTTGCAGGCGGGCACAATGGTAAGTCAACGTGATGCGATATCGCAATCGCAAATTGGTGATCACAATATTTAGAGTTTTAGTCTCTATGCCAAATACGTAAAGTTTGTGAAATGCGATGAGGGCCCACATATGATCGCGATCAGAAATTGGGAAGTAGAGCAAGGGAAAAGCAATGAAAAGGTAAAGCTTGATGTTTTTTCAAAGGAAAAATGAAATGGAAAGGGTGGTGGGGATTAGGTCCCACATCATATCGCATCGACGATTTCATAAGTTTTGGCATTTGATTGTTATAACAAATATGTCGCGACAACGATATGCGATGAGGCATAGGGGATCCCACCAAAGGTTTAAACGGGTTTTGTCATATATATGATATATCGATAAGGCTTAATACATTACGGTTGTTCATGGAATGCTTGCCCCTTTCACAGTTTTGCCCACCTTCTCAACTTGACCTGCATACGTGCATGAGTTTGCCATTTGCTGTTGTTTCGCTCTGACTGCTTCTCTGCCTCTGCCCTGTGATTTCCCTATAGGGAACACTATTCCATGTCATGTGCAGTCATAGGCTAACAGTTACTTTTCCAATATTCAGAGGGAGCTATTATGTTTATTGATGATGTTTGTCCAAAAAATGATGATCCTCTCATTTATCAATATAAAAGGAACTTGATTTTTTAAAGGTCAAGTTTATCTTCCTTCAAGGAGAGGTTGGAAGTCATGGAAAGACCCTATTATGAGGTGCCTGATTGAACATTGAGCTCTGGGAGCTCGTGGGGGGCCTAGGATACTTTTTGGAGCTATATGTGACCATATGATGTGGGTCCCTCCTTTTCCTATGGGTTCGCTATGTACAGGATGTGGTTCATCCTTTCCCTGTATGTGTTTATCTCAGTGAGAGATGCATATCGACATGTATCGGTTGTCATATGTGGACATGTCTGTGGGATGTGGTTTGTCTTTTCCCCACTTGTAGGATGCTCATTCCCTACGATCAATGGTTGACATGTCGGTGGGATGTGGTTCATCCTTTCCCCACGTGTAGGATCTTTCCTACGTTTGTTGGTTCGCATGCATGTAGGAAGTGGTTCATCCTTTCCCTACTATTAGTGGTTTGCATGGTTTATGCTTTCCCTACGATGGTTGTGACATGTGATTGTAGGTTGAGTAGTTCATCTTCCCCTACGATTGATGAGATACGCATAAGATGAGTGGTTCACCTTCTCCTGCGGATGCCCCAACATACATCCTACCCATAGAGTTCGGGACTCATGGGAAGTACCTCTCATCTGGCCAATGAGTTGGGAAAAGTGGATAGGGAACATAGCACTATCAATGGACGCATTGCATACTCCCTTTATCTATGATGCATGATGTTCAACAACTTGATCTGGGATCAAGTCTGATTGGGGTTCTACCCCTAGTTATGTGGATTGACTTTCGTCAGTGGAGAGTGGCAAGGTCTTGTGACTCACTCTCGATCAATTCTTCTTAATTATCTATATCAGTGTTCAACAAAATTTAGACGAGATGTAAAGATGGTATATGATGACAAGATGTCATGTTGATGGATGGATTGGTAGGTGGAATTCAACCTAGATGAGAGGGAGTGTTAAAATTGGTAACTAGGTCCAAATTCCACTTTGGACAACTCGTTTTATGAAGATAATTATTGCATTGAATTCCTCTTTTTGAGAGGACCAAAATCGATCTAAAGATCATCAAACGTGGATGAGGAGAAATGTGTTTTTGAATTTATGCCTTCTCATATCCAAATTTTCAAGGTCTACCTCCTCTCCATGTAGGCTCATAAAGCCCAAACGACATGTCTCTTGACCCTCTCCAATATATATATATATATATATATATAGAGGTGTCCTCCAACCTCATTTGGCACATTAAAGGGGCTTCACTTCATAACATTGTATGTTTGAGACTACTGAACTTTTGGAGGAGGACGAAGGGCTATTTGTTTTTAGGTTTCTCTTTTACAACAGGGATGAGATTCTTTTGTTGGACAAATGCAAGACTTTAGGGAAATTCTAGGCAGTGTGTATGGGTCTATTTGTCTTTGTAAGACCAAATTCAAGAGCAGAAAAGAGGCCGAGTTTTTGCTTAGTCTCTGGGATGAATAATAAGGAAGAAATTCTCCCTTTTGTATCATCACACTTCAGATTTGTTACTTTAGGAAGTGTCGCAGTACTGCTCTTGCATAGATCAGGAAGCCAAGTAGCTTATCTTGTGTCCAGACCAACCCCAAGGGCCAATGAAGGGAAACTCCTTGTATGCTAGGGTAAGCCACAATTGAAACGAGGTGCTTTGGATTGGTTGAGTGAGACAGTAGCATACTATAAGCAAGCCTACCAGACCATGGGTAACTTCTATTGACAAAGTGCCGGAGTTGCAGCTTTTGAGCCACTTTGTTCTCTAAGGTTGGACTTTCAAATTAGCAAGTCATTTTGACTTTGATCTATTGTACTCTCTCTCAACTGAACATTTGATATTGATAATAAGAAGATTTGATCAAGGGTTTTCCCCATCTTGGGGGTTTTCCCTGGTTTGAGCCATATTATTGTGTCCTCTCGTCTTGGCTTGTCTTTGTCATTTATTGTATATGTTCTTTCTTTAGTTATTGCCAATATGATAATGATTCATGTGATTGCTAATGGATTAATGGGATAATATGGAATATTGAAGCAACTGTCCTAAGCAAAGAACATGTTAACCTAAAATTAACAATAGCCATGAATTAAACATAATTTGTTTATAAATAGCCATAGAGAGAATTGAGGCACTTATATAATAAAGAAGAGCCGACTGACTATGAGCTCTCTACGTTCCTCCCAGTCATAGACCGAGTGGCTCATAATCTCAACCACTGGTCACCCTCGAGCTGGGGCAACAACTCCATAGGCAACAGTGGTCCAATAACAACCAAAAACCTGGCCTCGACACCATCCCTAATAGCCTCAGTCTCCAACTATAGGCTCATGTCCCCTTGATTGACAACCAAGTGGTGCAACCCTAATCCCTCGGTGGTGCCCACCTTCTAGGGTGACTTACGGTTGGCCAAGATGGTCTTCGCCTGCAACTCCAGGAGCTCTATTGCTGTGCGGTGTCCAAGTGCCGAACAACTGAACCAAAATCCCTACAACTGGTTCTAGAGTCCCAACAAGGACTCACTAGCTATCTCCAACCAAGTTCCTAACCAGAACTCCATGGCACCAAACCATAACCAGGGCCAACAACCCTTAGAGCCACCAAGCTTTCAGAACCACTAGGTTTCCCAAAAACAGAGCACTAAGCTCTAAAACCATCATAACTCAGTTCAGAGTCCAACCCGGGACTCACTTGTTCCTCAGTCACCCGGTTTGAGTAATCAACAAAATTCTATATTCGAATTCCCAACCTAGAATCACTCAGTTTCTTGCGATGTCTGAATCCCTCCATGCATATATCATAATACCTAATAATAATGCATAATAATAACACATAATAATCATAATCATAATAATTCATAATAATAATAACCCCCTTATAACAAGAACCCACACTCCCTTTTATAATGCATGGCCTTCACTGGCCAAGTGGCACTTCTCGAAGCCACGTGGGCCCAGGGTGCACACATGTCGCCAAATCTTGACTGTTGCCTTTTTGCCTCGATGTTGCACCCGCCATACTCTTTCTATAGAGTGGGCTCCACTGGCAATATTATTTTATTATTATTATAATGTTTGTACAAAATAATTACAATCTGGCTCTCCGACCACTTTAGCCATTAAAGCTATACATGTGCAGGCATGCTGGCCCCACAATCTATTTAGCATCTACATGGGCACGCAGGCCACATAATATAATTCTAGTTCACCAACCTAAATATCACTGTACATTATTTACATAGGCGCACTGGTCTTCTCATAAATACTCGGCCCACCGAACTAACCATGCAGATACTTCCAGTGACACCCCAACCTCAATATCCACTTATATACATATACAACGCAGGTATCAGGAAGGGGTATTATACTTTCTGGCTTTCTTAGTTCTATAACTTTTTTCTTGTCTTCTAATTTATTACTAGAAGTTATACAATGCTGCCACTGACATACTTCCTAGTTTGGTTCCCATCTCTCAGATCCTGTTTGGAAATAAACACTATAGAGAACTGAAATGGTATAGCAGATTTACAACCCCTTGCCTTTGTCAATGTGGTTTAAAGCCATCACTTGTTGTATTGTTAATGCAGTTTAAAACCATCACTTTTTGTGAGAGTTGGTATTTGAGAGCTTATAAAATATTAACAACAACAAAGAAATAATGACAAGATTGAGAATAACACACAACACAAATTTTTGTGGTAAAACTTTGATAGTTTACCAGGAAACATCCATGGGACAAGGTAAGGTATTTTATTATTTAAGCTGAACAATCACAATTAGACTTACAAGTTACAACCACCTCCAATCTCTCGGGTTGCGTTGATATATCTATTTCCATGGGGCATGGTATGAAATTTTATTATCCAAGACGAACAATCACAATTAGACTTACAACCACCTCCAATCTCTCTCTTGGGCTTCTTTGATATATCTATTTTGGCAAAATTACATTTGTTATACAAATTGTTGGTTTTGGAAACCAACACCATTAAACACCTTTAAACGAACCACCAAATATTTATTTAAGTGAATTTTTGATTTTATTTTCTTTTAATTAATTGTTGCCTTCATCTTGACAAAAATCTACCTGATACCTTTTTTGTTCTCATTCATCACCTTTTCTGTAAGCCAACAGAAGCCAAACACCATTGCAACTTCTCTAGCAACATTGGGTTTGTAAACATGGCTGCACATTTTTCTTTAGTGTGGACCTTTTTAAGATCCATTCCTAACAGAAGCCAAACACCATTGCAACTTCTCTAACAACATTGGGTTTGTAAACATGGCTGCACATTTTTCTTTAGTGTGGACCTTTTTAAGATCCATTCCACCTCCATCAATGACCTGTCTTACAAAATAATACTTAACATCGATATATATTTATCTAAGTGAATTTTTGTTTTTTACATTTTCTTTTAATTAATTGTTGCCTTCATCTTGACAAAAATCTACCTGATAACTTTCCTGGTTCCATTCGTCACCTTTTCTCTAAGCCAACAGAAGCCAAACACCATTGCAACTTTTCTAACAACATTGGTTTTGTAAACATGTCTGCACAATTTTCTTTAGTGTGGACCTTTTTAAGATCCATTTCACCTCCATCAATGACCTGTTTTACAAAATAGTACTTAACATCTATATTCTTAGTTTTACTATGATAAGCTGGATTTGTAGCGAAATTAATATTACTTTGACTATCACAAAATACAGTGACATTGTTTTACATCCTTCCAAGCTCACCCAAAAGATCCTTCAACCAACAACATTGTAATTTGTCTTACAGTGGATAAAGCAATTGTTTCTTGAATCTTTGGCATCCAACTAGCGTCTCCTCTTGCAAGAGTAAAGACATAACCTAAAGTAGTTCTCCTCTTGTTTAAATCACCTGCAAAATCTGAGTCAACATAATCACATACAATATCACTACTACCATTAAAGGTGATGCAATAATCACTTGTGCCTCTAAGATATCGAAACACCATTCACTGCATTCCAATGTTCTCTTCCTAGATTTTCCATGTACCTACTGAAAACACCCTCTGCATGTGAAATATCTGGTTTGGTACATACCATCGCATGCATCAAGCTTCCTATTGCATTAGCATATGGTATATGAAACACATAATCCTTATAAAATGGGAAGCGAAAGGGATATTTACGGGTTTCACATTATTCATCTCGAATTTCACAAATATTTTTTCAACATACTTTTGTTGTGAAAACCTAAGCTTACCATATTTTATCTTTGTGTATTTCAATGCTGAAGATCCATTTTGTTGCTCCTAGATCTTTCATGCTAAATGTCCTAGCCATCCGAGCCTTCAACTTGTTGATCTCATCCATGCTTTTGCTTGCAACAAGCATATCATTACCATATAACACCAAGATAATGAATAATACCATTCAAACTTTTGAAGTAAATGTTGATTTTGTAGCATTGGAAAGTGTTCCAAGTCTCATATTTTGTGAGGAGGCTTAGACATCAGTATTCCAAAGAACCCAGAAACCATTTGTGGAAATTCCACTCGGTTCATGTTTTATTAAAATAATTAATTATTTTAATGTGGTTCGTAAGTCTAAACTTAGGGAAATTAAATAATTAAACGGTATTAATAAAACAGAGTAAGAATCTTCTAGAAAACGAAGATTAAGTCATGTTTTAATCTTAGCCATTGAATAGAGATCTAATCTGGGTCGTTGATTCATCAACAAGAAGATTATAAGAGAAGACTTGAGGGTCATTTGGAAAGCAAGCTGGGCACACACTTAGTACCTGAAGGAAATCGATTATGAAGGAATAGAATTCGATTTCAGAGGGAGAGTTGCAGAGGCAGAAGAAGGAAGGGGAAGTTAGAGCGAATCGAAAATAAGAAAGAGGAGGACGCACGAGTCACGAGAAGGTCATTATTTGAAGTAGCAACAGGCCCCCACGCGAGAGTGACGATCCAGTAGCAGGGACTGAAGACCTGGTGGCACAAAGGGAGATAAGGGGTGTCTTTGAATTGCTCAGAGAATTCTCCCGGAAGAAGTTGGAAATTCTGAGTGTTCCCTAAAAAGTTTTGCTGTATTTTCTTGTAAAAGATTTTCCCTTCTTTGAAGAACCATCCCCCAAACCATCATTTCTTGCCATAGTTTTCCATTGGAGTTTTTCGGGGACATTGGGTTTTTCCGGGGACAGTTGTCCAAAAATAACTGTGTACCTTGTAAAAGATTTTCCTTGCTGAAGAATAATACAAACCCTCATTTGCTGCACCGGTTTTCCCGCATTGGGTTTTTCCGGGGACAGTTGTCCAAAAATAACTGTGTACATGTGATTGTTTCTCTTGCATTATATGTGTGTTTTGTTCTATTTTTTGCTTATGGTTAAGTGAATGCTGCAGTTGTGTTTTTCAAAATTTACTGGTAGAAAATCTGTAAATGACTTATCATAAATAAGTAGGCGAAATAAACCTATCACTGCAGTAGTATTTCAGTTTGAAAATTTCACATGGTATCAGAGCAAAAGATGAATAACAGACGAGGAAGTTCTGCAATGGAACGAAGATCTGACAGTAATGCAGCTCGGAAGGGTTCAAGCAGTTCTCCAGAACAGATGGAGGAACAGAGGGATCATGACGTTTCAGTTCTGGCATCCAGACTAGAAGAGGATTTTGCTTGTGTGTCAAGCATGACCTCTTCAAAGATCTGGTATATTGACAGTGGAGCATCTGCTCATATGACGAGAGTTCGAGAATGCTTCTCAAGCTACCAAGAGGAGCAGATGAATTTTCAAATCACTATGGGAAACAAGGAAAAATGTACCCTTGTTGGAAGAGGTACAATAATATTTCAAACAGAAGCTGGCAACAAGCTTCGGGCTTCCAACGTACTGCATGTACTAGAATTGGAGATGAATTTACTCTTAGTGTCTCAACTTCAAAACAAGGGTTACGATGTTTACTTTATTGGCAACAAAGTTTACATCAAACACCCAAGTTGGAAAAAGAAGGCACAAATTGGAGTCAGGAGCCATAAACTGTGCAAGTTACAAAATTGTACAAGTTACAGCTTGAGTCCCCAATGGCACTGATAGGTAGTACTGATGAAAGAGATTTGAATGAATTATGGCATAGATGAATGAGGCATCTACATCATGGAGCCTTGAGAATTCTCAAGAACACTGTCACGGGAGCTCCGAAACTTAGCACCAAGCGAGACGATGTCTAGAGATGGTGTGTATTAAGGAAGTATGCCAAGACAGCATATCCGAAAAGCAGCAATAAGGCCAAGAGTGTGTTGGGATTGATACACTCAGACATTTGCGGACCAATGTCCACGAATGCTCTCAGTGGCGCAAATTACTTTGGCACCTTTATCGATGACCATTCCAGAAAGACATGGATCTACTTTCTGAAGACCAAATATGAGGTCTTTGAGCGATTCGAAGAATTTAAGGCTCTGGTGGAGAATCTCACAGGAAAGTAGATCAAGACATTGCGATCAGGCAACGGTGGAGAGTAAATTGACAAGGAATTCATAAGTTTCTGCGCAAAGGAGGGCATCAAGAGAGAATGGACTGCTCCATATAATCCGGAGCAGAATGGGGTCGCAGAGAGGAAGAACAAGACTATTGTTGAAGCTGCGAAGGCAATGCTGTATGATCAAGACATGCCCAAATTTCTATGGGTTGAAGCTTGTAATACAGTCGTGTATGTGCAAAACAAGGTGCCTCATAACACATTGGGTAAGGTTACCCCTAAGAGTGTGTTCACTGGCAGCAAGTCTGAAGTAATCCACTTTAGGATATTTGGCAGTATAGCGTATTGCCATGTACCCGATGAGAAGAGGAAGAAGTTGGATTAGACTGCTGAAAAAGGGTGCCTTGTGGATATAGCGAGAATGCGAATGTTTACCGCATCTATATTCTCGAGAATATGAAGATAGTGGTAAGACGGGGCGTGAAGTTCATGGAGGAGAAAACCTTAAGGAAATCTCGAGAAATGTCTTCAACTACGCAGTCTGAGGAGGATCTGTTGGTCCAGCCACAGTGACCTACGGATGATGGCTCTAGTGCCCCTCCAAGGCACAAGGATCCTAAGGAAAGATTTTCCGAGGAAGTGCAAGAAGGAGAGCATGTGAATCCACCCACCACCAGTGGAAGGATGAGCAAAGAGCTACAACAAATTCTGGGGGATGCAGAGGAGTTTGTTGGAGCTCCTAGAAATGAGAAGAGGGAATGCATGCAGCCAGACAGGTACCAGGCATTGGTAGCACAGGTTGGAGAACCCTCTAGTTTTCAGGAGGCAACTTAGCATCAGGTGTGGGTAGATGCTATGGTGGAGGAGTACAGCTCCATCATGACAAATGATGTATGGGAAGTAGTTCCTAGACCTCCGAACAGGTCAGTTGTAGGTTCGAGATGGATCTACAAGATTAAATATGCAATAGATGGTAGCATAGAGAAATTCATAGCCAGGTTTGTGGCTAAGCGGTATGCACAGAAGGAAGGGATTGATTATGAAGAAACCTTCACCCCGGTAGCTCGATATACTTCAATCAGATCCGTCACCTCTCTTGCAGCATAGATGGGATGGGAAATTCACCAGATGGATGTCAAGACTGCGTTCTTGAATGGGGCGATAGAAGAGGAAGTGTACATAAAACAACCAGAGGGCTTTGAGACATATGAGCAGAAAACTCATGTGTGCAGGCTTAAGAAAACCTTGTACGGATTGAAGCAAGCCCCTAGAGGGTGGTATGGGCGAATTGACAACTACCTGCAGAAGATGGGATTTGTCAAGAGTGACAAAGATCCCAACCTCTACTATCTAAGAGTAGGGGATGAACCTCTAATATTGGTATTATATGTAGATGATTTGTTTCTGACTGGATCATCTAGGCTCATCAAAGTCTGCAAGGAAAATCTGGCTACAAAATTCGACATGAAGGATCTAGCGCGGATGCATTATTTTCTGGGTTTGGAAGTTTGGCAGCAGAAGGGAGAAATCTTCCTTGGGCAAGGAAGATATATTACAGAGATTCTAAAGAGATTTTAGATGGAGGACTGTAGACCCATGGCTACTCCAATGATCACAAACTGGAAGAAAATCGACACGTCTGACGATGATGAGGCTTATCCTACCTTGTATAGGTAGCGCATAGGATCATTAATGTACTTGGTCAACACTAGACCATACATCTGTTATGCTGTGAATACCCTCAGTCAGTTCATGGTAGAACTAAGGAGGGCTCACTGGGCAGCAGCCAAACCTGTTCTCAGATACTTGAAGGGGACAATCGAGTTTGGATTGAGGTACACCAAGGGCAATGAAATCTAGTTGAGTGGGTTCACTGATGCAGACTGGGCTGGAAGTCCAGTAGATCGGAAAAGTGCCAATGGGTATTGTTTCAATGTCGGATAAGGAATGACTTCCTGGTGCAGTAGGAAACAAAAATCCATGGCACTGAGCTTAGCCGAGGCTGAATATATGGCAGCTAGCACAACTTCGTGTGAGGCCATATGGCTTCATAAGTTGCTCATGAACTTACTCAAGAAGAGGATGGAATCGACCAAAATTTTGTGTGATAATCAGAGTTGCATCAAGCTCTCTGAAAATCCCGTGTTTCATGATCGGTTGAAGCACATTGACATCATGTGCCACTTCATCAGAGACTATGTCCAACAGGGAGCTATATAGTTGAAGTACATTCCTATAGGGGAACAGGTGGCAGATATCCTCACAAAAGCTCTGGGTAAGATTAAGTTACTTCAGAGAAAAGATGGGGATGGTCAAGAATCCATTCTAGTAGAGGAATGGATGGGCTCGAAATTCAGAGGGAGCTGCAGTACGGATGAGGCAGTGACAAAGATGGTGTCATGGGCAGCAGTACAAAGGGCAACATCGTAGCAGATGATGGGCAACAACTGAGATATCAACAACGTAGTAGATGCTTCAGGTCAGAGCAGATGCAGTTGGTATTTGTTTGAACACTTTCCTCGCTAAGAGGGAGTGTTGATTTTGTAGCATTGGAAAGTGTTCCAAGTCTCATTTTTGTGAGGAGGCTTGGACATTAGTATTACAAAGAACCCAGAAACCGTTTGTGGAAATTCCACTCGGTTCATGTTTTATTAAAATAATTAATTATTTTAATGTGGTCCCTAAGTTTAAACTTTGGGAAATTAAATAATTAAAGGGTATTAATAAAATAGAGTGAGAATCTTCTAGAAAACGAAGATCAAGTCATGTTTTAATCTTAGCCATTGATCAGAGATCTAATCTGGGTTGTTGATTCATCAACGAGAAGATTATAAGAGAAGGCTTGAAGGTCATTTGGAAAGCAAGTCGGTCACACACTCAGTACCCGAAGGAAATCGATTATGAAGGAATAGAATTCGATTTCAGAGGGAGTGTTGCAGAGGCAGAAGAAGGAAGGGGAAGTCAACAGAGGCAAAGAAAGGCAAGAAGAGGAGGACGCAGGGGGTCACAGAGGTCAGCGCTGAGTTGCAGCACTGAGCCCCCACGTAGAGTGACACAGTCCAACGCAGGGACTGCGCAAAAGACCACGTAGAGTGACACAGAGGGAGATAGGGTATCTTCTGGGTGTCAGAAATTCTCCCAGAGGATTTAGGGAATTTATATCAGGTGTATTCTAAAGGCTGCTCGTCTATTTTCTTGTAAAAGATTTTCCTTGCTGAAGAATAATACAAACCCTCATTTGCTGCACCGGTTTTCTCGCATTGGGTTTTTCTGGGGACAGTTGTCCAAAAATAACTGTGTACATGTGATTGTTTCTCTTGCGTTATATGTGTTTTGTTCTATTTTCTGCTTATGGTTAAGTGAATACTGCAGTTGTGTTTATTTCAGAATTTATTGGTAGAAAATCTGTAAATAACTTATCATAAATAAGTAGGCAAAATAAATCTATCACTGCAGTAGTATTTCAGTTTGAAAATTTCATAGTAAACACAATAGTCATATTTACTTTTGGTATAAATTTGGCTCATCATGATAGAATCAAACATTTTGTACCTAAGTTGCAGAAACGAGGAAACGAAAACGAGTTTCCGCAATGGGGTACGATATGAAACGCGACCTCCCCAAATTTTTGAAAAGGGTAAACGCGATATATATATATATTATAATTTATATTAGAATTTAGGACATTTAAGAAATATTATGTGAAATCATAAAACATATGTTGCAGGAAACGTGGTTCCCACTCCCGTTTCACCAAAATAATGAAACGGAAACGCGTTTTTTGTGTACCGTACGGCCTAGAAACGCGTTTCCAGCCATACTAATATGTTTCTCGTACGGGAAACATTGCCAGTATGGCCGAAAACACGTTTCTAGGTTGTACGACCGCGTTTCCTTCGACTTAAAGCTACTGAAGTTGTGTTTTTATTTTTATTTTTTTTCGGTTTGCGTGCGTTTTAATTTTTTTTTTAATTTTGGGCAACTAGGGCCAAACTCCAGGTTTCACTGCTCATATGATGATGATTGTATTTTTGTTGGATTCCTATTTCAGAGAGGTGCAAGATTGATATAAAGATCATCTTGTTTGGATGAGTAGAACATATATTTTGATTTTATTTTCCACGCATGTGCATGGTCAGCCAAATTTGTAATGTAGGCTCACAAGCCTAATAGATGTGTCACACACCCTCACTGATTGATATAAATTAGAGAGACTTGGAGATCATTTGCTCATCATCTCATCACACATTCTCTCCTGTGATTTGATTGGTTCGATCAGCCTTTGGAGGCCTCTCTCTCTCACACATGCGGAGTTGCAGTTGGGTAAATTTGCAGACTGTTTTTAGGGTTGATTTCTAGTGCGTTGACCAGTGTTGACCGTGGTCAACCCTTGGTGTTTTGACCTCCAAACTTTGCAGAAATTCCTATTTTTGAAGGCCATATTGCTGGGCACAAAAATCGAGGTTGAACATTGACTTTGACCGAAGCCCTAAATCTGCAACATTGACTTTTTGCGTTGAATTTTTTGCGCTGACTTTTTGTTGACCAGCGTTGACTTTTGATGCGCTGTCTTTGAGGGCTGTGTGTGACACTTATAGGGTTGGCTGATCTGATGTTGAGATAGACTTTGCTGGTTTATGCATCCTGTTGACTGTCGTAACGCACACTATCCTATATCCTTGTTGGACAAGAAGAATTGTAAAATTTGATCTATATTATTGGCTTGTCTTCTATTGACCTATTATTGTGTTCTATCAACGTTTTACTTTCATGTTATGTGATTGCTAAATTGAATCGGGCCTAAGAAAGATTGAAGTAAATTTGCATTAAGCATAGAACATTCCATGTCTATCTAAATTTAACATGGTATCAGAGGTAAGGTGAAGACAAAGCCCAAGCTAGTGTGAAAAGCAATCACCGAAGAAGGAATCCTATCAAGGTCCAATGGCCTCCTCAACCTATAAGGGTTTCAAATCTGATGATAAGTTGACTGACAAGTTTGATTATCATGCATGGAAGATGTCCTTGGATTTGGCATTAGAAGATCAAGATGTCATGGTTTATGTGCAAGGAAAGATCCTTGAGCCTCCATCAAATGCACCTGCTGCCACAAAGATGAAGTATAGAAAGGGGAAATCAAAGCAAAGATGATTATTCAGGATTCTATTCATAAGCACTTGGTTGCTTACATTTCTGAGCTGAGCACATCTAAAGAGATGTATGATAAGCTGGTTAGCATGTTCAGGGATAGCAATGCTAATCAAGTTCTTTTCTTCAAGAATCAATTGAAGAATATCAAGAAGGGCAAGGATGAATCCATGCAATCCTATTTTATGAGGCTCACTGAAATCAAGAACAATCTTCTAGCTATTGGAGAAGAAATAGTTGATCGAGAGATGGTTCTCATTGCGCTTGGAGGTCTCCCCCGTGATTGGTATGTATTCAATATCACTATTCTTAATAATAATGTGATTCCTCATTTTGATGAAATATTGGTGAGATGCACTCAAGCAGAGACAAGAATGATGGAGAAAGTTCATCCCTCTAATGGAAATGGAGGTGACCCTACTGCCTTTGCCGCTCATGCAAAGAAGAGGAACAATGGTGGTCCAAGAAACCAAAACCATGGAAGAGCAGGGCCCAAAGGAAGGAAGGGAAGATGTTACACTTGTAACAAGTTTGGTCACTATGCAAGAGAGTGCCCTACTAGAAAGGACTCTCCCAGGGATGGTGACAACAACAACTCTAGGGGGAATGGCAATCAAAGGAACAACATGTTCAAAGGAAAAAGGAAGGCTTTCTCTGATCATAGTGGAAATGGGCAACCTTTCAAGAGGTCAAGAAATTCCAGGTACGATGAGTCTAATGTTGTTGATAATAAGAAAAGTGAATTTATTCTTGTATCTGCCCTCTCTGCTGCATCTGCTCCCGACACCCTGGATGTCTGGTTGATTGATAGTGGTGCTTCAAGGCACCTCACTGGTTATAAAGAAGCCCTCTCTGATTTGATTGAGAAGGATACAAATCTAGAAATTATCCTTGGAGATAATGCCACCTATCCCGTGAAAGGGACATGGACTGTGACCCTTCATCTATTTCAAGGTCAAGTCCTCCGTTTACAAGATGTGTTCTACTACCTGATTTGAAGAAGAACCTTGTGTTTATTTTGGCAATGGAAGACAAAGGGTTCAAGGTGGCATTCGTTGATGGAAAGGTACGCATCTGGAAGAAGAACTTCAAGGAAGCTCTTACTATTGGTTTTAGAGTTGATATACTCTACCAGGTTGGAGGAAGTCCATTGGGGGCTATGTCATGTGATACAACTCTTCAAACAGAGTTATGGCACCGGAGGTTTGCACACCTTCATTACAAAGCTCTTCTCGAAGCAAGGAAGGTGGTGACAGGGATGCCCGAATTTAAAGATGATCATGAAGGTATATGTCAAGGTTGTACCGAAGGGAAACATACAAGGGGACCATTACCCTCAAGTGTCACAAAGACAACTGATATTTTGCAGTTGATGCATTCTGATTTATCATGTATGCTGCTTGTAACATCCTTGGGAGGATGTTCTTATTACATGACTTTTACAGATGACTTCTCCTGCAAGACCTGGATATATTTCTTGAAGAAGAAGGACGAAGCATTCAAATGGTTTCGTACCTTCAAGGCCTTGGTGGAAAATCAAACCGAGAAAAGAATCAAAATTTTGAGGACCGACAATGGGTCTAAGTATGAGTCAAATGAATTCAATGACTTTCGCAGTGAAGCTGGCATTAAGAGGGAGACCCCAACTGTGTATACTCTTGAGCAAAATGGTGCTGCTGAAAGAAAGAACAGGATCATTGTGGAAGCTGCCCGCACCATGCTATGTGACCAAGGTCTTCCGAAGTTTCTATGGGGAGAAGCTGCGAACACTGCTGTGTACGTTCAAAATAGATGCTGTTATGTATATTTTATTAATTATTAGTTAGATATAGTTATCTTAGGTTTTATTAAGTGAAAGGGCATGATCAAAGATCATGCCTCTTCACCAAGGGACACCATGAGGCTATATTTAAAGCCTCGGTGATTCCCCATTGTAATCATATCTCATATCTCATCTTTTATCAACAATAATATATATTTATCAAGTTTACCAGAGTTTTTTACACTCCATTTGGTATCGGAGCATACGATCCTTGACCTACAAACCTTGGTTGTTTTGCGGCCTTCGACCTCCAATCCCATCACTGTTCGCTGCACTTGCTGTTACACTGCCCCTCGATCCGTTGTCCCTCGCAGTCACCAGTGTCCGCTCTCGATCGTGCCCATTCCCACACCATTTCCTTTCCATTCTGCAACCCATACCCATCCTCATATTCCGTTGTCCGAGCACTCTATCAGCTCCATTCTGCGCATGCTTCCCACCAACTTGTACTGCGTGGACGTGCCCCCATCTTCCGTCGATACCCTATCATCCATCTTTCGTCGATCCGTGCCCCCATAGTTCCTCTTACATCACATAAACCCGACCATTCGCTCGACAACCCTGACATTCGACTGTTGCCCTTGTCCGCTGCCCTGCCATTGTTTGTGTTCCGTCGAAATACAGTGTCACCCCTGCCACCGTTGTCCCGTCGACGCTTTGTCGTGCACTGTGCCTCACCATCTATTGTCCACACACCGTCGATCTATTGTCCACTCACCGTTGATTGTCCACATTAAAATCGGTGTTGTCAAACGCAACGGTTAACAGAGTAGTATTTGTTGACAAAGTCGTATGGTGGAAATATTTAATCGAATAGGGTTAATTCATTTTTGACACACAAATACTTTTTATAAAAGGTCGTTAATCGGTTAATCGGTGGATACATTGGGGTCAAAAATTTATATATTATATAGTTCAATTGATATATATATTATATAATTCTCATTTAATAATTATATAATTAAATTATATATTATATAATTTTCAATTAATAATTATATAGTTTATTAATTTTTTTTAATTAATTAATTAAAATATATATATATATATATATATATATATATATATATATATATTAATTAATTTCTATAAAAAAAAAGAAAAAAAAGAAAAAAAAGAGAGGAGAAACTAGCAGAAAAATATTCCCCACCTCATACACGTTCAATGTCTTCATCGATGTCAATGGCCGAATTCCAGAAGAAATTGGTGGATCTCGAGAAACAGATCAATAATAATTCCGAAGAATTTGGAAAAAGATTAGTCGATCTTGAAAGTACAGTTGCAGGGCATTCCAACGACATAAAAAAGGTTCATGATACGACAAATCGAATAGAAAGACAAATGTGGCTAAATCATCACGAGGCCACAGAAAAGCAAAGTGAAGCAATGAACAATATGACAGAACTCTTCAATAAGCTGAATGATAAGATAGATAAGTTAAGTCGGACACAATCCCCAATATTTCCTAACATGGAACAAAATCAACAAAACAATTCCGCAGATTCAGGGAACTCAGAAGAGTATAAGGAAAAAACCGATTCCCCACATCATCAAGAAGCCAGTAATGCAGCAACATAAGTTATTGAGAATGTTTATATAAAGGAAAATCCAATGGCAGAAAAAGAAACAATGTTGGTGAAAGAGCCACATAATGAATTCAACGTGACTGCTATCACAAATGCAACGACAGACATAGTCGTTGAAAATGAAAGAGACCATGAAAATATAGATTCTTATAAACAACAAAATGTTTCATCACTAGAATTGAAAGAAAAATGTGAAGAGACAAACACATCTGAAGCCACTGATACAGTGCCAGAAGCTGTTAAGGCCTTCGGTGATGAAGCAGATATAGTTGTTAGGAAGGAAGAATTTGATGATGAGGAGAAGTTACATCAGACAATAATTGTTGGTAACTTACCTCTAAATCTAAAAAGGAACAAAGAAGAATCACCAGCAGTACCAAGAATAGGATTTGACCCTGTCAATATCAGATCTTGTCACTATCCACATCACCAAAATATTGAACTCGAGGAGATGCTCCACGATATTTTTAAAATGTGGGAAGCAAGAGCCCGCCGCTCAAGAAACCCAGGCATTCGTCAGCATTTTCCATCATTACGTATGCTTTGAGGACAAAGCATCTTTAAGAGAGGGGCAATGCTATGTATATTTTATTAGTTATTAGTTAGATATAGTTATCTTAGGTTTTATTAAGTGAAAGGGCATGATCAAAGATCATGCCTCTTCATCAAGGGATACCATGAGGCTATATTTAAAGCCTCAGTGATTCCCCCTTGTAATCATATCTCATATCTCATCTTTTATCAACAATAATATATATTTATCAAGTTTACCAGAGTTTTTTACACTCCAGATGCCCACATTCCGCTCTGGACTTCAAGACTCCCGAAGAAGTCTTCTCTGGTAAGAAACCTGATGTTTCTCATTTTAGAGTTTTTGGTTGTCTTGTTTACTTTCATGTGTTGAAAGAAAAGACAAGCAAGCTGGATGCTTTTGGAAAGAAAGGAATGTTTGTGGGCTACAGTGAAACTTCGAAGGCATAGAGAATCTATGTGCCTAGTCAAAGAGAAGTGGAGATATGCCATGATGTCACCTTCGATGAAGATGCTACCCTCAAGAAAGTGAAATCTTCCTAGCTCCAAGGAAGACAAAGAAGATGAAGAAGCAAGGAAGCAGGAAGAGCCGAAGGATGAATCGATGCCCGATGTTGAAGGACCTATGGATCCTATTGATCCACCTCCTTCAAATAAGAGAAGACCCTCATGGCTTAGGGACACTCTCGAAGATGCTGAGAGACATATTGCCCCAAGGGGGACATTCCGTGAAAGCAAGAAGCCGAATAGGTACCAAGGGTACCTAGCAACCACGAGTACAATTATACAATCTGAGCCTGGATCATTTGAAGAAGCCGTAAAGCATCAAGTTTGGAAAGATGCTATGCACGGAGAATATGAGTCCATTATGGAAAATGATGTCTGGGAAGGGGTCTCGAGATCGAAGGAAAAATCTGTTGTCACCTCGAAATGGCTCTATAAGATCAAGCATGGATCTGATGGTAGTGCTGAAAAGTACAAGGCAAGATTTGTTGCTCAAGGCTTCTCTCAAAAAGAAGGCATAGATTATGATGACATATTTTCACCTGTGGCTCGCTATACCACCATCCGATCTATCATTGCCCTTGCTGCAACGCAAGGATGGAGTCTCCATCAGATGGATGTGAAGACTGCTTTTCTGCATGGTTCTATAAAGGAAGAGTTGTATGTGGAGCAACCTCTAGGGTTCGAAGTCCAAGATAGAGACACCTATGTATGCAGGTTGAAGAAAGCCCTCTATGGGTTGAAGCAAGCTACTACTAAAGCTCCAACAAACATTGAGCCAAGGATTGTAGCTGAAGCAAGGAAGAGGAGAGCCACTCAACAACCAGAATAACCACCATCTAGAGGGGCATCCGGTACAGTTCAAGATAGCAGAATTGTTAAATTGGTGAATGTGCAAGCAAGAGAAGTTGATTCTAGAGTGGCTAGGTGCATCTATGCATGTGGTATCCCATTCAATGTTGTTCGCTTTCCTTACTGGAAAGATATGATAAGGGCAGTTAACAAAGCTCCTCAAGGGTACAAGGGGCCCAACTATGAGAAATTTAGAATTCAACTTCTCAAAAATGAGAAGGATCTTGTGGAGGATGTCTTAGCACCAATTCGTTCTTCTTGGAGTAGCTTTGGGGTTACCATAGTCTCATATGGATGGACAGATACAAGGCGTAGACCATTGATAAATATCATTGCCATTTCACCAAAAGGAGCAATATTTTTAAAGGCAGAAGACTTCTCGGGAGAGGTAAAAGATGCACAATTCATTGCTGATGTTATTATAAAATCTATTGAACAAGTAGGTCCTAATAGGGTGGTCCAAGTTATCACGGATAATGCACCAGTATGCAAAGCTGCAGGTTTAATTATTGAGGGGAGGTATGATCACATCTTTTGGACACCCTGCATTGTCCATAATCTGAATCTGATCTTAGAGGAGTTTGACAATAAAGTCCCATGGATAAAGGAACTCACAAGGGAAGCAAGGGAGATTGTTAAATTCATCACTAACCACCACCAGTCTCAAGCAATATTTCGAGAGTACTCCAAATTGGAGTTGTTAAAAGTTGCTGAGACAAGATATGCCTCAAACTTCATAATGTTGAGCCGCCTTGTTGAAGTGAAGCAAGCATTAGTGTCTATGGTGGTGAGTCAACTTTGGGTTGAGTGGAGACAGGCAGATTCAAAGCGGGGATATACGATGCTTAGATTGTGCCTGATGAGGATTGATGGAGGAAGATAGATTTCTTGCTAATGTTCACAACCCCTGCATTTGAGCTTCTTCAGAATGCTGACACTGACCAACCTTTCTTAGGAGAGGTATATGATGGCATGGATTGCATGGTTGAGAAAACTATGGAAATCATTTCACAAGAGTCTCCATAAGTTTTGTTTGTAGATGATCATTTTGCTGAATTAATCAAGAAAATCATTGTTGATAGGTGGAACAATTTCAACACTCCATTGCACACTTTAACACATGCCTTGAATCCAAAATTTGATGATGAGGAGCTTACTGCTCAAAGAAATGGGAAGAGGAAGGCACCCCATAAGGATAGAGATGTGGCTATTGTGGTGAAAAAATCCCTTGTGAGAATTTTTCCAACTCATTTACATAGGGAGATTTAGGAAGAATTTGCCAGTTTCGTTGCAGGAATAGATGATTATTCAGATATATCATCTTTGGAGGAGAGAAGCACCATGAATCCAGTTAGGTGGTGGATTTGTCATGGAGCAAATGGTGTACATTTGCAAAACCTTGCCATTTGCGTCCTTTCACAAGTGGCAAGCTCTTCATCAGCGGAAAGGAATTAGAGCACCTATGGCTTTATTCATTTTGTGAAGCGCAACAGGTTGGGCTCACAGAAGGCAGAGGATATAGTTTATGTGCACAACAACCTTCGCCTTGCATCTCGTAGGGGTCTAGAATATGGCAATGGTCCTTCTAAATAATGGGATGTGGATCCAAATCCTGATTTGGATCTCTCTCTTGCTGCCTTGAATATTGAGGACCAGGATTGTAGAAGTGGAATTGGCCAAACATCTTCTTCAACTACACCATCCATTGTTGAGCATGCTTTTGCTGTTATTTTTGATGAGGATTCTGATAATGAGTATTAGTCTTTTGACTTTATAGTACTTGCAGCCTCATATATATAATAAAGACTGATTTTGAGATTTTGATATATAATAAAGGCTGGTTTTGGATATTTCGATATTGCTATTTTCATTATGTGTCTGTTATCATTCATGAGTAAATGTGTTGTAATAGTTTATGCTTTGAATGTAATAAATTATAATTTATCATGTATGTTTTATGATTTCACATAACATTTCTTAAATGTCCTAAATTCTAATATATATATATATATATATATATATATATATCGCATTTCCTCGTTTCCAAAAGTTGGGGAGGTCGCGTTTCGTATCGTACCCCATTTCAGAAACTCGTTTTCGTTTCCCTGTTTCGTGCAACTTAGCATAAAACATACATGATAAATTATAATTTATTACATTCAAAGCATAAACTATTACATCACATCTACTCATGAATGATAACAGATACATAATGATTAATGAAAATAACAATATCGGAGTATCCAAAACCAACCTTTATTATATATCAAAATCTCAAAATCAACCTTTATTATATATATGAGGTTACAAGTACAATAAAGACTATGAGGCTGCAAGTACTATAAAGTCAAAAGTCTAATACTCATTATCAGAATCCTCATAAAAAATAACAGCAGAAGCATGCTCATCAGTGGATGGTGTATCTGAAGAAGATGTTTGGCCAGTTCCACTTCTATGCTCCTGGTCTTCAATCTTCATGGTAGCAAGAGAGAGCTCCAAATCAGGATTTTTTGGATTCACATCCCATTCTTTAGAAGGAACATTGCCATATTCTGGACCCCTATGAGATGCAAGGTGAAGGTTGGAGTGCACATAAACAAGATCCTCTGCCTTATGTGAGCCAACCTGTTGCGCTTCACAGAATGAATAAAACCATAGGTGCTCCAATTCCTTTCTGCTGATGAAGAGCTTGCCACTTGTGAAAGGAGGCGAATGGCAAGGTTTTGTAAATGTACACCATTTGCTCCATGACAAATCCACCACCTAATTGGATTCATGGTGCTTCTCTCCTCCAAAGATGATATATCTGAATAATCATCTATTCCTGCAGCAAAACTGCAAATTCTTCCTTCACCTTCCTGTGTAGATGAGCTGGAAAAATTCTCACAAGGGATTTTTTTCACCACATTAGCCAAATCTCTATCCTTATGGGGTGCCTTCCTCTTCCCATTGCTTTGAGCATTAAGCTCCTCATCATAAAATTTTGGGTTCAAGGCATGTGTTAAAGTGTGCAATGGAGTGTTGAAATTGCTCCACCTATCAACAATGTTTTTCTTGATTAATTCAACAAAATGATCATCTACAAACAAAACTTGTGGAGACTCTTGTGAAATGATTTCCATAGTTTTCTCAACCATGGAATCCATGCCATCATATTCCTCTCCTAAGAAAGGTTGGTCAGTGTCAGCATTCCGAAGAAGCTCAAATGCAGGGGTTGTGAACATTAGCATGAAATCTATCTTGCTCCACCAATCCTCATCAAGGCACAATCTACGAACCGTATATCCCCGCTATGAATTTGCCTGTCTCCACTTAGCCCAAAGTTGGCTCACCACCATAAACACTAATGCTTGCTTAACCTCAACAAGACAACTCAACATTATGAAGTTTGAGGCATATCTTGTCTCAACAACTTTTAACAACTCCAATTTGGAGTACTCTCGAAATATTGCTTGAGATTGGTGGTGGTTGGTGATGAATTTAACAATCTCCCTTACTTCCCCCGTGAGTTCCTTTATCCATGGGACTTTATTGTTGAACTCCTCTAAGATCAGATTCAGATTATGGACAATGCAGGGTGTCCAAAAGATGTGGTCATACCTCCCCTCAATAATTAAACTTGCAGCTTTGCATACTGGTGCATTGTCCGTGATAACTTGCACTACCCTATTAGGACCTACTTGTTCAATAGATTTTATAATAACATCAGCAATGAATTGTGCATCTTTTACCTGTCCTGAGCAATCTTCTGCCTTTAAAAACATTGCTCCTTTTTGTGAAGTGGCAATGATATTTATCAATTGTCTACGCCTTGTATCTGTCCATCCATCTGAGACTATGGTAACCCCAGAGCTACTCCAAGAAGAACGAATTGGTGATAAGACATCCTCCACAAGATCCTTCTCATTTTTGAGAAGCTGACTTCTAACTTTCTCATAGTTGGGCCCCTTGTACCCTTGAGGAGCTTTGTTAACTGCCCTTATCATATCTTGCCATTAAGGAGAGCGAACAACATTGAATGGGATACCACATGCACAGATGCACATAGCCACTCTGGAATCAGCTTCTTCTCTTGCTTGCACATTCACCAATTTAGCAATTCTGCTATCTTGAACTGTACCGGATGCCCCTCTAGATGGTGGTTGTTCTGGTTGTTGAGTGGTTCTCCTCTTCCTTGCTTCAGCTACAATCCTTGGCTCAATGTTTGCTGGAGCTTTAGTATTAGCTTGACTAAGATCATCATGCATTCTTTTAATTCCATCCGCCCGACCTTGCTCTTTTTGATATTTCCTCCTCACCACAAGATCTGATGTTTTTGTGCAACCTGCAATCCCTTGTCTTCCTCCATGCAAAAGATGTGCCTTCACTCTTGGGTAAGAGCCCTTGTAAGAATTATTGCAAAGATTACATCTCCATTCCCATGAGCCACCACCTCCACATCTTTGAAGCTTCTGAACATGCCTCCAAAGAGGATAATATTCAGCCCTTGGGTTGGACTTGGGGCTTGAACTTGAACCTTGGATGGAAGCCATTGCTGCAAAAAAAAATAAAAAAGCGAATCTATAAATAAAAAACGTTTTTCATAATTTTGGTAGCATAAACCCTCGAAAAGTAGAAGAAACAATGGGAAAAAGCCAAGAAATTGAATGCTTCTTACCTAAATTAATTTTGTGTCGCTGAAGCTACCCAAAATGCCACAAAAAACAAGAGAAATATGGTTGTAGCTGAGCCAAAAACCAAGAAAGAATGCCGTAGCTGGAAACTTCGCACTCCAAATCTGCTTTTGAAATCTCTTTCTCTTGCTGCTGAAATTTCCTTTGCTCACTGGTGAAAATGCCTTAGCTGAAGCACTACTTTCTTCCTCTTTTCTCCTTGTTAAAATCGCCCTTCTCCAAGTGAAACGACTTGCTCAATTCGTGTGATGAGAGAATGAGGCGAGAGTCTTTTTATAAGTTGAGATAGCCATCTAGAAGCATCCAAAAGACAATTTCAACAATTAAAAAAACATTAAAACGCACGGAAACCGAAAAAAATAAAAAGAACACAAGTTAAGTTGACGGAAACGCGGTCGTACGGCCTGGAAACATGTTTCCGGCCGTACTGGTACGTGTCTCCAACGAGAAACGTACCAGTACGGCAAAACATGTTTTCGTTTCGCTTCTTTGCTGAAACGAGGGTGGGACACACGTTTCCTGCAACATAGTTTTGTACCATTTCCTCGAAGACCTTCTTAAATCGTACAATGAGTTATTGAGTTTGCAAACTAACCTTATTCTGCGATGTTGCATGAAACCTTCTAGTTGTTCTATGTATATCTCCTCATCCAAATATCCATGTAAAATTTTTGTTTTAACATCTAATTGCTTTAATTCCAAATCAAGCGAAGTGACTAGTGCCAACACAATATGAACAGCTACAAGTTTAACATCTGGCAAAAAAATTTCATAGAAATTTATACCTTCCATCTGAAAATATCCCTTTGTGACCAGTTTGGCTTTATATCTTTTAACATTACCATTAACACCTTTTTTCAAATTTTAAACCTACTTTCATCCAACAACCTTTCTATCTTTAGGAAGTTCTGCCAGGTCCCAAGTTTTGTTTTTCTGTAAGGCATCCATTTCTTCTTTCATTGCCACCTTCCATTTGGCTTTATTGATATCATCTATTGCTTGATGATAACAAGAAGGTTCCCCATTGCCAATAACCAAAGCAATAGATGAAATAAAATCAATATACTTTTTTCCCCTGTAGATCATTTTCGTGTTGGTTGTGGAATTTCCACGTTTTCTTAAATATCTTAAGCGTTTACAATTTTTTAATCATCAAAAGCTTTTTCTTGCATCTCCAACTAAATTGTTTGATTTAATGGTACCTATTCCTATTTCAAATCAACTTCTACACTCTCTGATCTGATGAGAGGAGATTCATCAAATATTACATCTTTGCTAATGATGATTTTGTAGGCAGTATTCCACAGTCTATATTCTTTAGATACACCATCATAATCAACAATGATATCTTTCTTCAATCTGTGGTCTAACTTAGAATACTGATTATTAGGAGTAAGAGCATTAGTTTCACAACCATAAATTTTTAAATTTGAATAATTGTAGGGATGACCCATCCCTACCTCTTCATGCATTTTACAATTTATTGCAATTGATGGTGTTCTATTTACAAGATAACAAGTAGTAGTGACTATTCCAACCCATAACTCTTGTTGCAAATTGGCATTGTTGAGCATGCTCCTTGCTCTTTCTGGAAGAGTCATGTTCATGTGTTTTGCTGCCACGAATACCATCTTGAACTCTCGACCCACCACAGAACCTCGAGATTTGGAGTTCTATTATTATTTATGCCTGGGATCAATTTTGAGGCTTGCCCAAGGGGATACACCTTCAAATTTTTGCCAGTCACTTTTTAAATGAGTGAACACGAAAAGGAGGATGTATATGTGCTTTGAGCAGCTTCAATTCAACATTTGTTCTTGTCTCCAATCTTGTAAAAAATGTGCTCAATCTTACGACTGGTTTTCATTCAAAGGTTTTTTGGCCTAGAAAAGTACATAGGTGTAAAATTCTCTTGCTTGCCCCCTTAACGAGCCTTGCTGCAATTTTCTCCAGTAATGAGGATACCCTTTCATTTCCTTTTGGTGCGGAATTCAGTTATTCTAACCATTTGCCTTGCTGCAGTCTTCTCCAAAAATGAGAATGCCCTTTCATTGCCTTCTAGTGCGGAATTCAGTTATTCTAACCATATTTCTTGTCAACAAGTGACTAAGGGCTGTGAGTTGAAAACTGCTTAGATAGAAATGGCTTATATCTAGTGGTGCATACCATGGAATTGTTGATAAGACCAAGGATATCTTCCAAGAGTACCTTAAATCCAATGAATTTAAGAGCTTCAAGTTTATTTTTTTCCTTAATCTTCTGGTGTTCTTCATTCTTTGGGTCAAAAGAGTCAGTCATGCACCATTCATACGTTGTAAGCAGTTGGCCAGGCTTCAATAGTCCTTTTAGCAAACAACTACTTCTGATGCATGATAAGTAGCCTCAATTGCATAAACTGCATCAAAAGTATCATTTGGGAAAGGCATCTGATGAAGGCTGCCTTGACAGAATCACAGCTTTTGTAAGGTACCCACTGCCTGTTAAGCTCCTCCTCGCCAAATTTTCCACTTATGGTTCCAGCTTTAGTTAAAGCTATAAGATCTTCTTATTCAATAGGCACTAATTTGATCTCCAAGCATCCGAGTAGCTTCCATGAACATAGAATTACAGACCTCGAAACTTTCTCCAAAAAGTTCCAAAATGGCTTTTGCCCTTGAAATAGCCTCATCTATTCCCTTCACTAAAATGAAGCCCCAATTGAGAGCTCGATCCTTATTATTTTGGAAAGTAAGACATATGTGAAAATCTAGAAATTTTTCAACAACATCACCAAGGTCATCAACCACTACAATATCTGAATCTATGATAATAAAATGATTAACCTGTTTTTTCATTTAAAAAGTTCTGTCACAAGATCTTAGTCCAATTCTAGCATGGTTAAATGTATTTTGAGTCTTGAAACTAGACTGTGACACTCCATTTTAGATTCTATATGCGGATTTTGAGATTGCAAAGTTGAGAAAGTTGATGCGAAGTTGCCATTAGTACTGTCAACATGACTTTTTGGATGATTGTGAGATATCTTTCTGAATTTTGATGGCTTCAACTTGACTCTTGAACTTCCTTGTTGGTATTGAATTGGTTCTGAGCTGCTTGCTTCCGCTTCAAATGACCTTTTTGCAATTTCTTTTTCTTCGTTGACAAGTTCTAAACACGAAAACAAGATAGAAAGAGATGTTGTTTATGCTGGTCGAGAATGCATCATGCTAGCAGATTTGATCCTTGTCAAAACATGCTGAAAAATAACTCTTTTCTCACATGCTGTAATCTTCAAAAGCCTTGAGACCTAAAAAATACAAGCAAGTGTGGCAGCCATCCCGACTTTGTTCACTCCGAAGACTAGATACCACAAATAGCCATGTGATCATGGACTTCACATTTAACTGTATCAGTAAGTGAGGTAATTTTGCATAATTTTTTCAAAAAGTACCCTTGCTAAAATGGTAGTAATAGTTGGATCCAATTGTGGGACATGTGCTCTTCCTGGGGCGATGTCAATACCCTAGAATCTCGTCATTGTACTTGAGCAACTACCAAAAAAACAAACTGTGCAACCACTGTTCAAGTGGACATATTTATTATTCATCTACTAACTTACTGTGACTTGAAGAGTCATTTTTTAGTAAAATAAAATAGCCAGTTAACCACCTCATGGATGCATCATTCCATTTCCTTCTTCCTCTTTGCTTAATCACCATATCAAATAGAGACACTGAAAATCAGCTGCTTGTATGCTGAAAATTTTGTTAGCAACAAGCTAATAATGCATCTAAGCACTTGCAAAACAACAATATTTTCCAGTAAACCTGCAAACCACGATGAGTTGTTACATGGTTTGTCAATATATTCCTGCAGTGGGTTTGTATAATTGCTATCCAGATCTCTAAACTCCAACAAATCTGCAGTTTTTTTCTTCTGCCATCTATTTTTAGATTTGGGATCTCATCCTTTGTTTGGATCATATCACCATCATCAACGAATTTTTTCTGCCGTTCAAGACAGCTGTTCAAGATTGTTGCCCTCTCCTGACCATGGTCAAGGTCCTGAGGGATAATAGTGCTTGCCTCATCCGTTTTCAAGGGTAGCAGCTTACTCAGTTTACCTAGAACTGCAAAGGTAGCAGAGATATAGGTAGTAGTAAATTACAGTTATAAGCATACTCATCATAAGATAGTGTGTGACTGCACAAGCATGCAACAACTATAAGGTACTAGGTAGCCTGAGGCAGGTTCTGCACAACAAATATTTTGCTATCCAGTTGCATATCATCATGGATTTGATATTCTGTGATGATATCGTCATGTACAAACTTTGTCACGTGGCTAGCTTTCTCCTCCTCTACACTAAGACTGTTTCTTCCAGAGGTGGCAGGGGATTGTCCTCAATTATATTTTGTGCAGAACATTCTTCTTTTATTTCTTGGACAAGGGTAAGCCAACCTCCTGAATCATAATCCTAGCATGCACAGAATGCTTTCAGAAGCTCTGCAAAAGATTTAAGTGTGCATTTGGGGATGCCTTTAAACCATTTTTGTGCAAACCCTTTCGAGCTCTTGCAATATCTGATGAATGCAGAAAGGTATTCCACAACTGAATCCCCATATCCATAAAAGATAGATGAATCCTTTGTCCCAACTATATGGTCATAGGGAAAACTCTTCATGCCAGAAAAATCCACTAGAAATAGCACTCTGCTAACTAGGAAGGAAGCTCCATCCTTTCTACAAATATAAGATTTCAACGCAAGTTTGGAAGAAAAATATGCAATAAATACTGATCATACCTCAGGAAATGCCTGATGGAGTCTCCAAAATGAGCTTGCGTTTTGAGCCTTCATAGTTGTTCAATGTGCTCACATCTACTTCCAACAAAGTCTTTAAATACTATAAGGCTTTGTTCCTTCGTGAAGTCACCATGCTAGTGTTTTGAGAAACACACCCACAACTTTCATTGAAATACTGGGTTGATTGAGCTTTATCTTCAACAATATCGCCAAAAAAATGTTGACGCTCAAATTGTATGTTAAAGTGATGAAAGCTCCAACCCACGTCGCGGTTGTACAACCTAAGGGGAACTTGGGTAGGTCATCCACTGTCACCTTAGTGAACTACCTTGCCTCTTTAGGGCGGCTCTCCTTTGACTTTGAGGGGTGCTCCCCTAAAACTCACTGGGGCATAAACAATAAAGAGCAATGTGAGATCATCAGTAACCCCAACGAATGAATTGGTTTTTTGAAAGAAAAATAATATAATAGCGATTAATGGATGCAAATAACAATGTCGAAGATGGAGTCAAGAGAATCTCAGGATGAGAGGATATCAAGAAGAATGACCCTCCTTAGGTTGGTTTCCTGGAATAATGGATTGGGGAGGAGAAACTAGTATTGAAAATATGGGTATCATCCTAGCCAATTAGGGTCAACTACAAGATCAAGAACCCACTAGAGAGAATTTCTCAATGGGATTGTCCTCACCCAAAGGATTGACTATGGCATAAAATAAGCCAAGCATTTACTAAGGGAACCCCCTCGAGGGTCTGCCTAGAAAAAAGGCTTGGCAACTACTTTGCACCAATAAAGGACGACATGGGATCTAACACCTTGATCTCTCTTTCCATGTGATTGTTGTCCCTCAATGGATTGATCATAGTAAGCCTTGTGATGATCTTGAATCACCCGCAAAAATACTTTAAACTACTATAGACAGAACCAAGAAAATAAATCCTTCTATGTTGAAACATGCATCACATAACAAACCCAAAAAACCATTTGCACCAAGAAGATTTTCAATAAGTCCCTCAGGAGAGGAATACTCTCGTTATCTGACCATTAGTTACAAAGGAGGAAATCCTTCCTTTATATAGATGAAGTAAGGAATTTCCTTGACAGTAAAATAATATTATTTAGGAAGTACCTTGAACCTAATCTAAGAAGATTAGATTTAGTTTAATTAAAAAATACCTAAAAATAAATTTAGTGGACAAAGAAATGTATAATGATAGTAATGGATTCCTACCCATTTAAGTTGGATTATCCCTATTCAGTAAAAGGGTCGCACTAGCCATTAAAGTAATGTCATGGCTAAGTTGAGAAATGATTTAAAATATTGACTAGGTAATGTGGCCCTCATCTTGAGCTCTCTATACTCTGGTCAACCACTCACCCAGCTTGGACTTGAACCCACAACATTTAGACATTCTACGGACTCGAACTGTAGACCTCCTAGGTGGTCGAAGCAAAGGACCATTGGCAGAGCATGAACGAAAGGGAAAAAAATGAACCAAGGTGCTTGTAGGATTCTTGGTAACTTTGGGGGCTTCCTCTATCGCCCAAAAAAATGTCATATATGCCTTTTTGAAGCACAAAAACTGCACAATTTTCCTTTGAAAAAACAAACTCAACTTGTTTAAGTCCTACACATTGTTTCCTTGATGTGTCCCATGCCAATGCCAAACCTTGGCCTACCCTGCCTCGTTACTTATTTTTTCCTTGCGAATTAAAACTAGAGGAAAACAAATCCTCCGCTTTAGATGGACGACTACTAATACCATACTTTGTTATGATTTTGGGTAGCATCGGATGTGCTCTAGTTTCAAAACTTTGTGGAGGGGCTAGAACACATGAGATCTCGAAGACCCAGAAATCGTTTGGAGAAATTCCACCTAGTGTAAAAGTTATTCAAATAATTAATTTTTTTATTGGGCACCCTAAGTCTAACTTAGGGAAATTAAAAAATTAAAGTGAATTAATTTACACATGTGGTGAGAATGTTCTAAGTGACGTGGATCAAGCTTTCTCTAATCTTAGACGTTGATTAGAGATTAGATCACGACCGTTGATTTCTCAACGAAAAAGTATTAAAGGAAGGCTTGGTCAGTTGGAGACAAAAACACACATTGCAGTAGCACTTGAGCTAAGTCGAAATTCTGGGGCGCGGTTTGCTGAGAATTTTTGAGTGAGCTTGCAGTGCTGGTGAGGGGAAAATCGGCAAGGGATGTTCTAATCCGAGGCCGAGAATACATAAATCAGAGTGGCATATTCGTACCAGGTAGCCTAGGCCAGCAGGAGAAACGTAGCCAACCAAGCTGACGTAGAGGCAGTGCAGGGGCTGACGCAGAGGCAACGTAGAGCCCAAAAGGGTGAGGCAGGGGCAACATGTGCTGCCCAGAGGCTATGCTGGGTAGGAAAGGCTGACGCAGAGGCTGGAGGGAAAACGCTTGGGTTCCAGTGGGCCAGAAAGGGCACATATTCAGTAATTCCTTAAGGGTTTGAATCAACAATATTTTCTGTCTACGAGTGATAAGGTACAAATGTCGTGAAATTCTTTGTCGAGCAAACCACTACTGGTGCCCTTGATGTATTCAGGTTCTGCTTAATAATAAAACCCTCAAAGAGCTGCTACATTGGTTTTCTTGCATTGGGTTATTCTGGTTCATTTGTCCGAAAAATCATGTGTCCTTTGTCATATTTGCGCTATGTTTTAGTAAATGATCTGTATATGTGTAGGTTGCAGATTGTGTTTACTTTGATGTTTTTCTGAATATTTTAGTTAAATAACTTATGAATAATAAAACAAGTAGGAAAAGTAAATCAATATTTTGCAGTAGGGTTTCTGTGTTAAGAAATTTTCACATGGTATCAGAGCGATTGCAGATCAAGCTGAAGCCATTAGCAAGAGGCTGAAGAATTTTTGCTTGAGGAGGGCACCGAAAGTTGATAGATCTAGTAAGAGGCAGCACAGTGCCAAACGGACAACGCAGACCCAACATAAGGGTGACACAGAGCCAGTCTGCTCATGCAGAGCTGATGCAGAGGCTAACGCAGGCCCTAGTGGGTGACGCAGAGCCTGTCAGGCTCACGTTGGGTTGACGCAGTGGCTGATCTAGGCCCTAGAGGGTGACACAATCCAAGTTGGAGTGACACTGTGCCGGTTGCCGGGGTTGGAAGTGCAGCTTTTGATCTTCAAAGTTGCTGGTGGGGCATCGGTTCTGTCGGTGCAGAACAATGCCTAGTAAAGTTGACAAAGTAAGGGGAAACAATCCCTCAGCAGATTTTCTTGCCAAGAAATTTGAGATTCGATCAGGAGTGTGATCGTAGAGGACTGATTCATAAAAATTGGCGGAGGATTTCCGGGAGGGAAATCATTTGTCAGAGGGAGCAGATTCTCTAGAGGGTTTCTATCGCCAAGAAACCCAGATTCGGTCTTTTGTTGAGTGCAACAACAGTAGAAGGGAGAAGAGCACCTGCTTCGACTGTTTGAGTAGAGGTGGCCCCGTACGGACTGAGAGATCAGGATAGGTTAGATGGTGTGTCTAACTTTGCTATCTCGAAAGCCAGAATCCTGATAGTCTTGGAGGAGTATAACATAAGAGATCACGCTGAGAACATCCTGGCTGTGCCAACCGATGCTGATGCTCTGAAGAAGTTCAATGAAAATCAGGCGCGGGCTAAGCGCTTGATCATTGATGGAGTGAAAGATCACGTGGTCCCGCACATTTTCGAGAAGAAGACGACAAACAAAGTGTGGATAGCGTTGACCACACTGTATCAAGGTAGCTCTGTCCAAAGGAAGATGCTTTTGGAGAATCAGATGCGGATGTTCCAGATGCATAAGGGAGAGGAGATTGATCCCTTCCTCTTCAGATTATAGACTATCCGAGACTAGCTGATTGCCATGGGGGAAACTCCGGATGATGGGCTCATGGTGAGGACTGCCCTGAATGCAGTCACCGATGAGTGGGAGACCTTTGTCCAAAGTATCTTGGGAAGAGCACAACTTCCAAATTGGGGAGACATGTGGGCAATCCTTCGACAGGAGGAGATCCAGAGAATAGCCAAGAGGGAATTCAGCAGCGGAGGAGTCAAAATAGAGAAAGAGGAGGAAGAAGATGTAGCCCTAGCATCTAAGGGACAACGACGACAAGGGAATAAGAAGGACTTATCCAAGGTCCGGTGCTTCAGATGTGGCAAATTGGGACACTTTGCCAGTACTTGTCCTAAGAGGAAGGGCAAGGAAGATTCAGACTCCAAGGCAGCAACTGCGAAAGGGGACAATGGTAGCGAAGATTATGTGACCATGAGTGCTTATGTACCTTGAGAGAAGAGGATGGGCGACATAGATCTATAGAGTGAGCTACAGATGGTGGTGGCGGGATCCTTGAGGTGCCCAAACTCTTGGATCACATACGAGCTACGGGAGCCTTAAGATAGTAGTAGGATGACTAGAGCAGTGGATGCAGAGGATCATGGAAAGGCACAAGGCAGTGCTTGAATGCTGAAGACTGGGGCAACGCAGAGGAGAGGCAGCAACAGCGTGGAAGCAACAACGTAGAGGTTGATGGGATTTCAACAACGTAGAGGCAGTGCTTACACAGTGTAGTGCAGCAGAAAATGCAAAGCTTCAGAGAGACAATGCAGAGTAGGAGTAGAGGGTGCTTCAGTGATGAGATGCAGCCAGAGTGATTTGTCTGTCAGTTGATTGGGTGTTTGTCTTTCAGTTGCTTACTTCACAGCAACTAAGTTGTAGTGCAACAATTAGCAGTGGCAGTGCTATAGGCAACATGATGAAACAATTTGAGAGGGAGCTGCAGTACAGATTTGGCAGTGACATGGGTAGCAGTACAGAGAGCAACAACGCAGTGGATGGAGGGCAGCAGGCCAAGCATCAATAGCGCAGGGGACTGATGCCAGAGATCATGGTGATGCTTCAATGGTGAAGTGTTGCTAGAGTACATTCCTCGCTAAGGGGGAGTGTTGAGATTTTAGGTAGCATCAAATGTGCTCTAGCTCCGAAACTTTGTGGAGGGGTTAGAACACATGAGATCTCCAAGACCCAAAAATCGTTTGGAGAAATTCCACCCGATGTAAAAGTTATTCAAATAATTAAATTTTTTAATGGGGACACTAAGGCTAACTTAGGGCAATTGAAAAATTAAAGTGAATTAATTTACACATGTGGTGAGAATGTTCTAAGGGACGTGGATCAAGCTTTCTCCTTTTTCTAATCATAGCCGTTGATTAGAAATTATATGACAGTTGTTCATTTCTCAACGAGAAAAGTATTAAAGGAAGGCTTGGGGTCAGTTGGAGACAAAAACACACATCGCAGTAGTACTTGAGCTAAGTCGTAATTCTGGGGCGCGGTTTGCTGAGAATTTTCGAGTGAGCTTGTAGTGCTGGTGAGGGGTAGATCGACAAGGGATGTTCTAATCTGAAGTCGAGAATACATAAATCAGAGACGCAGGTTCGTACCAGGCAGCGCAGAGGCCAGTAGGAGGAACGCAACCCAGCCAAGCTGACGTAGAGGCAGTGCAGGGGCTGACGTAGAGGCTTCAGGGTGACACAGAGGCAGCGCATAGTCGAGAAGGGTGACACAGGGGCATCCTGTGCTGCACAGAGGGTACGCTGGGCAGGAAAGGCTGACACAGAGGCTGGAGGGACATCGTTGGGGTTCCAGTGGGCCAGAAAGGGCTCGTATTCAGTAATTCCTTAAGGGTTTGAATCAACCATATTTTCTGTCTCCGAGTGATAAGGTACAATTGCCGTGAAATTTTCTGTTGGGCAAACCACTATTGGTGCCCTGATGTATTCAAATTTTGCTTAATAATAAAACCCTCAAAGAGCTGCTGCATCGGTTTTCCCGCATTGGGTTTTTTCGGGGACATTTGTTCGAAAAATCATGTGTCTTTTGTCATATGTGCTCTTTGTTTCAGTAAATGATCGCTATATGTGTAGGTTGCAAATTGTCTTTACTTTGATGTTTTTTTTGAATATTTCAGTTAAATAACTTGTGAATAATAAAACAAGTAGGAAAAGTAAATCAATATTCTGCAGTAGGGTTTTTGTGTTCATAAATTTTCACATTCTTAACTCTCCAACCCAAATGAAACTTAAATATTTTTATTTTTTTGTAATATCCCAAACAAGATAATTTGCTAATTATGTAGAAATTTATGTTAATTTTGTGCAACTAGGTCCGAAATCCATGTACTGCTTAGATGATGCTGCCAATATTTTTATTGGATTCCTCTTTCGGAGAGGTGCAAGATTGATCTAAAGATCATCTTGATCGGATGAGCAAAACATTTATTTTGAATTTATTCCACTTATGTGCAAGGTCTGCCAGATTTGTAATGTAGGCTTGAGAGCCCAACAGATGTGTCACACACCCTCACAGAAGGATATAAATTGGAGAGACTTGGAGGTCATTTGCTCATCATCTCATCACACACATTCCTCATGATCTGATTGGTTCGTTCAGCCTAGAAGATGCTTCTCTCTCTCCCACGTGTAAATATGGATGCCGTAAATCTGGATGTCGTAAATTTGGATGATGCTGGAAATGGATGCCGTAAATCTGGATGATGCCAGAAATGGATGTCGTAAATCTGGATGCTGTAAATATGGATGATGCTGGAAAACTGGATGTGGGATTCTTTTGTTGAATTATGTTGACTTTTGATGAGCTGTCATTGAGGGCTGTGTGTGTGACACTTGGAGGGTTGGCTGACCTGAGAAAGACTTTGCTGGTTGAAGCATCTTGTTGACTGCCGTAACGCACACTATTCCACATCTTTGCTGGACGATAAGATATGTAAATCTGATCTATTTTATTGGCTTGTCTTCTGTTGATCTATTGGTATGTTCTATCAACATTTTACTTTCATGTTTATGTGATTGCTATATTGTATTGGGCCCTAGAAGATTGAAGTAAATTTGCATTAAGCATAGAACATTGTGTCTATCCAAAATTTACATGGTATCAGAGCTGAGGTGAAGACAAAGCCCAAGATAGTGTGAAAAGCAATCACCGAAGAAGAAGTCTTGTCAAGGACCAATGGTCTGATGATAAGTTGGTTGACAAGTCTGATTATCATGCATGGAAGATGTCCTTGGATTTGGCATTAGAAGATCAAGATGTCATGGACTATGTGCACGGGAAGATTCATGAGCCTCCATCATATTTTATGAGGCTCACAGAAATTAGGAATGATCTCCTTGCCATAGGAGAAGAATTAGTTGATCAAGAGCTCGTCCTCATTACTCTTGGAGGACTTCCCCGAGATTGAAAGAAGAACTTCAAGGAAGCTCTTACTATTGGTTTTAGAGTTGATACACTCTACCAGGTTGGAGGAAGTCCATTAAGGGCTATGTCATGTGATACAACTCGTCAAACTGAGTTATGGCACCGGAGGTTTGGACACCTTCATTACAAAGCCCTTCCCGAAGCAAGGAAGGTGGTGTCTGGGATGCCCGAATTCAAGAATGATCATGAAGGCGTATGTCAGGGCTGTGTCGAAGGAAAGCATACAAAGGGACCTTTCCCCTCAAGTGTCACAAAGACATCTGATATCTTGCAATTGATACATTCTGATTTATCTGGTATGTTGCTCGTGAAATCCTTTGGAGGATGTTCTTATTACATGACTTTTATAGATGACTTTGTTGAGATTTTGTGTATTTGGAGTAGCATCAGTTGTGCTCTATGTCCCAAATTTTGAGGAAGGACTAGAGTTCACCTGATCTACAAGACCCAGAAATGGATTTGGGAAATTTCATCTGGTTTAGGAGATATTAAATTAATTAATTATTTTAATGTATTTCCAAAGTTAAAACTTAGGAAAATAAAATAATTAAAGTGAATTTAATTAAATATGTGATGAAATTGTCTTAAGACACACGGATCAAGCTTTCTTTTAATCTTCCCTTTGACATACTCGATGTCAAAGTTGTAGGCATGAATCTTAATAACCCACTTTTGTTGTTTTTCTTGCAATTGTCTGTGCTCTAGGAAATATCAGAGGTTGTTATGATCTGTCTTAACCTTGAACTGGTTCCCTACCAAGTACTGCCTGAACTTGGCGAGTGCATGCATGATGCCCAACATTTGTCATTTATGGGGTAGTGCCTCTGATGAGGCAAAAGCTTTCGACTCTCGAATGCAATGGGGTGTCCATCGTGCATCAAGACTGCCCCTACTCCTACCCCGGATGCACTCCCAGACAAATGGCTTAGTGAAATTAGGGAGTGCAAGTACTGAGAAACTAGTCATCACCTGTTTGAGGCGATCAAAAGCATCCTGCGTTGTGGTGGCCCAAATGAATGCTCCTTTCCTGGTCAAATCCATGAGGGGCGTAGCCAATTGAGAGAAGCCCTTCACGAACTTCTTGTAATAGGTGCAGATGCCCATAAATCCCCTCAACTCGGTGACATTCTTGGGCTCTGACCAATCTCTGATGGTCCTAATCTTCTCCTTGTGCACTCGTACACCCTCCTCTCCTCTAATGTGGCAAGTATAGCATCTCTGTCAATCCAAAGTCGCACTTGGACAACTTGGCATAAAACTTCTGCTCCTCCAAAATATGCAGCACTGCCTCCACATGCTGCAAATGCTCCTCCCATGTTCGGATGTAGATCGAGATGTCATTGAAGAAGACTAGCACGTACTTCCTCAACTGGCCACGAAAAAAATGGTTCATACAGGACTAGAATGTGGCTGGAGCGTTGGTTAGCCTAAAGCATCACCAAAAACTCAAAGTGCCCATAATGGCACTAGAATGCTGTTTTGGGGAAATCTTTGTCCCTCACCGAAATCTGGTGGTACCCTGATCCCAAATCTAGTTTGGAAAAGAACTTGGCCCCCCTCAATTCATCCATCAGCTCATTTATTTGCAGAATGGGGTAGCAGTTCTTCTTCGTCTTCTTGTTCAGGGCCCTATAATCGATACACATTCTCACCGGATCGTCCTTCTTCTTCTCCAGAACAACTGATGAAGCAAAGGGGCTCGAACTCGGTCGAATATGCCCTAAGGCCTAAAGCTCATGTACAATCTTCTCAATCTCGTCTCGGTAGGCCTTGGGATGCCTATACAGAGTAAAGTTCACGACCTGAATCCTGGGCTCCAGCTCAATGGTGTGCTCAAATCGTCGATCAGGCGGCTGCCTTGGTGGAATATCCCTGAAAACCGTGGAGTATCGGTCGAGGATGGCCTGTATATCTGGATGAGTGGGTTTAGTTGTACCATCTGCCTTCGAAATCCTCAACTCAAATGCCCACCCTATATCTCCCTGTCTGAAATCTGCCTACATCCTATGCGTAGAGACTGTCTGGGGTGGATACGAATGCATGCCCCTAAGCATCACTGGATTCCCGTTCTTGTCCAAGAACTCCATCTCCAACTTCTGCCAATCTGTAGTGACCCTACCAAGGGTGAATGCCATTGGACCCGGACCCCCAACACAATGTTGGTGTTCGAAATGTCAACCACAAAGAAATGATCTGTCACTGAGTAGGTCCCCATGGTCACTGTCAAGGCTAGAACATAAAGCATGCATTGCATGGTCCTAGCTCTCGGTACTAGCACATAAAATCCCTCAAACCCCTTTGTTTGGATGCCCCTTCTCTACACCATCTAAGCATCTATGAAGTTCTGCGTGGCTCCACTGTCCACAAGCACTTAGACACGCTGTCCCTGAACTGTCCCCCTGATCCTTAACGTCACATATTTGGGTATCCCATGCAAAGATGTAAGGACCTGTTTGGTTGGTGCAAACACTGATCCTCCTGCTGTTGGTGGGGGTGAAGGTGGAGGCCCTTCCTCCTAAGATGCTGCGCTGTCTTCACCTCCCATCTCAAAGAGTGTCTCCTCTTCTCCCTCGCTGTCTAAGAAGACCTCGATGTAGTGTGCCTTCCCTCTGGCACACCTGTGACCCGGTGCCCATGGCTCTTGGCACATGGAGCAAAGCTTATTCCTTCTAAAATCTCTCCTGGTGTCATCATCTAGTGGTCCCTGACCCTAGCTCCCTCTCGGGGGTGGAGCTCTCGCATCTCTTCCTCTTTGTTGGAAGACTGGTTTGTTGGGCATAGGGGCTCTAGCCCTCGGCAATGCATCCTGAAGATCCCGTGTTCTCCCAACTGCATCCTGGTGTGTAGTGGGTCGGGTTGACCTCACCAGCCCACGCAATGGCTCTGCCAGCCCATCTATGAACATAAAAATCCTCCTAGGTTTTCTTCAGTTTGGTTAGTTCTCCAAAATTCTCTTCGGGATCCTTCCTGTCGAACCTCTCCAACGCTCTCCTCGTGAAGTCATCATACGCTGTCACCCCTGCGTGACCCAACGTAGTTAGTCCATGAAATCACCAATCATGGGCTTCTCCTTCCAGGTGAAGTGTCGCCACCTTGATGGTCTCTATCTCTGTCATCTGGTTCAACTGTAAATAGACATCCAACTTCTCAACCCAAGCCTTGGCTGAGCTCTTTGCATATCCATCGAAGGTTGGAAGGAATAACCTTCCCACAGTGCGCTGAGGATCATTGTTCTGAGCGTACCCTCCTCTGGCCTGGCCTTTGGGTTTATTGTTGTTCTTCAGCTGGAAAAACTCATTGAATGTAATGGCCCTTCCGAACTCTGGCCCATAGGATTGGTATTTTACGAAAAACTCTCCATAGTGAACCTCCTCCGGCTCCTGCTGTCCTCCTGTCCCTGAAGCTAGGAATGTGGGAATGGTGGAACACGGTGGAGTGTAGGGTACAACCGACAAAGTAGTGTGAGGGCCTGCCTGGTGCTGTGATGTGTCAAACCCTTCTCCAATCTGGATTCCCCTTGAACTCCCTTTCCCTTACTGCCATTACTAAGCCTCTGGCCCATCTCCTCAATCCTCTTGGAGAGGTCTTGTACTGACTTCAGAAGAAGGTGAGCAAATTCCTTCACCTCATTCCTTCCATCATCTGTGTGCGCCATCTCTCTCTCAACAACCTTTGGAATGCTATAAACTCGGTCTGGTGTGATTTCGAGCCTCCTTTGTTTGCTCCTGTATCTCTGCCTTCGGTAAGTCACGTTCTGTTTGTCTTCTGGTGTCATAGATTGCGTGCCCCATAGGCTGAGGCAAGTCTATGAGCTCTGATACCACTATAATATCCCAAATCGGGAATAGACGGTAATATTAAGCACAATAGACTAAAAACTACAGCAAAGTAAACACATCATTAAAACACATGAACTGGAGCCAAAAATAACTGCTGAGCCATTTTATTAATTTGTTTGGAATGAGTACAATAGTGGTTTCAGTTCTCAGACTTCTGCGATTAATGATTTGTAGAGTGTCTTCCGGAAAGCTTCTTACAAAACAATCACCACAGGAGTTTAAAAACCAAGATTTGTAGAGTGTCTTTCGGATCCTTCGCATCAGTTTATTCGTTTTTACCAACGTTTCGAACCTGCTACCAAGGTTTGAAACGTTGGTAGTAGGTTCGAAACGTCGGTAAAAACGAATAAACTGATGCGATGCATCTGGAAGACACTCTACAATACAATAGTGGTGCTAGAAGGCTTGCACTTGGACTTGCTTAAAGCAGGCTGAAGAACAACTCAATCCCAAGCTAAATCTCCCCCCTGGAAGTGGCTCTGCGTGGCTCTGTCTCTGCGATGCCTAGCCCATAAATGCTACTGCTGGCTAATTTCGAATTGCTAGATACGCTGCTTCCCTTGCTTAGAAAATTCCGTAAATGGTACACCAGACTCTGCTCCTCAAACCCACAAAAACCCGGAAATGGTTTGCTGAAAGCTCAACCTCGGAAATTGACCCTCTTGGGCTTGTCTCAATGAACTATTGGGGAAATCGAACTGCTGGAAAATGTCTCTGGAATGCTGCAATATTCCATGGTAGGAAGTGGCTAGCCTCCCCTCCAAATCTCCTACTGTGTATTCCCTTCTCTCCAACCTCCCGGAACCAACTCCTCTTTGCACTACGCAATCCTCCTGATGTTGCTGAAGGAAAAACTCCTCACAAGGTGTGGAACTCCTCTCCTGAGTGGGCACTCGAAGTCCCCTGAGGCAGAGGTTGAGATCTCCGCTTGAAGATCTCGTGTGCTAAACAACACTGCAAACTTGGCTCTTCGGCTCCAGCATGCTATGTCAAGATGACAATCAAAATAGAAGTTGAATGAATGAGGAATGAGAGCTCACTCCTTCCTTTTGTCAATTGAGGCACAACGTATTCCTTGGGCCCCACCTTGGCCTGTGTTGCCTCTCCTTGAGCCACTCGCACGTTGCCCCTCAACCAATCTTGCGCTACGTTCTTCGTGCCTCCTTCATGCTGCCACGTAGGGAAAACTTGACCCCACCACTAGAGCTGCAATTTTTCCTTAGGAACTTTAGGAAGTGGCTTTATGTTGGCAAAATATCATTTGTGGGTCCCCTGCCCCCTTTATTCCTGTTCAACATTAGGAAAGGCAAAAATTAATCAAAATTAATATTCCAATTAGCTTAACTGCTAATTTGGAATATTACACAAAATTGCACGAAACAACAGGTAGGTTAGCATCATAGTGAAAGAAGTTTTGACGTAGGTAACTGGGTATTTTTATGGCTACAACCTTACAAACAAATGTCCCTCAAGCAAGCTAAGAAGGATAATAAATTATCACACTAGTACTATGGTCCTTACAAGGTGTTGCAGGAGATTGGTACTATGGCATACAAATTGGAGCTGCTTGCATCTTTCAGAGTACATCCAGTTTTCCATGTTTCATGCTTAAAGAAGGTTACTAATGACAAGCTCCCAGTTCAAACGATATTGCCAGAACTTGACGAAGAAGGAAAATCATATTGGAGCCTGAAGCAGTCATGTAAACAAGAACCCAACAACTATGAAATTGAATATCATTAAGTGGAAGAACTTACCCGCTGAAGGTTCCACATGGGAGGATGAAAATTTTATACGGAAGTATCCAAAACTACTCAAGCGTTGAGGACAACACTTTGAAGGAGAGGGCCATGTCAGGTCCCTATAATACTAGTGTAGCCTCCTTATTGTTATTGTTAGTGTAGCCCTCTTATTGTTATTGTTGTGGTGCCCATGTAGCCCACATATTGTTATGTTTGTGCCCCACAGAAATCCACTATTGTTAGTGTTGTGGCCTTTCATTATTATTGTTATGTAGGCTTTGATTATATTGTGACCCCTTAGACTGCTATATATACCAAGGTCTTGTCATATATATCATCCAAGAATTGTTCATTTATGTAATGTAAAAGAGGTTGACCCCTTGAAGAGGCTAATTTTTAAGTCGCTGATCAATCTTTTCTTCTGTTTTGTGATCTGCTTGCATAACATATAATGGTGAACTTAAGAGAGACAAACCCATACCATAGTGCACTGATAACCACCAAAAAACAAATAGAGTGAAAATTATAAAAGTGGCCATAGGATTTGACCAAATAATGACATGAATGAGTGAGATAGTACAAATGAGGAGTGTATATGTTTTTTTTTATTTTATACATATCCTTTAGGGATAGGGTGCTATCCGTAGGATTGTGACTAGGTCAACCTAGACAAATATAGATATAATACAATAAATGGGTTGATACGCAATAAGTCGGCCCATTAAGGGCCTAAATACCCCAATAGTAGGTAGGCATGTGGCGACAAGTGAAGATTAGCATCTCAATAGTTTTATGAATTTATTTGGACTGTACCATGATAGGCAACTTTCTACATAGAGGCACTAATTTATCTGAATTCAGCTCCTTATTTATGTCTTATATGCATTCACACACTCTCTTTCTCTCTCTCTCAGCGAGGGAGCAGATTTAATTTTGAATTTTTATTTTGTAAATCTTAACTTCGTAAGACATGAATGTAAGAACCTAAATATTGGATTTCTAAATTCTTCTCAATTCTTCAATTAGTTTCAGACAGTTTCAGAGTTTAGCTAAATCATTTAACAGGGAATTACTGCTGTTTCTAAAAATTATTCCCAGTTTATGTAATCTAATTCAGGCAACAGTTGCAATTCATCATCTTTCCCTTTTGTACAGTTTAAGAGATCATTTTCATATATATATATATCCAAGCATATACAACCAGAAATCAAATAAAAGTACGATTTCATGCATTTCAGAAATAAAAGAAAATTCAATTTATGCTATATGGGAAATACCTGAGATGCAGTAGGTGAATATGGACAGATTACCAAAACAACAATCCTCCCAGCCGATCTAGGAACAATCCTAGACCTAGAAGATTACTCTTCTGCCCCCATGCCCAAAATCCCAGAACGGTGAAACTCTCTTTTCAAAACTCTGCGTATCCTTCAATCCAAATGCTCCAGAATATAGGATTTTTCTTCTCCTCCAACCGACCCCTTACTCCTGCACATCCTCCCCCTTATATCTATCTCCCCACCGCCTTTCACTCCCGAAGATCTTTTATTACATTTAAGAGGGTCTGCCACCATTTAAGGCGACCTTATCTTCATTTAAGGGTACATTAATGTCGAGATAAGCTTGATTAAATTATTTTGTTTTAAAAATGAGGAATGGGTGTGATGACTTTTGTTTGTTTATAATATTAATTAATTTGCCTTAATTAACTTATTTTATTATTTGATTGGTTCAACCAAACATAATTGTATCGGTTATCCTACTTGTCACTAAGGTATGGGTCATTACAATGAAAGTTATATGGTAGATTGATTTTGACACACCTGTTTGGATGTGCAGAGAAGATTTTGTTCTCATCTTGGGATGAACAACCAAGCAACCAGAGCTGCCATTGAAACAGTAAAAAGTATAGAAGCTCTTGACATTAGGTATGGTTATTTTGTTTTCACTAAAAGCAATTTTTCTATATAAATGGACATTAAATCAGGACAGCATTATTTGTCTTCTATTTTTTGTGATGCAACAAATATTGTCAGGTTATTGTTGGACTTCAAGTTTAGATCATGCATCTTTTATAAAATTCAGACATCATCTATGCTTGGTTATCTTACTTAGGATGCAATACTAGCTTCCTTTTGGTCATTAGAATTTAGTGATTCATGTTCCCAAAACAAATTAGTAGTACTGCCATGGCAGTTAATATGATCCTACAAGGAGCAAGATAATATGTTGAGTTTCTGTTGACCCTTTTGGAGGCGAATATCTGTTTAAATGTATAATATGATAGCATGGTAGTGGGCCCAATTGTGTACTGAGTGAGAATATGTATAAATGGAGGTCAATAGAAAGAAGATGATAGAACATGTATATGTAGAGGTCAATTGAGAGAATATGTAATATAGAGGCCAATAATTCTATTCTCTTTAATGAATTTGTTACCTCTATATATACATACTCTCACTCACTGCCAATGTGGGCCCACTGATAGGCTGGATTATGTATGCATTAATCCCATCCTCTTTAGGGTCATAATTGAGTTTTCTTGTCCACCTTTTAAACATACAACACCCAAAACAAAAAGAACAAAGATAAACGCTTTAAGATTATAATTTAGTTCAGTGCCTATTGCATACATTCACACATGTATGCAAACAAGGATGCAAGCTATTTGCATACATGAACACAAAGATATACATAGACAAAGATGCAATAAGATTATAATTATGTTAAGTTCCAAATGCAACATGAATGTACTTATTGTTGGAATATGATGTAGTTCCTACTTGTCTTGTACATTGCTTGTATATGTGTACTTGGGGTTAATTGTGCATGTAAAGTTACATACATAGGTGCAATAAGTTTATAATTTTGTTTGGTTGTACATACAACCTGAATGTACTCATAGTTGGAGTATGATGTAGTTCCTGCTTATCTCATATGTCACTTTTATGTGTACTCGTGGTTACTTGTGCATATAAAGAGATACGTACACAAAGATGCAATTATTCCATTCTATATGCAATCTGAATTTACTTATTATTGTTGGAATATGGTACAGTTTCTACTTGTTTTGCACATCATTTGTATGTGGCATTTATAGGGTTGTTCCTTGCACTAGAATTTGCAATTGACCCCAGGAAAGGGAACTTAGAAATTTGCAAGATCATGACAAAACTAATACAATGTGCATTGATCACACTTAAATACATTTGGGCTGATGTTACAAAACTTGTAGAACTATACAAAATATGATGCAATGCAATTCATATAAAACTAGTGTAATGTGCTTTCAAGACAAGCACTTGTGCATGTACACAAAATCCCATTAAAGGATTTCACAATATATCTAGGTTGATAAAACTTGATCTCAATAGGCTCTAACCGACATTGTTTAGTCATCCTTGAGTTGATTAGTCATTGAATGAGGGTTTGTTGGGATGTCGTCGTGCGGTGACCTAGCTTTGCAAATTTTGAAACTAGTGTACACAACATTTGTCTACTCTCCTGTAGTTGTTTGTAGGTGTTTTTCCAAGGAAAATCTCATGAGTAAACCCAATGGATGCATCTATGATGCCTTGATGCATCCCATTTAGTGAATTATGATAGCCATATCTTACAACAAAAGACTTCGAAACTTGAAAATAACTTAGGTGAGGAAGACTATCTCAGTAATAGAGATCTCTTACTTCCTCTTTCTTGGACTTCTTTTCATCTTTCTTTACTTCTATAGCGACATGGGCTTCTTCTCTTCCTCATTTGTTGTCCTTCTCGTCCCTAGGATAATCTCTTTTGTAATGTCCATATTCCTGACACCCATAGCATTGAATTTTAGACATGTCCCTTTTCTTTTGCCAAGAACCAGACTTTCCAAATTTTCCCTTTCTTCTTGTCATTGCAGCATAAGCTTGATTTTTCTCACCTGCTCCCACATCAGATTTGGCCTTTAGTCTAGATTCTTCAATTTTGCATAGTGACCATAGATCCTGGAATGGAGTAGCTTCTTTCTTCCCATAAATACTTGAAGTAAAGTTACCCCACTCCTCCGGTAGTGCATTTAATACAACTGTAGTCATTTCACTATCAGACATGAATTCTCCCATATCATGTAGTTGATCTCGGATCTTAGATATCCTCATAAAGTATGAGGCTATTCCATCTTTCTTTGACATCTTTAGCTTGTAGAGTTCTTGCCTTAATGAGATGACTTCTCCAACAGTGCTTACAGAATACAACTCTACCAGTTTATCGTAGATTTCCTTGGAAGTTTCGAGTTTAGATACATATGGGATGAGGGGATCCTTGATGGATTCTATGGGAATCCTTTGAGCCCCAACTTCCCCTTTATATATTTGGCAAGAGCTTGAGCATCTTCCTCTCTTGGTTCAATGATAGATCCTTTGATATGTTCCATAACATCATTTTCAATGGGATTCAGATCTGTCCTTTTCTTCCATGCACAATAGTTTGAAACCCCAACCAATTTGTTGCTTTCCTTGCAAAAAGAAATTTGGACAGATTTAGATGTGGACACAAATATTCTTACTTGATAGGATGCTCCTTCTTCTTGCTGCTTCCTTGATGTTGATGATGATATAGAGGATAGAAAACTTCTGCTTGATGAAGGTAGTTTTCTTCAAGAATGATCCTTGATCTCACGGAGACTGAGATGATACTGCCTTTTGATCTAGCTTCCTTTGGATGAATAGTCTTCAAAACACTTTAACTTTAGTAGATGTAGGGTTTTGGATTTCTCCTTCTTGATGATGATCCCAATACTTCTTTGTATACTTATTTGATCTATGGTTATGATGCTTCCTTTGACTTTAATATGATCTTCGCTTTGATGCCTTCTTGAGTGTCCCTTGATAAGATGCTCTTCCTTGACTTAGTCACCTTAGCTCTGATACCATGTTGAGAAATCTAGGGCATAGTAATTATGTGATTTCTCTTCTATTAGTAACTGCTTGTGAGTGCTTTTTACTTCTTTAGATTAGGATTTTATTTTACTTAGGTTATTAGTGTTCTTCTTCATCAAACAACTACCAATGCATAAACCATAAAGAGATGAGACAAATATAGGCTATTAGCCAGGGCCAAAACCTTTCACTCTTTGAGAGGAAAACCCGAAAAAATTCTTCTTCTTATAGAGATTCCAATTGACGAATACCAAGACCAAGATCCTTGACCTATGCCTCTCCAAGACCAAGACACAAAGATCCTTTTAACACGATAGTCCACTTTATGCTCCTTACTTCTTCTCGACTTCTTCTTCAACCTTGGCTTGCTTTAGACTTTCATCCTTCTTCCACTTCAACTCCCTTGGAGGACTGCGCCACTGCTGCAACAAACTTTGGCCTTCACTGTTGTAATAGACTTTTCCTCTTCTTGGCCTTTGCTGCTTCCATAGACTTTCATCTTTCCTTGCCTTTCACTGCTGCAAAATACTTTCACCTTTCCTCGTTCTTCACTGCTGTAATGTACAGGTCTGCAATTTTGTGTGTGGAGGTAAGATGGCCCACAAAACAGTCCCAAATCAAAACTTCCTCGCTGCTCTTTCTTCCTTCCTCGCTGGTAACTCGGCTCCCTTGATGACCCTCGCACTTCAGGCTGTGATCTGCGAAAATTTGCCTCTGAAATGATGCTGAGCACTCCTATTTATAGTTGTTGCCAAAGGTAATTAGCTGATCTAACATGTAGGTGAGCCGACGTGACTGTTGGAGGAGACAATTAATTCCACTTTGAAGCCAACTTGAGGTCAATGCTTGTGCTTTGTCTTGGAGGGCTACTTGACATATTCATTGACTCATATACAAATATAATATGCCCAAGAAGGGTCCTTCATACATGACATTGACTGAATTTGACTTTATGACTAATCCTAAGGATTCACAATGCGAGTCAAACTAAAAATAAAATTCCTTTCTTATGAAACCCATGAGACAAGCATAATAAGAATTTTATTTTTCTTCTTTTCATGAATTACGTAAAATCACAATTACACATATCATTATGAAGACTGAACCTAGTTACATTTATCAACAAGAAGACCACCATTACCATGATCTGCTAAAAAATTAGACATTTCTCATGGCAGCAAGAGGAAGCAGTAGATAATAGATTTGCTTGTCTTTTCTAGTTTCTATTAGTTTTTATAACTGTTGACTCTTTCATATTTATTATGATATTTTTTGTAAACAATATATGACAATTTAAGTTTGAAGTTTGAAGTTGGCAATTATGAGTTATAACTCATTGGTAATGAATTATGAATATGATGCTTCGTGAAAGTTGAAGATTTTTTCATTTCATTTCATTTTATAACATTTCATTTCATGTTAGATATTTTTTGTTGTAATGGTTACACTTAACTGACATGTACAACTTTGGTGATCAATGATGATAAATGTTATATATTGAATTCTGAAAGCCTGAAACTTTAAGATTGATGAATCATGAGACTTAATATGTTGTATGTTTCTAACTTGTGGATGTGGTTGATGAAGATTATAACTTCTAGATGATTGATGTTATATGGTTCAATCTATGTTTTTATGTTTTTTATATTTAATTCATCATTCTACATGCTTTTGTTGACATATATGCATCAAAATATAAAAAAATATATATTATATAAAAATTTGCTCCCAGACCGGGAGCTTTTGAAAATGTCGCTCCCACTCGTGCTCCCAAGTAACCTTGCTCTGTCACATGATGGAAACCCATGGCTCTCAATGCCTCCCGTATAAGTGTCAATATGATCCTCTTGTTTGCTTGGGCCCCATTTAAGTTGCTCAACCCATGATGAAACCACTTTCAATCCTGTATGAGATTCGATGCATCTCTTCACCTTCAAGTACAATAATGCATTAGTGCATTTAAGTGAATCAAACTTGTTAGTCACGGGCACAAATGAGACTTCACTGTGGGTTTGCCTTCTAAATTTGGGGCTTTGAGCATGTAATGGTGTCACCTCCCTGTTGGAAATATTGTCATTGATGGCAAAGAAGGCAGTAGATGCAGAAATAGGCGAAGGACAGCAGCAGAAGACAACAGGTAATATTATAGGTACATTTACATAGAGCAAGGGAGGCAGGCCTCTCGTAGTGCGTCGAACACAAGAGGAAGATGAAACAAGGAGCAGAGAGGCAGAGAAAGGAGGTAAAAACTAAAAACTCTGGTAAACTTGATAAATATATATTATTAATGATGAAGATAAGAGATGATTACAATGAGGGATCGCCTAGGCTTTAAATATAGCCTCAAGGTGTCCCTTGGCGAAGAGGCATGATCTTTGATCATGCATTTTTAGTTAATAACCTAAGATAACTAAATCTAATTAATAAATAATAAAATATACATAACATTGCCCCCTTCTTAAGATGCTTTGTCCTCAAAGCATACGTAATGATGGGTGTTGCTGGCGAAACGCTTCAGACTCCCAAGATGCTTCTTCAATGGGCAAGTCCTTCCACTTGATTAAATATTCGGTAATAACACGAGAGCGCAACTTCTTATCACGAGTAGAGAGGATCCCCTCGGGCTCTAGAATGAGCTTGCCTTCATCATCCAAAATGGGAAGTGTTGTTTGGGGCAACTGATGGTTACCCAATGCCTTTTTTAAGCAGGACACATGGAAAACATTGTGAACACGACTGGTATCGGGAAGGCTCAACCCATAAGCGACTTGACTGATCTTTTTAATATTTTGATACGGACCATAAAACTTTGGAGCTAATTTATTTTTTCCTTTTTGTTTAAGGGACAACTGCTTGTATGGTTGAAGCTTGACAAACACCCAGTCTCCAATTTCAAATTATCTCTCAGTGCGATTACGGTCAGCTTGTTGCTTCATACGATTCTGTGCAACACTCAAATTTTCTTTTAGAATTTGTATGACCTTTTGGTGTTCTTCTAGTTGATTTTGTACTGCTGGCAAATTAGTTTGAACTGAAGCAAAATCTTTCCACTTCGGAGGCTCATATCCATATAGAGCCTGGAACGGAGTCATTTTTGTCGATGTATGGTAAGTAGAATTATACCACCATTCAGCAAGATGCAACCATTGGACCCAGTTGTTTTGTTTCTCCGTAGCATAACACCGTAGGTAAGCTTCCAAACATTTATTAACAACCTCTGTTTGCCCATCTGTTTGAGGGTGATAAGCTGAGCTCATATTGAGGTAGGTTCCAACATGGTTGAACAATTCCTTCCAAAAGTTTCCTTTAAATTTGGCATCCCTGTCACTAACAATAACCTTCGGAAAGCCGTGTAGTTTATAAATATGTTTGCAGAATGTCTCTGCAATTTGCTTTGCAGAGTCTGTTTTTTTAATAGCGATAAAGTGAGCATACTTAGTGAGTCTATCTACTACAACGAAGATCTTATCCTTTCCATCTGATACAGGTAATCCTTCAATAAAATCCATCGATATTTCTTCCCACTTCTGAGCCGGAATATTTAAGGGATGAAGTAAGCCAGGTGTCATAATGTTTTCAGTTTTATTTCTTTGACACTTGTCACATTCTGCAACATATTTTTGAATATCGTGACTCATACCCTTCCAGAAAAATGATTGACGTGCATTGTAGTAGGTTTTGAAATATCCTACATGTCCCGATGACATGGAATCATGTGATTCCTTGAGTATTTTTGATATAAACTTGGATTTGGAGTTTAGATAAATTCTCCCTTTGTACCATAAGATATCGTTCTTCCATTCAAATTTTGAATTCCCTGGGAGATAGTTGATTATAGCCAACATGTCCGGATCTTTGGCATACTCACTTCTAATCTCATTAAGCCATTCGGGCACAACTATTGAAACTGCAAGCAATGTTGTTTCCTCATATTTTCTAGACAGGGCATCCGCTACTACATTATCCTTTCCTTTCTTGTGTAATATCTCCATGTCAAAAGCGGCAATCTTCTCGATCCATTTTTGTTGTTCTTCAGAGAGTGTTTTTTGCTGAAGGAGATATTGAAGACTGTTATGATCGGTTCAGATGGAAAATTTACTTCCTAACAGATATTGTCTCCATTTGGCCAATGCATGCATAATTGCGAGCATTTCCTTACTGTATGTGGACTTGAGACGCTCACGTTTATTTAGTTTTCTGCTTTCAAAAGCAATAGGGTGCCCTTCTTGAATTAATACTGCACCAATACCGAATCCCGAGGCATCACATTCAATGATAAATGGTTTAGAAAAGTCAGGAGTTGCCAATACTAGTGCATTAGCCATTACTTCCTTCAAATCTTCAAAACATTTCCCTGCTTCTTCATTCCATTTAAACGAATTTTTCTTTAAAAGATTTGTAAGAGGTGCAGTTCGATGCGCATAATCTTTAATAAATCTTCGATAATATCCTGTTAATCCTAAAAATCCTCTGAGCTTGGATATGTTCACTGGTTTATTCCATTCCCTTATAGCCTTAATCTTAGAAGGATCCACTTTTACTCCTTCCTGGGATATTAGGTGTCCCAGATATTCAACTTCTTCTTTTCAAAAGGTGCATTTGGATTTTTTTGCATAAAATTGATGGTCTTCTAGTAACGTGAGAACCTTATCCAAGTGTTGCAAATGCTCCCTCCAAGTTTTACTATAAATCAAAATATCATCAAAAAATACTAGTACAAATTTCCTGAGATATGGACGAAATAACTCGTTCATAGTGGCTTGGAATGTAGCTGGTGCATTTATTAACCCAAAGGGCATTACTTTAAATTCATAATGACCTTCATGTGTTTGAAATGCAGTTTTTGGTATATCTTCCAATCTAATTCGGATTTGGTAATAACCTGACCTTAAATCTACTTTAGAGAAATATTTTGCGCCATGGAGTTCATCCAACATTTCATCGATAAAGGGAATTGGAAACTTATTTTTAATGGTTATCTTATTTAATCCTCTATAGTCAATGCATAGCCGAAATGATCCGTCTTTTTTTCTTACCAATATAACTGGGGCAGCATACGGACTCTTACTTTTTGAAATGACCCCACATTTTAAAAGGTCTTGGATAATCTTCTCAATTTCCGTTTTATGGTGATGTGGGTAGCGATAAGGTTTGATGTTAACAGGGTCTGATCTTGCCTTGACTTCTATTGTATGTTCTATTTCCCTATGAGGAGGCATCTTCATTGGTAGATCTTGAAATACCTTTTCATGTTTCTGAACTAGTGCTTGTACCTCCTGAGATTCTTCATGGTTGACTTTTGTAGATAACATCTCTAAATGATGACATTCGACTATATAGGCTGGTGCTCCCTTTCAGATCATCTTCATCATCTGGGATGATGATACGATTTGATTTTCTAGGGTTTGGAATCCAAACAACTTGTGCTTCCGTCCTTCCCACCTAAAGCTTATAAACTGCTTCTGATGGTTGGCCGAATAAGTACCCAAGGTTTGTAACCACTGAATTCCTAAGACCACATCTACTCCTCCGAGTGGTACGACATAGAATGGAGATTCTAAACTAAAGTCTTTAATCTGCAATTTGACTTTATGGCATTTTCCTACTTGTTCAATCTTCTTACCATCGGCCACCATTACCTTCATATTAGGCATGGGAAAAGTAAAGAGGTTGAGTCTTTTGGCCATGGTTGAATCTAGAAAATTGTGCGTGCTTCTAGTGTCTATGAGAACCATTACGTTGTTTTTCTTAATATGTCCCCTTAATTTTAGTGTCTGTGGTTGTGATATACCTGTCATGGCTGATAATGACACTTGCGGAGTGCTGTCATCATCTACTTCTGGGGAGAATTCCAGGGTATCTTCTATCCCTTCTATGTCTGAATCATCATTGTTAGAATCATTAGTCGCTTCACAGTTATACAGATTTCTTTCTTTCCCATTAGCACATCTGTGCTTAGGGTCCCATTTTTCGCCACAACGTTTGCATTTACCTTCCCTTATTCTTTGTGTTTCCAAGTTAGATTTGTCTCCTTCGCGAAGGCGTGGTGGAACATATTTCATGTTATCTTCTTTTGCAGATTGAGGAAACTGTCGCCTTGAATATACTTTTTCTGGTTTCGATATTCTTTCAAATTTCTTTTCAGCAGCTTTTGCTTTTTGCCTTGCTACTTCTACGGACGTAATTTCATGTAGTTCTAGCTCTTCCTGTATGTGGATTTTAAGTCCTGAGATGTAAGACTGGATTAGACGAGATTCCGACAATCCGGGTACTCGTGTTGCCAAGGTCTCCCATTCTCGCGTGTATTCATCCACATCTCCTTTTTGGCGTAATTTGATAAACGTTGAAAAGAACTTTTCTTCTTTTATGCCTTGAAACCTTTTGAAGAACGCATCCTTAAATTTCCTCCAACTGATAGCGAGCGTCGTCTTTTTCCACCACATATACCAATTATATGCTTCCCCTTCCATTTTCATGGAAGCATGTTTAATTTTTTCATCATCACTAGTAATGTCATAAATCTCAAAATATTCTTCCGCTTTATTAAGCCATGCAATGCTATTCTTTTCATTACCATCAAATTTGGGTAGATCGATCTTGGCTTTGCGCTGATATGCTAATGGTGGAACAAGAAGGGGATATTGATTAGCGAATGCATTCCAGAGCTGCTTATTTTGAAAATCTGCATTACTATCTTCTTGATGATGTGGGGAATCGGTTTTTTCCTGATGCTCTTCCGAGTTCCCTGAATCTGCGGAATTGTTTTGTTGATTTGGTTCCTTGTTAGGAGATGTTGGGGATTGTGTCTGACTTAACTTATCTATTTTATCATTTAGCTTATTGAAGAGTACTTTCATATTGTTCATTACTTCGCTATGCTCTGTCATCTTGTTCATTGCTTCGCTAAGCTTTTCTGTGGCTTCGTGATGATTTAGCCACATTTGTCTTTCTATTCGATTTGTTGTATCATGAACTTTTTTGATGTCGTTGGAGTGCCTTGAAACTGTACCTTCCAGATTGACTAATCTTTTTCCGAATTCTTCGGAATTGTTATTGATTTGTTTCTCAAGATCTCCCAATTTCTTCTGGAATTCCGCCATCGACATTGACGAAGACATCGAGCGTGTATGAGGTGGGGAATATCTTTCTGCCAGTTTCTCTTTTCCCCCTTTTTTTTTAAATTAATTAATTAATTAATATTTATTTTTTTTATTTTATTTTTTTTAAACTATATAATTATTATATATATATATATATATAATTTTTAATTAAAAATTATATAATATATATAATTTAATTATATAATTATTATATATACATAATTATTAAATGAAAATTATAATATATATAAATGAATTATATAATTATAATATATATATATATATATATAATTATCAATTTGAACTATATATTATATATTTTATATAATTAAAAAAAAATTGTTCCGTGACAATGTGCCCGTGTCACACTGTTTTCTTATGAGTTAAATAAATCGATTTTGATTTGAATCTTCCGCGTGGACGTGCAGGAGTGTAAGTTTTCATGACCTGTGGCAAGTCACAACGTTTGACTAACCGACAGAATTTTCCACTGTTTCATTTAATTTTAACAAATCGATTTGTTTTTCCAACCGTCACCTGTGTGCGTTTATCGTTTTGTCGTTTTTGCAGGTCGAGCGATCGGGGCAGGGACGGCGTGAGGAATGGAGGACGAGGGTTTTTCGAATGCGGACGGATTGATGGCTATGTTTTTGAATTCGTTTTGTTTGGTAGTTTGCAGGGACGGGGTGTCAACTGCTGCAGAGGAGATGGCTCGACGGTGAGGGAAAACGTCAAGCAGAGAATGCTGAGGCTAGACAGACGGCGGAAAGAGGTGGATTAGACAACGGCAGCAATGAAGATTGCGTGAGGAAGCAGAGCACAATGTCAAGAAGATCTGAATTTCTAACCCTTGACACAGATCACCAAAACAGATTAACCTTTAAATTTCTCTTCCTCGGTTTTCTTCAGTTCACGATCTAGAATTGCAATGGAGTGAGGGGCCTGGGTAAAACGCAGAGCGGGAGTGAGGGACAGATCGGATATGAGAGGAGATGGCTACAATTTTCCTTTTAAAACTAATACTGTCCACAAGCCTTGAAAAAATCTGCAATTTTGGAATTCTGTAATTCCTGGGTGATCACACAGATCCCGAAGAGCGATGGCTCCGATACCAATGGAGTGTAAAACTCTGGTAAACTTGATAAATATATATTATTAATGATGAAGATAAGAGATGATTACAATGAGGGATCGCCTAGGCTTTAAATATAGCCTCAAGGTGTCCCTTGGCGAAGAGGCATGATCTTTGATCATGCCTTTTCAATTAATAACCTAAGATAACTAAATCTACTTAATAAATAATAAAATATACATAACAGGCAGAGCAGCAGAGGCACAGCGAAGGCAGAGGCAGAAAGGCAGAGGCAGCAGATGAAAAGGTCGAGCAGCAGAGGCACAGCGAAGGCAGAGGCAGAAAGGCAGAGGCAGAGGCAGAGCTGTTATCAAACAAATTCCGAGAATCACTACCCCCGCTGGAAGATTCACTAAAGACCGAAGCGGAAGCAGACTCCTATATATATGCAGCGCCTTATTTATGTTGCGCCTTATATACAACGGTCCAAGGCATATATATATATATCTATATGTAGCGCGAGATCTAAAGAACCAAAGGTTCTATCAAAGGCCAAGTACCATATGGTGGGACCCTTATCAATCACATCGAAAAAGGTGACAACAGATCATATGAACAGAAAGTTGCGATTGCGATTGAAGCCCGGATCCGATGGGTCTATAAATCATGATTAATATATGTTTGAGTTACAGCATAACAGTGTTACATCGCATCGGAGAAAAGTTTGGCAGTAAAGCATGAAAATAGAAGTTGCGATTGCGATTGAGTTTCGGACCCGATGGGCGTATAAACTGTGACTCGATAGGTTTGAGTTTCGGCCTAATCGCATCGGCATTTCAAGGTGAACAGTGATTAATCGCATCGGAGAAAGAGCAAAGTATATGTAGATGCGCAACGCACTATATACGAAGTACCATAAGGTGGGACCCCTCCCTCTACAGAAAATTTCGAGAATCATTACCCCAGCGAAAGGTTACATTAAAGCAGAAGCATAAGCTTATATATATACAGCATGGTACAGATGTTGTGCATTATATTCAAAGGCTCAAAGCTTATATATATATATATATATATATATATATATATATATATATATATATGGAGCGCTTTATGGACAAGGAACCAAAGGTATAATCCAAAGCATATGTATTATATCTTTTGGCGCAAGATCAAAAGAACCAAAGGTTTTAACGCTTGGTTTTAAAACAAACAAAGTTCTATATGGTGGGACCCTCACCCAATCGCATCGGAGAAAGTTCGCAAGTGGAACATGTTAACAAAGAATTGCGATTGCGATGAAAGACCGGACCCGATGGGTTTATAAACCACGACTGATATATGTTTGAGTTTCGTCATAACAATGAATCATCAGAATCGGAGCATCAGAGCATTGAGATATCGGTACATTCAAATGGAAATTGCGATTGCGATTAATCGCAATCGGAAGAAGTCGAGGAGTGATACATCGCATCGGAGAGATCGACGAGTGGGCTCGTAAGGGCATTTTATGTATTAAAATGATCTCTCAGCAGTACATCGCCGGAAGTTACATATGTTATATAAAACAACAGTCTATATGTTAAAATCAATTCTTATCGTGCCGAGAGTTAAATTGTGATGTATGAAAAGGGCAGTTACATAGGTATGGCAGTTACACTGCGACAGTAAGCAGGAAATCAATCAGAACCGAAAGGGCCAAACACAGTCACAGAAAAGCCAAACATAGTCACAGAAAAGACAAGTGCAGTGAACCAAGAGGCTGAATGAGTGAGTTGAAGTTTTCATTATAATTGAATGTAAATGTTATTAATTGATTTATATTGTTGTGATGCATTGGCAAGTCTCTGGAAGAGAACAAAATTCCCACTGTAATATTAAATTTAGTACCTACAGTTATATTTTTCTGAGTGAGCTGAAAAGAAATGAGAAGGTAGAAAATCAAGAGGTATGACTATCCATTTCGAATTCCTAGAGGAAAACAAACAGTCGTAGGCTCTATAAGTAATATCACCTTGATGTGCATCAGTGAGAGAGAGAAAAGATGAAAGTCTTGAGTATAGAAAAGATTGAGGTAGAAGATAAAGGAAGAAGAGCATAAAGAGGTGCTACGAGCAGTGCGATATAGACAAAATCAGCAAACTTTCAGTTTGATAAATTGAGGAAGTTAGAGCTTCCCTATCAAGTTGCAGCTTGATAGTCGTCAGTTGTAGCTGACTGAGGTTGGAGCCTCCTGTAGGTTGGTGCCTGCAGAAAACTGAAGGGAGTTGGTGCTTCCTTGCAAGTTGTAGCTTGCAGAATTGAGGTAGGAGCCTCCTGTAGGTTGGTGCCTGCAGAAAAACAGTGGTGAGAGGGAGTTGGAGATTGCCTTTGCATCACAACAATAATAAGATGTGGTTTTCTCCCTTTATGGGTTTCCACTTATATCTATTGTCTCTATCTGTGTTTTCCGTGTGCTTAAATTATTTACCAAATCTGCTTAATGTTTGTTATTCTCATAATAAGTTTGATGTCACATTAATTTAATACTTGCTGCAACTTATTAAAATTGTTCATATACTAAGGTTGGTTATAAAAATAAGCTGCAAATAAGTTGATGAAAAATTTAAAAACCTCATGTATGTGTTAAACTGATTCACCCCCCCCCCCCTTCTCAGTTTAACTAAGAATTCAACAATTGGTATCAAAGCAGGTTCCTTTGTACCAGTTTAACAACTGAAAGGAGATTCTAGGTTCTCAGGATGGCTAGTAAAGAAGGATGCTCAACCAATAAAGCCCCTTTCTTTACAGGTGCAAATTATGCCTTCTGGAAAATCAGGATGAGGACATACATAATGTCTCTAGGAATAGAAGTTTGGGATGCTGTGGAATTAGGATATGCCCCAAAGGCAACTGACTCAGAAAAGGAAACCAAACAAGATTTTGTAGCTAATGAAAAAGCCATGAATGCCATCTTAAATGGATTGTGTGAAGCAGAATTTATCAAAGTAATGCAAAAAGACACTGCCAAAGAGATGTGGGATACTTTAGAAAACATCCATGAGGGAGATAAAAAGGTAAAGACTGCCAAACTTCAAGTATATAGAGCCCAGTTTGAAAATTTAAAAATGAATGATGATGAAGATGCTGGCAGCTTCTTCTTAAAAGTTGCAGAAATTGTAAACAATATGAAAGCTCTTGGAGAAAGCATACCAGAAGGTATAATTGTGCAAAAGATTCTAAGATCTCTTCCATCCAAGTTTAATCCCAAGGTGTCTGCAATAGAAGAAACAACTGATTGGGAGACCTTGACCATGAACCAACTACTTGGAAATCTAACAGCATATGAGATGAGGCTCCCACAGAAAAAGCCAAGTACAAGGGAGGCAGCCTTTAAAACAGAAAAGAAGAAAGAAGAAGAGGAAGACATATGCCCTTGCTCGGATGAAGAAGAGGCAAAATTTGTCAAGAAATTGGATAGAGGCTCAGGTAAATACAAAGGTAAACTTCCTTTCAAATGCTTTAACTGTGGAAGAGTTGGACACTATGCTGCTAAGTGTCCTCACAAGAAAGTAAGGAATCAAGCTCAAGAGTCAGAGAAAAATACATCAAAGAACTGGCAGAAAGGAAAGAAGTTCAGCAGAAAATCCTTTTATGCTCAACAAGACAGCAGTACATCTGAAGATTCAGATGAACCCTCTAGTGAAGAAGGAACCTATGAATTTTTATTGATGGCCATAGAAGAACTTGAAGGAATCCTACTAGAAGACGAAAAAGAAGAAGGCAAAGTCGACCTTGAGGGGGAGCTAAGAAGTTCTCTGGAGGAGATTGACAGGCTCAAACTGAAGTGCAGAAAACAAAAGGACATTCTCCTCAAGTATGTAAGAGAAGAACAAAATTCAGAAGTCCTCATGCAGCTAAAGGTAGAGCTTGAAGAAGCCAAGAATATAGAAGACATATTACTTCAGCAAATCAAGGATAAAACCAAAGAACAAGAGAAGTTGGAAGAAGAAGTTTTATGTCTGAGGAAGAAATTAGAAAATGCTCAGAGGAAAGTGTCTACAAATTCCTCTCAAACAACAAGCTCCAGTAAGTTGAATGAAATTCTAGATGCTCAAAGATATCCTATGGTAAAAACCGGAATAGGCTATGAAGGAGAATCTAGTAAATGCAAAGAAAAGGAAAACAGAGAGATTATTTTTGTAAAAGCAAAGAAGAATGATGAAGCAGCTCAAATAACTCCTACAAAAGAAGAAACTTGTAAGGAGGGAGATAGAACCCAGAAAAATCCTCTAATAACAAAGAATGAAAGAAATACTCAAACAACAAGAAAAGATTCATATACCCATGAGTATGTCAAATTTGGAAGCCATCAAAGGAGATTCTTCCCTCCTATGAAAAATGCCACCTGTTATGTCTGCCACAAGCTGGGACACATTACTGCATACTGTCATGCAAGGAGGAGTGATTCAAACCAGCAAAAGATGCAAACAGTGAAAAGACTGTCTCAAGTAAACAAATGGAGAAGACAACCTTACATCAGGTATGCAAATAATTTCTATGGTTACTGTTTTTATTGTAAGGAATTTGGCCATAAAATTATTGAATGTAGAAAGTATGGAAAAATATTGATGTTCAACACCTCAAGGAGGTTTATGAATCAAAGAAATTTTGTTCATACTCACAATTCTACAAAAACTATGATCAAATGTTGTGTATGCAATCAATTTGGACATATGCCTTCCAAATGTCCTCTGAAAGGATGTGATTCATCATCTCACAAAAGATACCAAACAAAAGGATTCCTCTAGTGAAAAAAGAAGGAGAATAAGCCTGACCTGGCTTTAACTGCTCAATATCTGAAAAAACCAATGGTATCTGGACAGTGGCTGCTCAAAACATATGACTGGAGACAGGAGAAAATTTATAACTTTTGATGAAAAGAAAACTAGTAGTGTTACTTTTGGCAATGATAAATCAGGAAAAATCAAGGGAAAGGGCTCAGTCAGCTTAGATAATGGCAGAGGTAAGGCCCAAGATGTACTATTTGTAGATGGGCTGAAAGAAAATTTGTTGAGTGTCAGTCAAATGTGTGATAAAGGCTGCGAAGTTCTTTTCATAGCACAAGACTATGAAGTCAGATCAAGCACCACAGGTAAGACTCTGCTCAAAGGTGTTCGAACAGAGAGAAATGTTTACATCGTGAAAGAGGAAGATGAAGCATGCCATCTTAGTAAACTTGAGGAGTCATGGTTATGGCATAGGAGATTGGGACATCTCAGCTTCGATCATATCATCAGACTGAGCAAGAAGAAAGCGGTCAGAGACATGCCAGAAATAAAAAGGCCTTCTAATACCATATGTAAATCTTGTCAATTGGGTAAACAGACCCGCACATCCTTTAAGGCCAAAGATGAGTTATCAACAAGAAGACCACTCCAGCTTGTGCACATGGATCTGTGTGGACCTGCAAGAACTAAAACACCAAGTGGAGAATCCTACTTCATGCTGATAATAGATGATTTCTCTAGAATGACATGGGTTGCATTTCTCAAGAACAAATTGGAAGCTCTGGAAAAATTCAAAATATTCAAAGCATTAGCAGAAAATCAGACAGGATGCAAGCTAAAATGCATCAGATCGGACAGAGGAGGTGAATTCACAGATTATGACTTTGCAGATCTATGCAATGAATATGGCATAAAACAACAATTTACTATTACAGGGACACCTCAGCAGAATGGAGTAGCAGAGAGACAAAACAGATCTGTTCAACAAATTTCCAGAGCCATGATGCAAGAGAGTAATATTCCTCAAACCTTCTGGGCAGAAGCAGTACACACAGTGGTGCATATCCTTAATAAAGCCCACTTAATACCAAGTAGTGATAAGACTCCATATGAACTATTGCATGGGAAACCAGCTTCAATTAAACATTTTAGAATCTTTGGAAGCAAGTGTTACATAAAGAATAATGAGGAAAATCTTGGGAAATTTGATGCAAGAGAAGATGAAGGGATTTTTCTAGGATATGCTTCCAAAAGTAAAGGGTACAGGTGCTACAACAAGACTCTTCGAAAAATAGTAGAAAGTATTGATGTAAGATTTGATGAAGAACTTTCAAACAATACAAGAGATACAGAATGTTGTATTCCATCAGACAACCATGAAGAAGAAAACCAAAATGATGATGAAACAAGAAAGAAAATAGAAGATGCAGAGTTGAGCTCGAAAGCCCCCTCAAGATACACTCAGAAGAATCATCCTGAAGATCAGATCATAGGAGACAAGAAAGTAGGGGTCCAAACAAGAAGGCAGCTAACTGAACAGACATAAGAGGTATACATAGCCATGTTATCACAAATAGAGCCAAAGAGATTTGAAGAAGCCAGCAAGGAAAAGTATTGGGTGAATGATATGAATGAAGAATTAGACCAAATTGAGAAAAACAATACCTGGGAACTAGTTCCTAGACCCACTGGGAAAAATGTCATAGGCTCAAAATGGGTATTCAAAAATAAAATGAATGAGGAAGGACAGGTAATCAGGAATAAAGCCAGACTTGTCTGCAAAGGATATTCACAAATCAAAGGACTTGATTTCGATGAAACATTTGCCCCTGTAGCCAGAATGGAAGCCATCAGAATGTTTCTGGCCTTTGCATGCTATCAAGACTTCAAGGTATATCAAATGGATGTGAAATCCGCATTTCTGAATGGAGAACTAGAAGAAGAAGTCTACATGGAACAGCCAGAAGGGTTCTCTTTAACAGACATAGAAGACTATGTGTGCAGACTGAAAAAGGCTCTATATGGACTAAAACAAGCTCCTCGTGCTTGCTACTCAAGACTGGATAAATATTTGCAAAAACAAGGCTTTAAGAGAGGTGAAGTAGACAACAATCTATACATAAAAGCCCATGAAAACGAACTCCTGATTGTTGTAGTATATGTTGATGACATTATGTTTGGAAGCAGCAGAGATAAAGTAGAAAAAGGGTTTGCTGAAGAGATGAAATAAAAGTTTGAGATGTCCATGATTGGAGAGCTCAATTTCTACTTACGACATCAAATTCAGCAAAAGAACACAAGTACATTCATCTCACAGGAAAAATACTTAAAAGAAATTTTGAAAAGTTCAAAATGGAGGACTGCAAACCTGTGTCAACTCCCATGATCATGGGATGCAAGCTATGTGTTGATGATGGATCTGCTAATATAGATCAAAAACTCTATAGATCCATGATAGGAAGTCTGCTGTATCTGACAGCATCAAGACCAGAAATCATGCTAGTTGTAGGACTAGTTGCTAGATATCAAGCAACACCTAAACAAAACCACCTTCTGGCAGTCAAAAGAATATTTAGATATCTACAAGGAACAACACAGTATGGACTTTGGTATCCTAAAGGCAAAAGCTTCACCTTGACAGCATACACAGATGCAGATTGGGCCAACTGTGTGGATGACAGGAAAAGTACAAGTGGAGGTGCATTCTATTTAGGAGAAAGTCTGGTGGCATGGTTAAGCAAGAAACAAACATCTATCTCTCTGTCTACAGCAGAAGCAGAATATATAGCAGCAACAACATGTTGTACACAAGTCATGTGGATGAAGCAAACCCTCCAAGACATGAAGGTAAGCATTGATGAACCTATCTCAATCAAATGTGATAATACAAGTGCTATAAGTATATCTAAAAATCTTGTGCTTCACTCAAAAACTAAACATATCCCAATCAAGTATCATTTTCTCCGAGAACAAGTGGCTCAGAAGATAGTAAAACTGGAGTACGTACCAACAAAAGAACAGACAACAGATATATTTACCAAACCGCTTGCTAAAGAACCATTTGAATATTTGAGAAATAGACTAGGGGTAGTATCTGTAGATGCTACTCTCTGATATGAAGAGAGCACAGTTTCAGGGGGAGAATAGAAACGAAAATATCATTCGAGGGGGAGATCAGCGAGCAAAGGAAGCATGAAACAGGTCCTCAGGATCAAAGAGTTAAAGGACAAAATCTACACTACGAGATGAGCAACCCCTTGCCATTGATGTCAAAGGGGGAGGAAGAGCAAGCAACAGGAGAAAGGATCCTAAAAGGCAAACAGAGAAAGTGTATTGCCATCAATGCCAAAGGGGGAGACTGTTGGAAATATTGTCATTGATGGCAAAGAAGGCAGCAGATGCAGAAATAGGCGAAGGACAGCAACAGAAGACAACAGGTAATATTTACAGAGAGCAGTGGAGGCAGAGGTCAAGCAGCAGAGGCAATGAATACAGAGGAAGAGATGAAACAGTGAGCAGTAAAGGCAGAGGCAGAGCAGCAGAGGCACAGTGAAGGCAGAGGCAGCAGATGAAAAGGTTGAGCAACAGAGGCACAACGAAGGTAGAGGCAGAAAGGCAGAGGCAGAGGCAGAGCTGTTATCAAACAAATTCTGAGAATCACTACCACCGCTGAAAGATTCACTAAAGACTGAAGCGGAAGCAGACTCCTATATATATGCAGCGCCTTATTTATGTTGCGCCTTATACACAACGGTCCAAGGCATATATATATATCTATATGTAGTGCGAGATCTAAAGAACCAAAGGTTCTATCGAAGGCAAAGTACCATATGGTGGGACCCTTATCAATCGCATCGAAAAAGGTGATAGCGGATCATATGAACAGAAAGTTGCGATTGCGATTGAAGCCCTGACTCGATGGGTCTATAAATCATGATTAATATATGTTTGAGTTACAGCATAACAGTGTTACATCGCATTGGAGAAAAGTGTGGCAGTAAAGCATGGCAATAGAAGTTGCGATTGCGATTGAGTTTCGGACCTGATGGGCGTATAAACTGTGACTTGATAGGTTTGAGTTTCGGCCTAATCGCATCGGCATTTCAAGGTGAACAATGATTAATCGCATCGGAGAAAGAGCAAAGTATATGTATATGCGCAGCGCACTATATACGAAGTACCATAATGTGGGACCCCTCTACAGAAAATTCCGAGAATCATTACCCCAGCTAAAGGTTACATTAAAGCAGAAGCATAAGCTTATATATATACAACACGGTACAGATGTTGTGCGTTATATTCAAAGGCTCAAAGCTTATATATATATATATATGGAGCGCTTTATGGACAAGGGATCAAAGGTATAATCCAAAGCATATGTATTATATCTTTTGGCGCGAGATCAAAAGAACCAAAGGTTTTAATGCTTGGTTTTAAAACAAACAAAGTTCTATATGGTTGGACGCTCACCCAATCGCATCGGAGAAAGTTTGCAAGCAGAACATGTTAACAAAGAATTGCGATTGCGATGAAAGATCGGACCCGATGGGTTTATAAACCATGATTGATATATGTTTGAGTTTCGTCATAACGGTGAATCATCGGAATTGGAGCATCGGAGCATTGAGATATCGGTACATTCAAATGGAATTTGCGATTGCGATTAATCGCAATCGAAAGAAGTCGAGGAGTGATACATCACATCAGAAAGATCGGCGAGTGGGCCCGTAAGGGCATTTTATGTATTAAAATGATCTCTCAGCAGTACATCGCCGGAAGTTACATATGTTATATAAAACGACAGTCTATATGTTAAAATCAATTCTTATCGTGCCGAGAGTTAAATTGTGATGTATGAAAAGGGCAGTTACATAGGTATGGCAGTTACACTGCGACAGTAAGCAAGAAATTAATCAGAACCGAAAGGGCCAAACACAGTCACAGAAAAGCCAAACACAGGCACAGAAAAGACAAGCGCAGTGAACCAAGAGGCTGAATGAGTGAGCTGAAGTTTTCATTATAATTGAATGTAAATGTTTTTAATTGATTTATATTGTTGTGATGCATTGGCAAGTCTTCGGAAGAGAACAAAATTCCCACTATAATATTAAAGTTTGTACCTACAGTTATATTTTTCTGAGTGAGCTGAAAAGAAATGAGAAGGTAGAAAATCAAGAGGTATGACTATCCATTTCGAATTCCTAGAGGAAAACAAACAGTCTTCAGGAAATCTCTATAAGTAATATCACCTTGATATGCATAGTAGAGAGAGAGAGAGAAAAGATAGAGAATGCAGAGTATAGAAGATTGAGGTAGAGAAGATAAGGAAGAGAAGAGCATAAAGAGGTGCTACAGAACAGAGCTGATATCTGAGGTAAATCAGCAAACATTCCGTTTGATAAATTGAGGAAGTTGGAGCTCCCCTATCAAGTTGAAGCTTGATAGCTGTCAGTTGTAGCTGACTGAGGTTGGGGCCTCTTGTAGGTTGGTGCCTGCAGAAAATTGAAGGGAGTTGGAGCTTCCTTGCAAGTTGTAGCTTGCAGAATTGAGGTTGGTGACTCCTGTAGGTCGGTGCCTGCAGAAAAACAGTGGTGAGAGGGAGTTGGAGCTTGCCTTTGCATCACAACAATAATAAGATGTGGTTTTCTCCCTTTATGGGTTTCCACTTATATCTGCTGTCTCTATCTGTGTCGTCTATGTGCTGAAATGATTTACCAAATCTGCTTAATGTTTGCTGTTCTCATAATAAGTTTGATGTCACATTAATTTAATACTTGCTGCAACTTATTAAGACTGTTCATATACTAAGGTTGGTTATAAAAGTAAGTTGCAAATAAGCTGATGAAAAATTTAAAAAGCTCATGTATGTGTTAAACTGATTCACCCCCCCCTCTCAGTTTAACTAAGAATTCAACACTCCCAAGGAAGAGTGGTTAGTAAACAACCCTATTAGTTGTTCCCAACCCCTAAAGGGAAGCACATCTCTAATGTACATCCGTCAAGTGGTAGGTGTATGAAGATAATGATGAGGTGGATTGGGACACAGGGGTCTCAAGGCCAAATGCCATGGGATTAAGTGTGGTAATGGTGAGGGATGTCCACATATTTGGGTGTATGAATGTAGGAGGGAGCAAATGTGGTACATGAGTTATGTCGGTCTTAGTTTTACAAACCTTCTTCATTTTCCTTTTTCCTTTTATTGATGTTCTTTTATTTTACTGCTCGGGGCTCCAGGGGATGAGAGAATGCTGTGTATGATATAACAATGATTACCCCCTTAAGGTGGGGCAGTTCTCGCCCACTAGGGGTTGGGACATGGTTCCTTAATGATGAAGGGGGCACTCATAGGAGCCCTAGTAACTAGGGTGATGGCCAAAATGATAAGGGGTAGAGGTCATGTTTGGCTTTTGCCTACGTGCTAAATTTGATGGTCCCGACCATATTTTTCATTTTGTGGCATTATTTCCTTTTGTATGTGGCCGTGATATGCTTTTATCCCTTTTTTTAGGTTCATCAACCTTCGGGGCATTGTACTAAGCTCGACCTAGACATGTGGGCAAGGGAAAAGGAGTACCAGAGGCTTGTGGACCCATTGGTCATTTGGATCCAGAGAGGGAAGATGATGAAATAGGCCATGTAATGTGCGGAGGGGAGTGAAAAATTTCAAATGGGAAAATGAGACGACGTTACCAAAATCGGGGTTTCCGAAGTAATGTCCATCCTGACATATATTTTGATGCATATATGTGAACAAAAGCATGTAGAATGATGAATTAGATATAAAAAACATAAAGGCATAGATTGAACCATATAACATCAATCATCTAGAAGTTATAATCTTCATCAACCACGTCCACAAGTTAGAAACATACAACATATTGAGTCTCATGATTCATCAATCTTAAAGTTTTAAGCTTTCAAAATTCAATATATAGCATTTATCGTCATTGATCATATTCATAATTCATAATGAGTTATAAACTTATAACTGCCAACTTCAAAGTTTCAAACTTCAAACTTAAATTGTCATATATTGTTTACAAAAAATATCTTAATAAATATGAAAGAGTCAAGTTTCAATAGTTATAAAAAGTTAAAAACTACTAGAAACTAGAAAAGACAAGTAAATATATTTTATCTATTGCTTTGCCTCTTGCCACGAAAAACGTCTAATTTTTTAGTAGATCGTGGTAATGGTGGTCTTCTAGGAGTTTCCTCCCGCATAGTCATACGACTAGAACTAGCAGGCACATGCCCTCCACGTGAGGATGTAGGTGGAGGCAGCGTCAACAAAGGAACAATAGTTGGAACTCGAACACTGGCACTGCAACTGGATGGTGGGGGTGGCGGTGGCATGGTTGCTGTTGATTCATCCTCATCTCTCAAGAGGTCTGCTTCCAATTCTTCTAGATGTATAGTGACATCCTCCAAATTATCGTCCTCTGGGTCTCTCTCACAAATTTTATATGATAGATCCTCATAAGCCCAATCACAATAATGACTCAACAACCTCTTTTGTTGTGCACATAAACCAAGCTTTCTGCTTGGTTTTCATTGAGTCTGTTTCTTCTCACATTATGGATGAAGTTGTAGGTGCTCCAACACCTCTCCGCAGAAGAAGTATTTACAACCTGTGAGAAACTTTTTTTTCCAATTTTGGCAAAAGTCAATGCCACCACATACTTCCCACCATGTGAGAGCATCAAATTTGTTTCTATCTTCCATATCATGCAAAGAACCAAACAATCCAGTGCAACTGAAGTGTCCTCCTAATTTAAGACGCAGATTAGTAAACTCCTTGTCAGGGACCAACTTGTCTAATGCTTCCATATATCCTTTAGATACCTCTGTATTTTTATGGGGTTTGATCCTAACCCCACCCCCAGGTGCACGTTGGCCCAACCAAGATGGAGATTAGTATTTTGGCATAAGGATATACGCCAAGTCATGTAGTGGAACATTACGTTTATTCCTCTGTGTACACACACAATTGTGAATCATTGAATACAAGTTGGGATCATTTTCCTGAACAACATCTTTTATTTTCCCCAACATGCTATCCATCTGCTCATACACCTCCCCAATCACTGGTTTATCTGTATTTGCAAAATGAATCATGCTATAAATGGGCTTGGTGAAATTCAAAACTTCCCTCTCACGTGCCCAAAACAGAGCATCAAGAGCGGTCTCCTCCACCTGTTCAAAACCTTGCTAGTCAATTGTTGTTGTAGCCCTGTCCTTTAATACCTGCCAATGTGGACTTGATACCATGCTAGCCAATGACTCTCTTACCTTCAAAAGGCACCTTAAGGTGATGCAATAGCTAGCAAATCTAGTCTTTGTAATCTTCAACAACTCCAATCTTGAGTGGCTGTGGAAAAGCCCATGGGTATTGCTATGATTTGTAATAAATTTTATCATTTTTTTGCCTCTCTTGTACAAATCACTAATCCATTTGTATTGAGGTTGTTTGTTTTTAATAATATCATGCATCAAAAGGTTCATTGTGTGAACCAAACACCCAGACCAAAATATGTTGGGGTATTTATCCTCAATAATTTCTCTCATTGCCTTACAATTAGCAGCATTATCAGTGATGACTTGGACGATATTGTATAGCCCAATACGTTCAATTGTTTCAAGTAATGGTTCGTCAATGTTGATGCCGGTCTTGAACTTATCTGAGTAATCATATGATGAAAGGAAGATTGCACCACTAACAAACACAACAAGAACACTTATCAATGGCTTGCCTTTTACATTTGTCCTTCCATCATATGCAATGGACACCCCATGCTCATTCTAAGAATTTGTCATTTTACTCAAAGAATGAGCTATTTTTGTTTTTTCATGATCAAGTCCCACGGTTCTAGCCTTGTCATACCTAGGGCTCTTGTATCCTTTGGGGGCATCATTAATGGCAGAAACCATTTCATGCCCATAAGGTGAGTGAAGAACATTTAATGGTACCCCACATGCATAGAGAAACCGGTAAATTTTTTAATTGACATCATTCCCACACCCTTCGTCAAGGAAATCTGATATGGTTCTACACCTTAAAGAGATGTTTGTTCGTGTGCCAAGTGTGCCTCCATATCCACTGCCATGGGTGGAAGTTGATGGACTTCTTTGTGCATGATGTGATCGTGAATGAGAACAAATCCATCGATAACATACAAATTGAATGTGTTCTAAACATTGTTGCAGGAAACGTCCCCTCCCCTTGGGGCCAAGGCCCAAAAAGCATCCCGTACGGAAACGAGGCCTATCCTCCCTTCGAAATGTGTCCCCGAAAAACTGAAATGCAGATCAGGTCAGGCCAGAAGATTCTTGGCCTGTGGGAACCGTATGGCCCAATCCGCGTTTCTGTACACCGAGGACACGTTTCAGAGGGTGGATCGAGTTGTGGATCTGTCGTGGATCGGGGCCGACTCCGGGTGGATCCTTACTAGTTTCATGGGCCCGCTGGACGTTTTCGTCGTGCGGCCTAGTTAAACCATTTTTTTTTTAGCTTTTTTTTTTTTTAGGTTGGGAGGTGGGTTAGTGTTGGGTTGGGGATGTAATGAAAAGGATAAAAGTCCTTTTCACCTCTCATTTTCTCACTCTTATGTTTTTGGAGAGCTTGGAGAAGAGAGGAGAAAGATAGGAGAAGAGAGCTTGGAGAAGAGAGAGTTGAGGAGAGCTTGGAGGAGTGAAGGAGAAGCTAGGAGTAGTGAAGGAGGAGGAGCTTGGAGGAGTAAAGAAGGGCTTCCATCTACAACAACTAAAGAGGTAAGTGCAAATGCCAAACTCCCTCATTTTTTTGTCATTGTTTTTTTTATTTTTTTTCCTCCCTATGCTACTCTTTCCCATTATTTCTTCTTGCTCATTTATTTGTAGGTTGTCCAGCACCTATATTCATATTCCAAGATGGTGTTTTTTTGGCTTATATGTATCATTGCACTTTTGGTTTTCTTGATGGCAAGGGGGAGTAGGAATATAAGGGAAGAAGAAGAAGAAGAAGAGGATAGTGGTCCCCATATGAGTGACCCAATATATGATGAGGAGGAAGGGGATGAACCTGAAGAGAACATTGAAACACTAGAGGGGAAAGCTGCATTGACACCCTTTTGGAACTATGTGACCAAACTTGAAGGGGGAAAAGGTGGTGGAAGCTACAAGTTTTTGTGCCCTCATGGTTGTCATGGAGGAAAACCATATAGTGGTTCATATACTAGTGTGAGGAGATCTTTGTGGGGTGATGGACAGTGATGACAAAAAGGGTGTCGTGGGGATAGCAATTTGCCAAAAGGTTTCAGTTGAACAAAGAAGAAAATACATCTAAATAGAGGAGGTTGCACAACAAAAGAACAAGAAACAAGAAACTCAATCTGAATCAAGTGCAACCTCTAGATTTGGTAGCTCATCTCCTCATGGTACTTCTGCAAGCTTTGGAGGTAAAAGAACAATAGGGGATTTCCTGAATGTTGCTGTAAGGGATGATGTGGATGGAAAGATAGTCCGATTTCTTTGTGCTTGTGGTGTACCATTCAATGTGCTTCACTCTCCCTATTGGCATGATATGGTAAAGGCCATCAATGAAGCCCCAAAAGGATACAAGGCCCCCAACTACGAGAAAGCTAGAACAATGTTATTAGAAAGAGAAAAAGAAAAGGTTGAAAAAGATTTGACACGTTTTACAATTGAGTGGGTGGATTGTGGGGTATCCATTGTATCAAATGGGTGGACAAATATTAGAAACCAACATTTGATAAATGTTCTTGGTGTTTTTTCTAGTGGTGTAATATTTATTACATGTCATGACTCCTCTGTTAGTGCAACTTCCCAAAACATTGTAGATGTCCTATTGCAATCAATCATAGATGTTGGTCCTAATAACGTGGTTCAAGTGATCACAGATAATGTAACAAATTGTAAGGTAGCAGGAAAAGTTATTGAGCGTACTCATCCATACATCTTTTGGTCTGGGTGCTTGGTGCATACATTGAACTTTTTGATGCATGATCTTGTGAAGCATAAATAATGTGGCTGGATTAATGAGCTTTACAAGAGAGGGAAGCAACTTATCAAATTTATCACAAGGCATACAATGGTAAACTACTTTTATGGCACTTACTCCAAGTTGCAGTTGCTTAAACTTGCAAAAACAAGATTTGCAAGTTATTACCTCACCTTTAGGCAGCTAGTGAAGGTGAGACAATCTTTAACTAATATGGTGACCTCTGAATCATGGGAGGAAATCAACACTAATAGAGATGGTGCTAATGCAACAAAGGACTATTCTTGACATGTTATTTTGGTTACAGATTAAATTTGTTTTACAATTTACCAAACCAATTTATTACATGATCAAGTTTGCTGATTCAAATCGGCCAATAATTGGGGAGGTGTATGAGTAAATGGATAGCATGTTGGGGCAGATTAAAGACATTGTTGAGCCTATAGATATCACCTTGTACAATTATATTCGTGCAGAGGTGGAAAAATGATGGGATATGCTAAATGTTCCATTGCATGCCTTAGCATATGTTTTGACACCTAAATACTATCATCCATCATGGCTTTCAACACCAACACCTGTGGGGGGAACATGAGCAGACCACACCTAGATCCAAAGGTTATAGATAGTTATATGAAAGCATTAGATAAATTAGTCCCTGATGAGGAAGAGTCTGCTACGGTACGGAAATAGTTGAGCAACCATACGCTTCCCACTGGTCCATTTGGGAGCATGCATGCAATTAGAGATCAAGAGACTTTTTCTTCTCTTGACTGGTGGAACATGCATGGAGGTGCTACTCCACTTCTGCAGACTTTGGCATTGCGGGTGCTATCATAGGTAGTAAACACTACTTTTGCAGAGAGGTGTTGGAGCTCTTATTTTTTCATCCACAATGTTAAAAGGAACATGTTAAGTTTAGATCGGGCATAAAGCTTGGTTTATGTTCATTACAACTTGCGATTGTTGTCCCATTACTGTGATGATGCAAAGACTAATAAAAACCTTAAGGTTTGGGACAGGAACCCAAAGGAGCCCAATTTGGATGATGGAGTGTTGCGATTAGAGCAATTAGATGATGCTCTTATCCAGGATGATAATGATCGAGTTGATATGCCACCCCCATCTGGTCCCTTGGTTCCCAGGTTCCATGCTTCAACACCAACAACAAGGGGATTCATCTTCATCAGTTTCAGTGCCACAACTTCCACAACCACCATCTTCTTCATTGCCACCGCGCAGAGGCCCACCACCACGTACTGTTCGTGGTGGAAAGAGGAAAGATTAGTAGATATATTCACAATTTACTACTTTGTCATGGATTAGACTTGTAGGCTTGTAGTGAATTTGAACTTTTTTGTCTTGGTATTGGCCTGGCCTATTTTGTAAACATTATTATTTGAAATTTGGACATGAGTAATGTTGACAGTTGCTCACTAGCTAGATAATATGCTTTATGTTTTATATTTTATAATATGCTTAAATTTTTTATGTTTTATAATATGCTTAAAAATTTGATGTATGTTTGAATATAGATGGTTGATGCTCGACTAATTAATCATTGATGTACAATGGAATCATGGATGCCATATCTATCTTGACTTATGTAAAGATATGCATGTTTTCATGTCTTCTACAACTAATTTGGTATTTGGGATGTTTGTTTTGAATATAAATGCTATATATATATATATATATATATAATATATATATATATATATAATATATATATATATATATATATAGTAGATGCTTCCGAGACGCTTCGCTTCCTAGATTTTTGGAAAATGACGCTTCCGTGTCCCCGCTTCCAAAAAACGTTCCCGCTTCGTTCTAAATATAAAGATGCAATGCGTACCTTTTGTGTGTGCTGCACATCATGGAGATCAAAATATTGCTCCTTCTGTAGTATGCATGGAAGGGGTCTATTACATTGGGGAAACTGGTCGCTCCATTAACCAAAGTATCCGAGAACATGCAGCAGACATTAAGCACAATCGTTCATGTTCCTTAGCTTTGCCTGAACATGTGGAGAAATCTAAGCACCATGTCTGCATTGAGGATTCTCGGGTCATTGCTAGGATTGATCACTTCCATCATATGATAGGATTGATCACTTCCATCATAGGAAGCTAAGAGAGGCCATTGAGAATGAGAAGCATGCAATCAATCTCAACAGGGACGATGGTTGGAAATTTAGTAGGAGCTGCATTCAAGCCCTTTCTTCTTGAGTGTTTTTTATTTATTTTTATTTACTATTTTTTTAATTAATTAATTAATTTTATTTATTGTTTTCTCTCTAATCCTTTTTGACATTATTAATTAATTATTCTCTAATATTTTAATATTTAGTAATAATATTTAAAAGTAATATTAAAGTTATTTTATAATTAATATTCATATATTAATATACAAATTCTTTTTCTATTATTAATATTAATTTAAATAAATAAATAAATAAATAATAATTTCAATTCTTGTAATAAAAAAATACTAAAAACTAATTCCTAATGGCTATTTCATAACCACTAATTCTCATCCCATAATTAAATATTAATTTTATTTAATTAATTTAATATCAAAATAATAATAATAAAATCCTTTTTATTATTTCAATTTATCTAACAACTAATTCCTAATGGCTAATTCCTAATAGCTAAATCATAACGGCTAACTCTGGACCTTGATGCATGTCTGCTATTTAAACATTTGGATAGATTGATTTTTTCACTTTTGTCCAAAGGATGAACCACATTAGATGGTTCGAAACGTTGACGAAATCTTAATGATGTGATTAATCTGAAAGACAGTCTCATATCAATATGGATCACAAAAGTCTAAGATGTAGTATTCATGTTACCGGATCCTTGCCATCAAACTTCCTCATATTGATCTTTGTAATGTGGTGGGTCTTAAACCCAACATTGGAGTCTCTAAAATCATAATTCGTATTCTTTTTGTCCTCATGATTTTCATGGTTTACCTTGTCACCACTAGGAAGCCTTTCTGACAGTAACTTTGTCAACCCTTCTATCTTGACATTCATCATTGCTTCCACAGTTTTAAACCATGCTTCAATCCTTCCATGCCCCTTTTTATTTTTACTTCTAAACCATCCATCTTAACATTCATCATCGCTTCGAATTCATTTTTAGTTACTCTTTGCGAGAGCGAAATTTGTTACACTTTGTCTCGTAATTTTGATATATCATGTTGCATTTCTTCCTATTCTCCATGTGTCGTAGCCTAGTTGCTTACGTAGTATCCATTTTTTTGTTTCGAGGCATTTCAGAATCAAGCAACGATATCTATGCTTCACTATGCCCTTTGATTCACTTCGAACTGATTTTTCAGACAAAAGTTATGCAATTTAAAAAAAACACCTTTTTCTTGCTTTTTTGGAGCTCGATATTGAAATTGTTGTATCTCTATAATTTCAGATCTCCAAGGTCTGAAATTTCGTCCCTTGGTAGCCCTCTGAGTCTTCTTTCCAATGCCACAAGTTTGACCAAGATTTGATTCTTCTAGAAAAAGTTATGCCCAATATCCCACGATGCCCTGATTATAGACTGGTTCAATAGAGAGAAATTGTATGGAGTGCCACATGTCACTATTTCGACCTTCGGCCCTGAAAATGATACATGAAAAATGACAGTCTGTGCAGGGTCAGTCACTTATTACGAAATTCAAATATCATGCTCGAAGAAAAAGTTATGACAATTTTCCCTAGGTAACTTGTTTGATATTGAATTCTAGAGCCTACAAAAACCGTAACTTCTTTGGACCACATCTTAGTAAATATAGTGAACCAATATCTGAAATTTTTACGCGAAGTTCATCAAGATTTTGACTCTATGTCATCAAAATTTCAGCTTCTGAAGCCTTGTAGAAAAAAAGTTATAGCGAAAATACCAAGATGTCCTGTTTGAAGCAGTGAAACCCTATAATCCAAAGCCCTGATACCAAATGTTATACAACCAAATCAGAAAATGAAAAGATAGATCAATGACTTGAGAAATAGCCTCTTCGAGGGGCAAACCACCTTTACATCACATAAATGAATAATTTTTGGATGATACAAATAATTAGACCTCCTTGGTATATATAGGAGTCTAAGGGGTCACAATATAATCAGAGCCTACATAACAATAATAATGTAAGGGAACAACAATAATAATAGTGGGCTTCTATGGGGCACAACAATAACAATATGGGGGATACATGGGCACAACAATAACAATAGGGGGCTACATTGACAATAACAATAAGGGGACTGCACTAGTATTATAAAGACCTATCATGTAGTAAGAAGTTGCTATAGAGAGAGAGAACAAGGATGTCAAAATGGCATCTCCTCTTGGGGCAAAGGGATTCCTGCATGGAGGCACTGTACAAAGAAATGGGTATGGAAGAGACAAAGTAGACAAGAGAGAGGCTCATCAAGTAGATACGATGCAATCCAAAACCCTACACGTAGAGAATTGAAATTGCCCTTACACACAAAAATGACCGTGCAGGAATGTTAGAGCAAGCCACAAAAATGGTCATGCGGAAATATCAAAACAAGGTTCCTGGGACTGGCCTGCTCCAAGAATGGCAGAGTAGAGGGCAGGACTGTCAAAATGAAGATCTGCGACTAGGGGCAAAATAAAGAAACCTGACAAATAAAGAAGGCAGGGTTTAAAGATAACAGGCTTTGGAAAATGCTTAGACTTGGCTGGCTTTGATACCAATATTGGAATGAACAATCAGAATTTTCGATAAGCATGAATTGCATTTTCATTAAGATAATGGAAATATAAATACATTGTTCATGACCATTGTATTCATTTTCCAAGGTCTCTTGGACTTCTGTGACTGCTGGATTTCTTACATGCCAACCCTTACAGATTAGGTGTGCAACATTCTAGAGAAAATTCTGGGTACTTGAAATAGTTGCTTGGCCCTCTGACAAATGTTGGGTCAACTTTGCTCTACTGAACTACTACAACAACTTTATGGCCATGCACACGTGGTTGTACGATCCATGCATGCAACCTGTATGCATGGTTCTGGCTCTCTGCTTGTGCATGTTGTAGAAAATATAGTTTACCGGCATCCCACTCAGATTCATGTTATTTTGCATCAAATTTGCTCCCATAGTCCCAAACTAGAAATTTGATATAACAGTTTTAAATGCAATTTTTTCTTGAACATTTAGGACTACCTCTACCTTTTAACATTCCAGTTGATATAAAAAATAAATATAAGAAACCACACTGAAGATACACATAGTGATAATTGTTTTTGGTCAATTGACATTGGAAAAACCCACAAGGGGAAAACCACTTTTTCAAGAAATATTAGATTGATTTTAAGGGAATTTTTACACAAGAGAGATAAAGACCACTTATCTCCTTTTGAACTAGCTGAAGTCACTGCCCGTTTTATAATGAAATTCATGTCCTTTTACAATCATAAACACAATTCAATTTTTGTCTCAATTTTTTGAGCACTGGAACCTCCATCAATGCCCTAATTTTCAAGTTTGATATATGTAATATTCCAAATGGAAAATTTACAATGATAACAAAGACATGCAAATATATAAACACAAGAATTATTCAGAAATTAACACATGAACCAGAAAATATGCACCAACTCGTCTATGGCTGTTGCTGCTCCTATACTCCAGAAATGGGCCCTCAATCACTCCTGAAATCTCCTTCGGTGAATTCTCTAGCAACCCCACTCCACAACATCAAGATGTCTCCGACCACTGTGCAGTAGAGGCTCTAGACTACCCCCAATCTCCCCAGAAAAGCATAGAACTTGTAGATGCTCACTCCTCTGGACTTAAGGCAAGGAAAATGACTTCCTTTGGTGGCACTCTGTAATATTCCTAATTATCTGATTGCTAATTGTAATATTAATTTTTGTTTATTTGTATTTTGCTTAAGTTTTCGCTGGAAAAGTTGTGGGCTTGGGGACCCACAAATGTAACTTAAGAAACTATAGGCGGATGACATTAGCTTGAAAAATGCAGATTTAGTGAGAGTGTGGGTCCAAAGAGAAGGGACTACGCAACATGTGTGGGACAACATAGTCATTGGCTCAAGTGGAGGCAACACAACACCAGATGGGGCCCAAGGTAACATTGGGTAGCCTTTGATAAAAAGGAATCATGCAGCCTCATTTTGGCATTCATTCATCATTCTCAGAATTTGTCTTTTGACATAGCATGCTTGAGCAAGTGTTAAGTCTACAAGTGTTGTTGAGCACACTGGTGTCTTCGAGCGAAGATCCCAGCCTTTGCTTCGGGGGATTTTGAGTGCCTGCCCAAGGAAGGAGCTTCACCTTGTTCGATTCAGTTTGGTAGTTTTGAGCCTCACCCACATCATAGCATCATCAAGAGCAGCGCAAAGTGTAGAAATTTCAACCCCCACTCCGATTATCGGTTTTTCCTATCACTCCATGCATATAGTTTTAAATCTGAACATGACATAAATACTAAAATCTGGAAATGACAGAAATTTCTGAAAACACAAATTTGGAGATTTCACAACCGCTGGAAGATGCAAAAATAAAACACAGTAAAATTATGACAGCCACACACAAAAAATAACACAGTGATTTTTGGTCAATGTGACCCTGGAAAAACCCTCTACAACTCTTGGGGAAAACCAGTTTGAGAGCTCTTCTTTATTTCTGAAAATGTTATTATAGAGAAACTAAAAAAGACAGTAAAAATTCCAGCAACCATAAATATAGACTTATCTCGATTTTCGTGCTAATACTTCGCCTTGGAAAACATGCCAACAACAATAGAAAATTACAGCCGAAAAAAGCAGCATTAAATGTTGTACAGTCTCCTCGAAAAATGTGCCCAAAATTCTGTAGAAACGCTGTACTGCTGTACGGAAGAGTACAACTATACTTTCTCCTCGAAATCTGTGCCCAGCTACTCAAAAAACATGCCCAGCAACCTCAGAATTCGTGCCTTTATTATGCTATCCTCTCACCTCGATTTCCGTGCCTTTCCCTTTTTCGAAATCTGTGCTCAAGAGTGCTGTACGGATTCTGCCTTAGTAAATGTGCCCAATAAATGATGCTATAGGGATTGCTGAAATATCTCCTTAGGATGCGTGCCAAAGATGCTGCTCTTCTTCAACTTCTCAGTGCTCAGAAAATTTTCTCCTTGCTCTCCTCTTCTCTCAATAGCTCATGAAAGACTGAATTGATCTTTTCCTCTTCTCCTCTCCTTTTACCCTAAATAACTTTTTGGGTAACCCTAAGATCTAATTGCTGAGATTCATTTAGATCTAGGGATGAGAATAAATGTGCATTTAATTATCACTTTCTATTTTTTAACTCACCCACTTAAATAAAGACCCACTTAACCTTTTATTTCCACAGTCACTTTTTCACTTTCTAATTTTTCATTGACTTTAATAAAATCACTTTAAAATTAGAATGTAACTTTATCACTTATAAAGTCACTTTAAAATTAGATTTGACTTTACCACTTATAAAGTCACTTTAGGAGAAAAGTACAAATAAATTTGGACACTTTTTACTAGGCCAAAGATCAAAGCCTTTGGGAACCACTTGTCCTCTGGTACCCAAATTTTAACACTCCCTCTTACCGAGGAAAGTGTTCCTCACCACTCCCAGCTTGTCTCTAAAGTAGACATGCTTGCCCCGTGGTAAGGCTTTGGTGAAAATGTCTGCTACCTGCTCATCTGTGGAAATGTACTCAAGCTTGACAACTCCCTTTTGGACATAGTCTCTAATGAAGTGATACTTGATCCCGATATGCTTTGACCTGTCATGAAAAACTGGATTCTCCGTGAGTTTTATGCAACTCTGATTATCACAGTAAATCACTGAAGGTCTTAATGCTTGGCCAAATAGAGCAAACAACATCTTGCGAAGCCATATGGCCTCACAACTAGCCAAACTGGCTGCCATATACTCTGCCTCAGCTGAGCTCAATGCAACTGACTGTTGTTTCCGGTTGAACCACGACACAACTGTCGAACCCAACCCAAAACAATACCCTGAAGTGCTCTTCCTATCAGAAGCACAACCTGCCCAATCTAAATCAGTGTACCCTACCAGTCTCACTTCATCTCCCTGTCTATAATCTAGACCAAAATCCACTGTACCCTGCAAGTAACGAAGAATGTGTTTTGCAGCCATCCAATGCACTCTCCTGGGCTCACACGTTAACTGACTCATCATGTTAACTACAAAACATATATCTGGTCGAGTGTTGACCAAATACATCAATGAGCCAATCAATTGTTTGTATAAAGTAGGATCCACCAACTCGGAATCTGAAGCATGAAGCTTCTTCCAGATAGTGGTTATATGTGTAGACATTGGTTTGCAATCCTCCATGTGAAATCTGCTAAGAATGTCCACAATGTACTTTCCCTATCCCAAGAAGAAATGCCCCTCCTCCTGCAACACCTCCAATCCCAGAAAATAATGCATCAAGCCAATATCCTTCATCTCAAACTCTGAAGCAAGATATCTCTTGCAACCCTCAATGAGTCTCTCTGCACCTGTAATGACCAATTCATCCACATAACCAGAATGAGAGGCTCCTCACCTACCACAATGAAATATAGGTTTGGATCAACCTCACTCTTTATGAAACCCAACTGCTGCAAGTATGTATCAATCCTCGAGTACCAAGCTCTAGGAGCTTGCTTCAGGCCATAGAGTGCCTTTTTCAATTTGCACACATGGGACTCCTTCCCATGCACCTCAAAGCCTTGCGGCGGCTCAATATAAACCTCCTCCTGAATGAAGCCATTGAGAAATGCAGTCTTCACATCCATCTGGTGGATCTTCCAACCCATCTCTGCTGCTATCGATATAATGGAGCGAATAGATGTATACCGAGCTACAAGAGCGAAGGTCTCCTCATAGTCAACTCTGTCTACCTGTGAGAAACCTCTTGCCACAAACCGAGCCTTGAACTACTCGATGCTGCCATTTTCAACATGCTTTATCTTGTAAAGCCATTTGGAAGTAACCACTGATTTACCTTCATGCCTCGGCACTACCTCCCAAACATCGTTCTTCATAATAGAAGAATACTCCTCCATCATGGCCTCTCTCCAGACTTGCTCGCTGGCTGCCTCCTCACAGCTAGAAGGCTTAGTATCAACGATGCTAGTGACCAATGCCATATAACTACAGAACCGCTCAGGTGGTTTACTCTCTCTAACCTGTCTCTTTGGCCCAGCAACAGATGTGGCCTCACGCAAGGTGTCCGAAAGCCACTTGGGCTTCCTCTTCCCTGAGCATGCTTCTCCCACCGGATTGAAAGAATCCTCATCATCATCAGAAGCCTGAACTCCTAAAGGCCTGCCAACTGACCTCATGCCTGAACTTGTGCCTGTAGATGCTGAAGTACCATACGAACTGTCCATCAGTAGACTACCCTGTGAATTGCTCTGCATGCTACCAGAAGCACCACCCACTTAACTCTGAGAGCCACTGCTCACTGAAGGACCTGACACCATAATCGATGTACCTCTTGATCCCTAACCACTGGATCCCTGTGACATACGCAGCTGCTCCTGAGGGTTTGGTGAATCCAGATGCTCTAACTCCCGTGACCTCTTGAAAGCTCTCTCCTCCTCGAACTTCACATCCTGCTTGACAAAAACTTTCCTCTTCGCAGGAATATAAATCCCAAAAGCTTTCAAGGTCTCGCTATAACCCACAAAGATACCCTTGTCGGTAATGGGCTCTAGCTTGGTCCTCTTCTCCTTGGGAACATAGGAGTATGTAATGCACCCAAAGATACGAAAGTGATCAACATCAGACATCTTCCCAGAAAAACCCTCCTCTGGAGTCACATTGCCCAAGGCACGATGTGGACTCGTGTTTTGCAAGTACACAGTAGTGTTTGGCAGCCCCTACGATGGATCTGTTCTTCCTCTCCGCAACCCCATTTCGCTGGGGGTTGTAAGGAACCGTGAACTCCCTCCTAATGCCTGCCTCAGCACAAAAATCAACAAACTCACCAAGGGTGTACTCCCCTCCATTGTCCGACCTGAGGACCTTGATCTTCCTACTTGTCTGGGTCTCCACAAGAGCTTTGAACTCTTGAAACCGCTTGAAGACCTCACTCTTGGTCTTCAAGAAATAAATCCAGGTCTCCCTAGAGTGATCATCAATGAATAACACGTAATACTCATAGCCTCTCAAGGGTACATGAGACATCCGACCACTCACATCGGTATGAATCAATTCAAGGATCCCTGTCGATTTATTGTCACTGTTGGGAAAAGGGGATTTGGAAAACTTCCCCATAGCACATCCTCTGCACACATCAAGGTGATCAGAACTGAAATCTGGCACACCAATGGTGATCTCTTGCAATGTCCTCAAGGCCCCATGATACATGTGCCCCATCTTGCGGTGCCAAATCTCACACAACTTTGAATTGCTAGATTTGCTGTCGGTATTGCTACTCATTGCCATCAGGGGCTGGAATGAGAACTTGTACACCTTGGCATGGCGCACACCAATCACTCTAGCTGAATCAGCTGGAGTTCCCCTAGGATATATAAGCACCTACCCTCTTAGGATATATAAGCACCTACCCTCTCCTGAACAACACCTCGTACCCTCTGTCCTCAAGTGCTAAGATGGATATCAGGTTCTTCTTCATTCCAAACACATATAGAACATCTGACACTTTCAAGGGAGGTTTGGGTTCCCTATCAAATGCCAATGTCCCCACATCGACTACTCTAACAATGCTGTCATCACCAAGTACTACCTCCATATGAGTATCACTCTCTGAAAGCTCTGAGAAGTACTCTCGGACTCTTGTCATATGACGAGAAGCCCCACTGTCAACATACCAAATGCCAAAAAATGCTCTGCTAGTAGTGGAGAGTGCACACTCCCTCTGAACCTGTATGGTAGGTGATCCCGCACTAGTGGCCTCACAAGCTATGAACCCAAAATCTCGATCAAAGCTCTCTGAGAAGCCTTCTATCTTTACAGAAGCTGCTATGGTTTTCTTCTTTCCCTTCTTGTTCTTCTTCTCTAGACACACAACTGCATAGTGTCCCAACTTTTGACAATTCCAACACTTGACTTTGGAATAGTCCTTCTCTTTGTTTTGTTGCTTGCCTTTACCTTTGCCTTTGCCTCCACCTCCACTGGTGGAAGCTTGCTTCTTTCCTTTGCCCTTCTTGCGTCTTGCTAACAATGCCACATTGTCATCCTCCTCCACCTGGTTGGCCGCCCTAAGATGGTTCTTTCTGATCTCATTCTGAATGCAATCATCCCACAACCTCTCCCATTTGGGAAGGTTCTCCCGTGCAACAATGCCATCCACAAAACTCTCCCAAGTCTTGGGAAGACCATTCAAGGCTATCCTCACCAACTCAGTGGGTGCTACGGTCTCTCCTACAATTGCCAACTCATCTTTCACTGAAGTGATCTTTGTGAGGTATGCTGTAGCATTATCAGTCTTAGCCATTTTAATGGCCTTCAGTTTCTCCCTTAGGACCATTTTTCTATTTTCATTTGAGCTCTAGTAGAGACTAGTCAAGACTGTCCACATCTCATGTGCATAAGTCTTTCCTCTCACATGAGGAATGAAATGATCTTTAACTCCATCCAGAATCAGTTTTTTTGCCTTAGCATTCTTTTTGTTAAACTCTGCTAACTGTACAATGTCAGCAAGCACTGCTACTGGGTGCTGTGTGGTATGTACCATAATGCCCCAAACTTTTGCTTCCTCAAAGATGCTCTGGATTCTCTCCCTCCATGCACTGTAGTTGCTCTGCCCATCCAACCTGTCTTCTACCCTCAAACCCAAAGACATGCTTGCTGTCCTAACAAACTGAAATTTTCAAATCTGTAGTAGAAGTTCAATTTTCTGTGTAAAAATCAGCTTCTTGTGATTATCACTTTGCTGTCCCAAACTGCACTTTTCAGCCAACCAAGCTCTGATACCATGTAGAAATTTCAATCCCCACTCCGGTTATCAGTTTTCCTTATCACTCCATGCATATAGTTTTAAATCTAAACATGACATAAACTATGTCACAAGGTTCGGCGAACTTCAACCTTGAGGTTCGAATTTTGGCGAACCTTAAAAAATTTTTGAGGTTCGGCAAACCTCATCGAACCTGATAGCCATTGACCAAGTGCATAGATCAAAACTCATAAGCTCATGTCATAACTCAAGCTTGTAATATATCCTTGCAATTTCCATGATCGTGATAACATTTTTTATGTTTATTGATGTTGATATCTTAATATTTTATCCTATTTATCATTTTAAACTTAGTATATGTATGTATATAGGAAATGTATATAGACGAACCTAATGGCGAATCTCACCAAAAAATTCGAACACGAACCGAACCTAATCATCGTCGAACCCGAACTCGAACCTGAACCATGTGATATAGGACATAAATACTAAAATCTGGAAATGACAGAAATTTCTGTTTTCAGAAATTTGGAGATTTCACAATTGCTGGAAAATGAAGAAATAAAACATAACAAAATTATGACGGCGACACAGAAAAGAACACAGTGATTTTTGGTCAATGTGGCCCTGGAAAACCCCCCTACAACTCTTGGGGAAAACCAGTTTGAGAGCTCTTCTTTATTTTCGAAAATGCTGTTACAGAGAAACTGAAAAACACAAAAAAAATTCCAGCAACCATAAATACAGACTTATCTCGATTTCCGTGCTAATACTCTACCTTGGAAAACATGCCAACAACAACAAAAAATTATAGCCGAAAATAAAAGCATTAAATGTTGTATAGAATCCTCAGAAAACGTGCCCAGAATTTCGTAGAGAGGCTGTATTGCTGTACGAAAAAGTACAACTGCACTTTCTCCTCGAAATCCATGCCTAGATACTCGAAAAACGTGCCCAACAACCTCAGAATTTGTGCCTTTAGTATGCTATCCTCTCACCTCGATTTTTGTGCCTTTCCCTTCCTCGAAATATGTGCTCAAGACTGCTGTACGGATTCTGCCTTGGTAGATGTGCCCAATAAATGCTGCTGTACGGACTACTAAAATATCTCCTTGGGATGTTTGTCAAAGATGCTGCTCTCCTTCAACTTTTCACTGCTCATAAATTTTTCTCCTTGTTCTCCTTCTCTTCTCTCAATGGCTCATGAAAGACTGAACTGATCTTTTCCTCTTCTCCTCTCCTTGTACCCTAAATGACCTTTTTGGGTAACCCTAAGATCTCATGGTTGAGATTCATTTAGATCTAGTGATGAGAATAAATGTGCATTTAATTCTCACTTTCTATTTTTTAACTCATCCACTTAAATAAAGACCCACTTAGCCTTTTATTCCCATAGTCACTTTTTCACTTTCTAATTTTTCATTGATTTTAATAAAGTCACTTTAAAATTAGAATGTAATTTTATCACTTATGAAGTCACTTTAAAATTAGATTTGACTTTACCACTTATAAAGTCACTTTAGGAGAAAGTACAAATAAATTTGGACACTTTTCCCTAGGCCAAAGATCAAAGCTTTAGGGAACCACTTGTCGTCTGGTATCCAAATTTTAACACAAAGCAACACCAGTAGCACAGTATTGAAAGAGGGACACTTCGGGAGCTGAGTGTGGGGAGTTTGGAGTAGGGATTTGGTGGGGAGGCTAAGAAATTCCTAACAAGGATTTTGGAGGCATTTTGGGAGCCTTCTGCAGTAGGATTTCCAGAAGAATAGATTCACCCAACAACGCAGAGAGCCAAGCCAAAGAGGGCCAATTTTCGGGGTCGAGCATTTGATAAACCCTTTGCGGCTTATTGTGGGTTTCATGAGTAGAGGCCAATGTTAAACGCCCAAAATTTTCCGAGTAGTGTAGCAGGCCCTAGCAACATTTCTTCGGGAGCAGCAACAACATTCTGGCCAGGGACAACGCAGAGCTACAGAGCATTCTGGCATATTTTAGGTTTGTTTGAGAGACTATCTTCAGCTTGCCTTGAGCAAGCCTAGGTGCCTTCATTCCACCACCCCTATTGTACACATTTTTTGGATATTAATAAAATGGCTCAGCTAAATTTTATGGCTCCAATGGCGTTTTAAGGACATGTTTGTTTTTGCTGTTTTTTTTATGTATTTGTTGTCTGTTATTACTGTAATTTACCATTAGGAATATTATAGTGGTATCAGAGTTCATAGACTTGGCTTAGCTTGTGGAGAGAAGTGCAGTCTATGACACCGAAAGACAAGCAAAACATTCCTTACAGGAGAGAGGTGCAGGAGAAGAGAAAGGGAACTCGAAATCACTCCAGACCATGTGGATAGTGAATCAAAGGCTGAAATAAGGAACATGGGGGACACAATAGAGGATAAGAGCAAGGAAGAGGAGTTTACTCATCTCTTGTTGAAGGCAGTGCAAGATCTCTCCAAGGACATCGAGGAGATGGGACACCAGAGCAATAATGGTAGCAAGGGAAAGATAGTCCAAGTGGAGTTCCAAGTGGGAGAAGGATCCGACACCTCACAACACTAAGCATCACAAAACCCAAATATGCCTACAGTGCCTTATACACCACCATGTTCTACTATACCCACATTCCTAGCCTCAGGAGGAGGAGGACCACAAGAGCAGGAGGAGACTTCCTATGGAGAGTACTTCATAGAGTACTGATCTTATGGCCCAAATTTTGGGAGGGCCATCACTTTTAAAGACTTCTTCTAGCTGAAAGGCAACAACAAACCCAGGGGACAGACTGGAGGAGGCTAAACGCAGGGGAATGACTTACAACGTAACGTGGAAAGACTGTTCCTCCCAACTTTTGACGGCGCTTCTAAGAGCTCAGCCAAAGCATGGGTGGAGAAGCTGGATGTTTACTTCTAGTTGAACCAAATGATCGAAACAGAGGCAATCAAGGTTTCCACGTTGTATCTGGAGGGAGAAGCTCATGATTGGTGGTTCCATGGGCTGACCACGTTGGGTCATGCAAGGGTGACAACGTATGATGACTTCACTAGGAGGGTGCTTGAGAGGTTTGAGAGGAAAGACCCGGAGGAGTATTTCGGGGAGCTGACTAAGCTTAAGAAAACTAGGAACGCAGAGGTATACATTTCGGAGTTCCTGAGACTATTAGTGATGGTTCCAGATTTGTCTGAGTCCAGGAGGATCTACTTGTTTGTTGAGGGACTAGCAGAACCATTATGGGGTTTAGTGAGGTCCAATAAACCTACTACGCTACAAGACGCAGTGGGGAGGGCTAGAGATTTGTAGGATGCCCTACCCAGGGCTAGACCACCACTACTCAATAGACTGGGGTTCCAATAGAAAGGAAGAGACATGAGGGCTCCACCCCCGAGAGGCAACCTAGGGCGGGGACAACTAGATGATGAGACCAGGGGGGATCTTCGGAGGACGAAACTCTGCTTTAGTTGCCAGGAGCCATGGGAACCAGGCCATAGGTGTGCAAAAGGGAAGGCACACTACATAGAGGTCTTCTCAGACAGTGATGGAGATGAGGAGACATACTTTTAGATGGAAGGAGAGGACAATGTAGCACCCAGGAGGGAGGGCCTCAACCTCCATCGCCACCAGCATCAAGAGGAGTTGCATTTGCACCTTAGGAGGGGTCCTCGCATCACTGCATGGGGTCCCTAGTATTTGACTTTGAGGATCAGAGGGACAGTGCAGGGGCAACGTGTCTCGGTGTTAGTGGATAGTGGAGCCACTCATAACTTCATTGATGCTTAGATGGTGCAAAAGAGGGGCATCACTACAGAGGGATTCGAGGTATTTTCAGTTCTAGTACCAGGAGACAGGACCATGCAGTGCACACGCTATGTCCTGACTCTGACTGTGACCATGGGGAATTAATCCATGACTGATCACTTCTTTGTGGTTGACATTCCAGACATCAACGTAGTGTTGGGGGTTTAGTGGCTCTACGCACTTGGCATAGTCACCACTGATTCGAAAAGATTAGAGATGGAGTTTTTGAATACTAATGGGAAACTGGTGTTGCTGAGAGGCATGCACTCTTATCCACTGCAGATAGTCTTTGAGGCTGGGGGTGTGACCAAGCCACCACATCCAGAGATTCAGGCTATCCTTGACAGGTACCCAGTAGTATTTGGAGACATACCACCCGGCCAGCCACCTAATCGAGGATTTGAGCACACCATTGAGCTAGATCATGGGGTCCAAGCAGTGATCACTACTCCTTATAGGCATCCTAAGGCCTACAGGGATGAGATAGAGAGGGCTATCCATGAGCTCTTAGCATTGGGGCATATCAGGCCCAGTTCTAGTCCTTTCGCTTCTTTAGTTGTCCCGGTGAAGAAGAAGGATGGATCGTTGCGGATGTGCACCGGTTACAGGGCCTTAAATAAGAAAACCATGAAGAATCGCTACCCCGTCCCATGGATTGACGAGTTGAGGGTAGCTAAGTTCTTCTTGAAGATTGATCTGCGCTTCGGGTACCACCAGGTTCGGGTGAGGGACAAGGATGTCCCTAAGACAACATTTAGGTGCCATTATGGGCACTTTGAGTTTTTGGTGATACCTTTTGGGCTAACCAATGCTCCGACCATCTTTCAGTCTTGCATGAACCACATATTCCGTGGCCAGTTGAGGAAGTTCATGCTGGTATTCCTCTATAATATATTGATCTACAGCCGGACTTGGGAGGAGCACTTGCAGCACGTAGAGACAAAACTACGTATCTTGGAGGAGCATCAGTTTTACACAAAGCTGTCCAAGTGCGAGTTTGGGTTGACCGAGATGCTCTATCTGGGGCATATCATCGGTGTTGATGGAGTGAGGATGCACGAAGAGAAGATCAGTGCGAGAGCCCAAGAACGTGACGAAACTTTGGGGTTTTGTGGGCATTTGCACCTTCTATCAGAAGTTTATAAAGGGCTTCTCACATCTAGCAACACCCCTTACAAACTTGACCAAGAAGGGAGCCTTCATTTGGACCACCACAATGTAGGAGGCTTTTTAACGTCTCAAATAGCTGATGAACAGCTGTCCAGTGCTCACACTTTTTGACTTCACGTAGCCTTTTGTTTTGGAGTGCGATGTATCAGGAGAAGGAGTGGGGGCTGTTTTGATGTAGGGAGGGCACGCCATAGCTTTCGAGAGCCGAAAGCTATTGCCACATGAGAGACTGTACCCTATCTATGACAAGGAGATGCTAGTGATCATCCATGCGCTAGTCAAGTTCCGACAATACCTAGTGGGGAACAGATTCAGAGTGAGAATCGAACACAACAGTCTCAGATTCTTTTTGGAGCAGAAGCAGCTACAGGAGAGGCAATAGAAGTGGGTGAGCAGGCTCCAAGCTTACGATTTTGACATTGAGTATGTCAAGGGGAAGCACAACGTGGTGGATGGTGCGTTGTCTAGGAGGCCGACTTCCCTTTCTTTGATGAACATTGCTCCGGATTGGAAGGCTCACCTGTTGGTGGAGTACTCCAAGGATCGGTTTGCATGTGAGGTCCTTGAGGGGCAAGTGACTGATGACCAATACCGGGCGATGGATGGAGTGATATACTACAGAGACTAGATCTATTTGGTGGCCAAATAGCTGCGAAAGAAGATTCTACAGGCTGCCCATGACTCACATTTGGCAGGGTATCAGGGGTTCAACAAAACTTACAGGGCCATCAGAGAGAGGTTCTCTTGGAAGGGCCTCAAGGATGATGTTCTGCAGCACCTTCAGGAGTGTGAGATGCGCCAGCGGAATAAGGGGGAGATATCACACCCAGAATGGTTGTTGCAACCTCTTCCCATCCCTTAGGGGAAATGTGAGAGCATCTTGATGGACTTCATCACTGGGTTACCCATGATACAGGGCAAAGACTGCGTCTATGTGGTGGTGGATCGTTTGACGAAGTATGCTCACTTCTTCGCGATATCGGCCAAGTACACGACCTCATAAGTGGTCGAGTTGTTTTTCAGAGAGATCTTTCGGTTACATGGTCTTCCCAAGACCATCGTCAGTGACCAGGACAGCTGTTTCATGGGCGGTTTCTGGTAGGAGTTATTTTGGTTGGTGGGTACAAAGCTCACTCCCAGTACAAGCTACCATCTCATAACGGACGGATAGACAAGGATAGTTAACAAGTGGCTGGAGGGCTACTTGTGTAACTATGTTACGGGGTAGTAGAGGGCATGGTTGCGGTGGTTGCACATGGGGGGTATTGCTACAACACCACCTTTCACATGTTGATAGGTATGTCTCCATTTTGCGCTTTGTATGCTTATGATGCTCTGACGTTTGTTGATGTCATGTTTGGAGACAACAAGACCCCACAGGCTAATGATTGGATCCAAGAGAGCCAAGACATTTTGAGGGCTCTCAAGGATAACTTGAGGACAACACAAAATCAACAGAAGATCTATGCAGATTGGGGCCGTGTGGAGAGGTAGTTTGAGGTTGGGGACCTAGTGTACCTCCGCCTTCAATCGTACAAACAGTCCACCCTGAAGCAGAAGGGGCCAAGAAGCTCAAGACCCGCTTTTACGGGCCATATAGAGTCACTCGGAGGGTGCGGGAGGTAGCATACGAGTTGGAGCTACCCCCGGGGAGCTGGGTGCACAATATTTTTCATGTATCTTGCCTTAAGAAGGCCTTGGGACAACAGGTTACAACAACTACTTAGTTACCCCCTATGGATGATGAGGGGCACTTAGTGCTATAGCCAGAGGCCATTTTGGATACCAGAGAAAGGCAGCCGAGGAACAGGGTGGTCAAAGAGTTTTTGATTCGATGGAGCAACTTACCAGATGAGGATGTCACTTGGGGAGGGCAGAAAATCCTCCAACACCCATCATTGCAGTTGCTTGAGGTCAAGCAACATCTTGGCAGGGAGGACTGTAATGTTCGTAATTAGCTGAATGCTAATTATAATATTAATTTTTGTTAATTTTGTATTTTTCATAAGTTTTGGTTGGAAAAGATGTGGGCTTGGGGACCCACAAATGTAACTCAAGAAACTATAGGGGGATGACATTAACTTATGGAAAAATTGCGGCTTTAGTGAGAGCGTGGGTCCAATGAGAAGGGACTGTGTAGCATGTGTGGGACAACACAGTCATTTGCTCAAGTGGAGGCAACACAACACCAAGTGGGCCCCAAGGGAACGTTGGGCAACCTTGGACAAAAAGGAATCATGCAACCTCTTTTTGGCATTCATTCATCATTCTCTGAATTTGTCTTTTGACATAGCACACTTGAGCAAGTGCCAAGTCTGCAAGTGCTGTTGAGCACACGGGTATCTTCGAGCAGAGATCCCAGCCTTTTCTTCGGGGGACTTCGAGTGCTTGCCCAAGGAAGGAGCTTTACCTTGTTCGATTAAGTTTGATAGTTGTGAGCTTCACCCACAACGTAGTATCATCAGGAGCAATGCAAAGCAACACTAGTAGCGTAGTCACTGCACAATATTGAGAGAGGGACATTCCGGGAGCTGAGTGTGGGTATAGTTTGGAGCAGGGATTTGGTGGGGAGGCTAAGAGCTTCCCAACAGGGATTTTGGAGGCATTTTGGGAGCCTTTTGTAGCAGGATTTCCAGAAGAATAGATTCACCCTGCAGCGTAGAGAGCCAAGCCTAAGAGGGCCAATTTCCAGGGTCGAGCATTTGACAAACCCTTTGCAGTTATTGTGGGTTTCATGAGTAGAGGCCGGGGTTAAAACCCTGAAATTTTCCGAGCAGTGTAGTAGGCCCCAGCAACATTTCTTCGGGAGCAGCAACAACATTTTGGCCAGGGATAGCGTAGAGCTACAACCACGCAGTGTACATTTATGGGCAGATTTTAGGCTTGTTTCAGAGGCTATCTTCAACTTGCCTTGAGCAAGTGCAGGTGCCTTCATTCCAACACCCCTTTTGTACACATTTTCCGGATATTAATAAAATGGCTTAGCTGAATTTTATGGCTCCAATGGTGTTTTAATGACATGCTTGTTTTTGCTGTTTGTTTTATGTCTTTTTTTGCCTATGATTACTGTAATTTACCATTAGGAATATTGCACACTCGAAGTCCACTGAAGAAAGGTTGAGTTTACTCCTTGGAAAGCTCTTGTGCTGAACAACACAATGTTGGCTTAGCTAAGCATCTAAGGCAATTTTGTTGAAATTTGGTTACCGGAGGACAAGTGATTCCCTAAGGCTTTGATCTTTGGCCTAGGGAAAAATGTCCAAAAGAATTTATTTTTTCTCCTAAAGTGACTTTATAAAGTTATAAAGTCAAATCTAATTTAAAAGTGACTTTAAGTGATAAAGTTACTAAATCTAATTTTAAAGTGACTTTAAGTGATAAAGTTACTAAAGTCTAATTTTAAAGTGACTTTAATAAAGTCAATGTGAAATTAGAAAGGAAAAGTGACTTTGGAAATAAATGACTAAGTGGGTCTTTATTAAAGTTGGGTGAATTAAAAAATAGAAAGTGAGATTTAAACGAGCATTTAATCTCAGCCCTAGATCTAAAGCTATCTCAGCCATTAGATTTAAGGATTCCCCAAAAGTCGCTTAGGGTTAGGTTAAAGGAGGAAAAGGAGGAAAAAGGTCATTCATTCTTTCATGAGCAGATTGAGAGAAGGAAAGGAAGAAAGCAAAGGATATTTCTGAGCAGTGAGAGGAAGAGGACAACAGCAAGGAGATTCAGCAAATCTGTACAACAAAGATAGAGCATGGTTTTCAAGGCAAGAGTGCACAAAAATCGAGGAGAGGAGAACATCATTTATTACTGTATTTTGGCACGATTCCCAAGGAGGCCATATAGTAGTTTGAGGGACTGTTCTTCTGATTTCCGTACAACAGAAAATCAGCACAGAAATTGAGGCCGTACAACAGTTTCAAGGAAGCTGTACAACACGGAAATCGAGGCAGCCGTACAACAGTTCCGTACAACAATGTTTTCGAGGCCGTACAATTGTACAACACTTTTTTCTATGATGTCCGTACAACATTTAATGCTGCACAATTTTCTGTAAGAACTGTTTTGTGTGGGCACGAAAATTGATGTGGAGTTTTGCACAGTTTTCGAGATAAGTACATTTGAGAAGTTGCTGTAATTTTTTACTGTGTATTTCTGTTTCACTGTAAAAGATATTTATCAGAAATAAAAAAGAGCTTTCGAACTGGTTTTCCCCAAGAGTTGTAGGGAGTTTTTCTAGGGTCACATTGACCAAAAATCAGCGTGTCAAAATTCTGTGTGTGGCTGATTTATTTTTCTGAGTTTTTATTTCTGCATTTCAGCGCTGTAAAATTTCCAGAATTTGTGTTTTCAGAAAATATTTATTTTTTCCATCTTGTTGAATATATGACTTTATGGGAGAAATAAGGAGAAACTGAAAACCGGGGTTGGTTATCAAATTTGTACATGGTATCAGAGCTATTTTGCTGAAAAGTGCAGTTTGGGATATCAAAGAGAAAAATTACAGCAAGCTGAATTTTCACATAGAAAAAAGTACTTTTACTACAACAGTGTTATTTTCAGTTTTTTAGGACAGCAAGCATGTCTTTGGGCTTGAGGGTAGAGGATAGGTTGGATGGGCATAGTAACTACAGTGTATGGAAGAAGAGAATGCAGAGCATATTTGAGGAAGCAGAAGTCTGAGATATCATGGTGCATACCGCACAGAACCCTGTTAATGTGCCTACTGATGTTGTTCAGGTGGCAGCCTTTAATAAAAATAATAACAAGGGTAAGAGATTGATTCTAGATGGAATCAAAGACCATTGCATTTCTCATGTGAGAGGAAAGAGATATGCTCATGAGATGTGGACAACATTGACCAATCTCTACCAGAGTACCAATGAGAATAAGAAAATTGTCTTAAGGGAGAAGCTGAAGACCATTAAGATGGGCAACACTGATAGTGTAGCTGGATATCTCATAAAGATTACTAATGTGAGAGATGCATTGGCAGCAGTTGGAGAGGTCATTCCACCCATTGAGTTGGTGCAGATTGTAGTGAATGACCTTCCTAGTTCATGGTTGAACTTTGCTGATGGGGTTTGTGCACGTGAGACCCTTCCCACTTGGGAGAGGTTCTGGGATGATTGCATACAGACAGAAATCAGAAAGACCCAGCTTGGGGCAGCCAAACCAGTTGAGCAGGATGAGGATGTAGCACTGTTGGTAGGAGGTAAGAAAGGCAAGGGAAAGAAGCAAGCTTCCACAAGTGGTGGTGGGGGAAAAGGCAAAGGTAAAGGTAAACAGGGGAACACACAGAAGGACTCTTCCAAGGTGAAGTGTTGGAATTGTCAGAATATGGGACACTATGCAGTTGTGTGTCCAGAGAAGAAGAAGAAGGGGAAGAACCAGAGCATGGCAGCATCAGCAGAGATAGAGGACTTTACGGATAGCTTTGACCGGGAGTTTGGGTTCATTGCTTGTGAGTCCACTAGTGCAGGATCACCTGCCACGGAGGTTGAGAGGGAGTGTGCATTTCCCTCCACTAGCGGAGCATCTACAGGTATCTGGTATGTTGACAGTGGGGCTTCACATCATATGATAGGAGTCTGTGAGTACTTCTCAGAGCTTTCAGAGAGTGGCACTGATATAGAGGTAGTACTCGGAGATGACAACGTTGTTAGAGCAGTCGGTGTGGGGACATTGACATTTGATAGGGAACCCAAACCTCCCTTGAAGGTGTCAGATGTTCTATATGTGCCAGGGATGAGAAAGAACCTCATATCCGTCTCAGCATTGGAGGACAGAGGGTATGAGATATTGTTCAGGAGAGGACAGGTGCTGATATATCCCAGGGGCGCTCTAGCTGATTCAGCTAGAGTGATTGGTGTACGCCATGCAAAGGTGTACAAGTTTGCATGTCAGCCCTTTTTGGCATTGAGGAGTAGTACCGACAGCAGAGCTAGCAATTCAGAGCTGTGTGAGATTTTGCACTGCAGGATGGGGCACATGTATCATGGGGCCTTGAGGACATTGCGGGAGATCATTACAGGTGTGCCAGATTTTAGTATTGATCACTTTGATACATGTAGAGGATGTGCTATGGGCAAGTTTGCCAAATCCCCTTTTCCCAGCAGTGACAGCAGAGCGACTGGGATACTTGATTTGATTCATTCTGATGTGAGTGGTCGGATGTCTCGTGTTTCCTTGAGTGGATATGAGTATTATGTATTATTCATTGATGATCACTCCAGGAGGACTTGGATTTATTTCTTGAAGACCAAGAGTGAGGTCTTCAAGCGGTTTCAGGAGTTTAGAGTTCTTGTGGAGACTCAGAAAGGTCGAAACATCAAGTCCCTGAGATCGGACAATGGAGGAGAGTACACCCTTGGTGAGTTTGTTGATTATTGTGTGGAGGTAGGCATTAGGAGGGAGTTCAGAGTTCCTTACAAAGACCAACAGAACGGGGTTGCGGAGAGGAAGAATAGATCCATCGGAGGGGTTGCCAAAGCCATGCTACATGATCAAGGGTTACCATTGTTTTTGTGGGAAGAGGTCTGCAACACTGCTATATATTTACAGAACAGGTGTCCGCATCGTGCCTTGGGGCATGTGACTCCGAAGGAGGCTTTTTCTGGGAAGAAGCTTGATGTTGGTCATCTTCGTATCTTTGGGTGTATTGCATACTCCTACGTACCCAAGGAGAAGAGGAGCAAGCTAGAGCCCACCGTAGAGAAGGGTGTATTTGTGGGCTACAGTGAGACCTCGAAGGCCTTTCGGATTTATATTCCCGCACAGAAGAGAGTTGTTGTCAGGCGGGATGTGAAGAACGAGGAGGACAGGGCCTTCAGGAGGTCACGGGAGTTAGAGTATCTGGATCAGCCAGACCCTCAGAAGCAGCTGAGTCAGGCACAGGGATCTAGTGGGCAGGGATCAGGAGGATTCGGAGGTACATCGATTACGGTGTCAGGTCCATTAGTGAGCAGTGTCAGAGGGATGGTGCTTCGGGCAGCGTGTAGAGCAGTCCGCAGAGCAGTTCACTAGGGAGTCCACTGATGGATAGTTCACACGGTACTCCAGCGTCTACATGTTCAGGTTCAAGCAGGAGGACAGCAGACAAACAGTCAGGAGTTCAGGCTCTTAATGATGAGGAGGAGTTTCATTCTCCGGTGGGAGAAGTGTGCTCAAGGAAGAGGAAGCCCAAGTGGCTTCAGGACACCTTGAGAGAGGCCACATTTGTTGCTGGGCCTAAAAGGCCGGTCAGAGAGAGCAGACCACCTGATAGGTTTTGTAGCTATATGGCAATGGTTGCCAACATCACCGACTGTGAGCCTTCTAGCTATGAGGAGGCAGCTAGCCAGCAGGTCTGGAGAGAGGCCATGCAGGAGGAGTATTCTTCTATCATGAAGAATGATGTTTGGGAGGTGGTGCCGAGGCCTGAGGGAAAATCCGTGGTTACTTCCAAATGGCTTTACAAGGTAAAGCATGTTGCATATGGCAGCAATGAGAAATTCAAGGCAAGGTTTGTGGCTAGAGGGTTCTCCCAGGTAGAGGGAGTTGATTATGAGGAGACCTTCCCTCCCGTGGCTCGATATACTTCGATTCGCTCCTCATATCGATAGCAGCAGAGATGGGTTTGAATATCCACCAGATGGATGTGAAGACCGCATTTCTCAATGGATTCATACAGGAGGAGTTGTACATTGAGCAGCCACAGGGCTTTGAGGTGCATGGGAAGCAGTCCCATGTGTGCAGACTGAAGAAGGCCCTTTATGACCTGAAGCAAGCTCCCAGAGCTTGGTACTCCAAGATAGATATGTACTTGCAGGAGATGGGTTTCACAAAGAGTGAGGCAGATTCGAACCTTTACTTTATTGTGATAGGTGAGGAGCCTCTCATTCTGGTGCTGTATGTGGATGACTTGGTCATTACGGGTGCAGAGAGACTCATAGAGCACTGCAAGAGAGATCTTGCGTCGGAGTTTAAGATGAAGGACATTGGCTTGATGCATTACTTTTTGGGTTTAGAGGTGTGGCAGGAGGAGGGGCATTTCTTCATGGGGCAGGGGAAGTATATTGTGGACATCCTTGGCAAATTCCACATGAAGATTGTAGACCCATGTTGACACCGATGATCACCAATTGGAAGAAGCTTCACGCTTCAGATTCGGAGTTGGTGGACTCCACTTTGTATAGACAGCTGATTGGTTCCTTGATGTATTTGGTCAACACCGGACCAGATATATGTTTTGCAGTCAACACGATGAGCCAGTTCATGTGTGAGCCCAGGAGGGTGCACTAGGTTGCTGCAAAACACATTTTGCGGTACTTACAGGGGACAATGGTTTATGGTCTGGATTATAGGCAGGGGGATGGAGTGAGATTGGAAGGTTACACTGATTCTGATTGGGTAGGTTGTGCTTCTGATAGGAAGAGCACTTCAGGGTGCTGTTTTGGGTTGGGTTCGGCAATGGTGTCGTGGTTCAGCCGAAAGCAACAATCAATAGCATTGAGTTTAGCGGAAGCAGAGTACATGGCAGCCAGTCTAGCTAGTTGTGAGGCCATCTGGGTTTGCAAGATGTTGTTTGGCTTATTTGGTCAGCTGTTGAGACTTTAAGTGATTTATTGTGATAATCAGAGTTGCATTAAACTCACAGAGAATCTAGTATTTCATGACAGGTCAAAGCATATCAGCATTAGATATCACTTCATCAGAGACTATGTTCAAAAGGGATCTGTGAAGCTTGAGTATATTTCCACTGATGAGCAGGTTGCAGATATTCTTACCAAAGCCTTACCACGGGGCAAGCATGTCTACTTCAGAGACAAGATGGGTGTGGTGAGGAACACCTTCCTCGGTAAGAGGGTGTTGAAATTTGGTTACCGGATGACAAGTGGTTCCCTAAGGCTTTGATCTTTGGCCTAGGGAAAAATGTCCAAAAGAATTTAATTTTTCTCATAAAGTGACTTTATAAAGTTATAAAGTCAAATCTAAGTTAAAAGTGACTTTAAGTGATAAAGTTACTAAAGTCTAATTTTAAAGTGACTTTAATAAAGTCAATGTGAAATTAGAAAGGAAAAGTGACTTTGGAAATAAATGACTAAGTTGGTCTTTATTAAAGTGGGGGGAATTAAAAAATAGAAAGTGAGATTTAAATGAGCATTTAATCTCAGCCCTAGATCTAAAGCTATCTCAACCATTAGATTTAGGGATTCCCCAAAAGTCACTTAGGGTTAGGTTAAAGGAGGAAAAGGAGGAAAAAGGTCATTCATTCTTTCATGAGCAGATTGAGAGAAGGAGAGGAAGAAAGAAAAGGATATTTCTGAGCAGTGAGAGGAAGAGGACAGCAGCAAGGAGATTTAGCAGATCCGTACAGCAAAGACAAAGCACGGTTTTCAAGGCAAGAGGGCACGAAAATCGAGGAGAGAACATCAATTATTACTGCTATTTTGGCACGATTCCCAAGGAGGTCGTACAACAGTTTGAGGGACTGTTTTTTTATTTCCGTATAGCAGAAAATCAATGCAAAAATCGAGGCCGTACAACAGTTTCAAGGTAGCTGTACAACACGAAAATCGAGGTAACCGTACAGCAGTTCCGTACAACATTGTTTTCGAGGAGGCCTTATAGCCGTACACCACGTTTTTCTATGCGGTCCGTACAACATTTAATGCTGTACAGTTTTTTGTAATTTCTGTTTTATGTGGACACGAAAATCGAGGTGGAGTTTTGCACGGTTTTCGAGATAAGTATATTTGAGAGGTTGCTCTAATTTTTTACTGTGTATTTCTGTTTCACTATAAAAGATATTTATCAGAAATAAAAGAGAGCTTTCGAACTGGTTTTCCCCAAGAGTTGTAGGGGGTTTTTCCATGGTTACATTGACGAAAAATCAGTGTGTCAAAATTCTGTGTGGCTGATTTATTTTTCTAAGTTTTTATTTCTGCATTTCAGCACTGTGAAATTTCCAGAATTTGTGTTTTCAGAAAATATTTATTTTTTCCACCTTGTTGAATGTATGGTGTTGGAAACACTGAGAGGGGGGGAGGGTGAATCAGTATTCCTTTCAATTAGAGCATTAGTTAATCTTCAATTATTATCAGTGTTTGTACAATGATAGCAGCAAACAAGAAGAACACAAATGCACATAGTTTTTAAGGTGGAAACCCACTCCGGGACAAAAGCCACCTAATGCTTTTCTAATAATTCTTTAATATTCAACTCCAATTGAAAATGAAGCTCCAACTTCCTAGAATCTAGAAAAGCATTCTTCTCTAGCTCCCACTGGATGGATGCTCCAACACCCGAGATTCTTCAGTAGTCAACTGAATGGATGCCCCAACACCCAATGAGCTACAACTCACCCTAGCACCACCCTACCACCCTATAGAAGAATAAAAGAAGAATGGACTCCCGTACTAGGGAAAATGGTCCACTTTACAATGATAAAGAATGATGTAGAAGAAGAAGATATACTAGACCATAACCCCAACTTTGACACAAGCACCTAATGATGATCCTAGACCTCCCAGCACTGCCTCTTCAACCCTTGGCAGATAGACACTAGTACAATTTGTACAATAATGTATCTATAATGACTAAGTACAATGATACCTTTACAATGATTGTATGCAGTGCTGCCCACTTGAAGACTTCATATGATGAACTTCTTGCTGCTGTTATGCACCTTGGTTGCTTCTCTTGTCATGCTACCCTCTGCTGCACCTTGCTTGCTTTGCTGCCGTAGAAACTCTGGTCCTTTGCAACCCTTGACAACACATGATCTAGCTTTTTCTTGCCTTCTAGGAGCTCAATATTGAATCTGGTGTATCTCTTTTATTTCAAATCCTCAATATCTGATTTTCGGTCCTGTAGTATTCCTCTGTGTCGTCTTTCCAATGCCACAGGTCTAACCCAATTTGGATTCTTCAAGAGAGAGTTATACTTAATCTCTCACAATTCCCTAATTATGGATTGTTTCAGCAGAGCGCACTTGTACGGCGTGCCACGTGTCACTGTTTCTTCATTTGGCTTTGAAATTGATAGAGCGAAAAATACACACTGTGCACTATCCGCCAATTTTTACAGAATTCCATTCCGATACTCAGATAGAGAGTTATGACAAATTTGCCAAGGTCACTTCTTTGAGATGAATTTCAGGAGCCTGCAAAAACCTTGACTTCCACAGATATTATCTCCACAAATATTGCGCACCTTGATCTAAAATTTTTACAGCAGCTTCCTCAAGATTTCGGCTTCGCCTCATAAAAATTTCAGCTTTTGAACCTTCGTAGAAAAAAAGTTAGAGCGCAAATGCCACGATGACCTGTTTTAGATGGCGAAATCCATGAGGATCACAATTTATATAAATGCTTAGGTTGAGAGGGGCTTCAACAAGTGAACGTGGGAGGGATTTTAGGAGCTTACAAAATATTAATTATGACTTTTCAATGACCCATGCCCCAACCCCATGGGGTTTTAGCCCACTAACTGGGGGTACAAACTTCAAACATGAATATCTCTCAAACCGTGAAGAATTACATGGCATGCCATATATCAACGGAAACATTTCAACAAGTAGAAACCATCAAAAGAATTATTGACCCAGAATATATTAATTTGGTAGGTCAAAATTCCCATGCAATATTGGGTTAGCCCCTGGTGTTGCTTGGGTTGACATCAATAACAACTGCTGATCAACAATCTCCCCCTTTGGCATTGATGGCAACGCAAGTACTCCCCCTGCGATCATGACAACTCTTCCTACAACATTCTCTCCCCCTTTGACATCAATGGCAAAGGGTAACTCCCCCTGAAACACAACCATCCTGTGGACCTGTACACACTTCCACTCCCCCTGACACACAACCGTCCCGCAGACCTATAATCTACTTCCACTCCCCCTTTATATTCTGAAAAAGGAAAATCTAATGAGAACTTGGGAGAATCCCAGGCTTCTGGCGAAGATATTCCAATGCTGGCGAATATTTAATATGTGATTCTTTTGGTGCTGCTTGGAATCTTGCTACTTGTCCAACTGCTTGCATAACATCTGGTCGAGAGGCTGTTACATATAGAAGAATACTAATCATAGATCTGTACAACCTTTGATCCACATCCTTAGATGAGTCGTCTATGCTCAATTTGCAACTTGTTACCATTGGAGTAACGATGGGTTTGCAATCTTCCATTTTAAATTTCTTGAGCATTTCCTTGATGTACTTGGCTTGACATATACATATTCCTTTCTCTTGCTGAGATATTTGAAGCCCTAAGAAGTATGTCAACTCACCAAGTAAAGACATCTCGAAATCACTTTGCACCTTTGTAGCAAACTTCTTACTTTGTCGATCATCATTGCTACCAATTATTTTATCATCCTCTTTAGCTATTAGACATGCTTTAGTTGCTTCATCCAGAACATATATGTCGTTTGGAGCTCGACTTGCTGTAGCCACAATTTCACCATACACGCCTTTCTTGATTTCACATTTTGTGGAGTTGAATAGTATTGTGTGTCCTTGATCACACATTTGTCCAACACTGAGCAGATTGTGATTCATGATTTCAACCAATAGAACATTCTTGGCTAGAGCATCTTTGCTTCCGAGAGTGACAGTACCTGATCCTATAACATTTGAAGATCCATCATTTCCAAAGGACACGGTTCCATTCTTCTTCTCTTTCAGAGATACAAATTTATTTCTATCTCCAGTCATATGCATTGAGCAACCGCTATCAACATATGGCTATGGGAATGGGCATTTAACTTTATGGGAGAAATAAGGAGAAATCGAAAACTGGGGTTGGTTATCAAATTTCTACAAATTTGATTTCTTCAATAGGCAAAAGATGCAAATGACTCCTCCATTCTTTCCTTTTTTAATTGTTGGGCCTGCATGCATTGTGGGTCCCTCCCAATTTCGATTTTCCTAAAGGAATTCAAATGCCGTCTTCCTCTAAAGCATACTTCATGTGGGTCCCATATTCCACTATCAATTAAATAATCTATTTCTCCTATGTTTTCCACCCCAAAATTGCCTTGTGTTAACTTCAATCAAAATTTACAAAATTTGATTTCCTAAGACTTTAGGAAAATCTAGGAAGGGACATTACAGTCCTCCCCTCCCGGATGTTGCTTTATCCGAAGCAACTGTAAAACTGGAGGCTGCAAGTTCTGATCATTCTCCCATATAGCTTCCTCCTCCGGCAAATCCTTCCATTTGACCAAATGCTCTCTGGCTACCTTGTTCCTTAGCCTCGTCTCCCGGGTCTCCAGCATGAGCTCTGGTGTCAAAACCAAATGCCTCTCATCATCCAATGGTGGCAACTCAACTGCTGCTATAGCCTGCTGTCCCAATGCCTTTTTCAGGCATGAAACATGGAATACATTATGGATTCGGCTCTCGGAAGGCAACTCCAACTCATAAGCTACCTCACCTACTCTCCTCACCACCGGTAAGGTCCATAGAATTGTGGTCGCAATTTCTCTGCACCCTTCTGCTTGGGGGAAGACTGTCTGTATGGCTGCAAATGCAAGTAGACCATGTCTCCTACCTCAAACTGCCTTTCCACTCTGTGCTTATCAACATATATCTTTTGCTTATTTTGGGCTACCTGCAAATTGTTCTTAAGAGACTGAAGAATCTCCTGGCTCTCTTGAATCCAGTCCTTGGCTCCCGGGGTCCTGCTATCTCCAAAACTCATATCAGAAAAAGTAAGTGCATCGTATCCATAAAAAGCTCGGAAAGTGGACATACCAATGAACATGTGATAGGTTGTGTTGTAGCAGAACTCCCCTAGTTGCAACCATTTGAGCCATGCTCTCTGTTGTCCTGTCACGTAGTTGCATAGGTACCCCTCCAACCATTTGTTCACAATCTCGGTTTGCCCATCAGTTTGGGGATGATAGCTAGTGCTGGGTGTAAGCTCAGTCCCCACCAAACAGAACAACTCTTGCCAAAAAGCCCCAACTTACTATGGTCTTGGAAAGGCCATGCAGCCCGAAGACCTCCTGAAAGAACAACTCAACCACCTAGATAGTTGAAGACCTCAATGAAATAACAAATAAGTGGGAAAAATTGGTCATTCTATCAACCGCTACATAAATGCAGTCTCTACCCTGCGCAACTAGTGGGTCCGTGATGAATTCCATAGATTCGCTCTCCCATTTCCTCTCCGGGTGAGGGAAGCAGCTGTAGCAATCCGATTGGATGAGAAAGCTCCACCTTGTTCCTATGCAATCTGCACACTCTCTCACATGCCTCGAAACATCTCCTTTGAGACCTCTCCAAGAGAATCTCTCTCTGATACTGCGATAAGTCTTGAGGAAGCCGGGGTGCCCTACTAGTGGAGAATAATTTGCTGCTTGAATGATCCTCTCCTTCAATTGAGTCCTGGGACCAAATAGATCCTTATAGTAGATCACATCATCCATCACCCGGAACTAGTGATCCCTGTGCATACCATCTAGAATCTCACAAGCCTGCCTGTCCTTTACTTAACCAACAATTGAGCCTTCCAATCCTGCGTGACATCCATCAAAGACAGCGCTACTGGTCTCTGTGAAAGAGCATCAACTACCACATTGTGTCTTCCCTTCACGTACTCAATCTCAAAATCGTAAGCTTGAAGCTTACTCACCCACTTTTTTTGCCTCTCCTCCAGTGATTGCTGCTCAAGGAAGAATCAAACTGTTGTGATTCGTCTTCACCTTGAACCGATTACCCACTAGATACTGCTTGAATTTGGCCAGTCCATGCATCACTGGCAACATCTCCTTGTCGTACACTGAATACAACCTCTCATGAGGTAGCAACTTCCTACTCTCAAATGCAATGGGATGGCCTCCTTGTGTCAAAACAACTCCAGCCCCTTGACTGGAGGCATCACACTCTAGCACAAAGGGCTGTGTGAAATCTGGCAAGGCTAAAAATGGACAACTGCTCATGAGCCTCTTGAGTCGCTCAAATGCCTCCTTTGCTATCTGCGTCCACTCAAAGGCTCCCATCTTCATTAGATCTGTAAGAGGTGCTGCAAGTTGTGAGAATCCCCTCACAAATCTCTTGTAATAGGTGCAAATACCTAGAAATCTCCTCAGCTCCATCACATTCCTGGGTGTGGGCCAATCCAGTATAGCCTGAATCTTCTCCTAGTGTACCTTCACTCCATCTTCCCTGATCACATGCCCAAGGTACAACATCTTTGTTAGTCCAAACTCACATTTGGACATCTTCGCATACAGTTGCTGCTCCTCCAGTATGCGTAGCACTTCCTCCAAGTGTTGGAGGTGTTTCTCCCATGTTTGACTATAAATGAGTATATCGTCAAAGAAAACAAAGACAAAGCATCTCAGCTGTCCACAGAACACGTGGTTCATACAAGATTGAAATTTAGCCGTAGCATTGGTTAGCCCAAAGGGCATCACCAAAAACTCAAAATGACCATAATGGCAGCGAAAAGCAGTCTTTGGGACATCCTGCTCCCTCACGTGTATCTAGTGGTACCTCGAACGCAGATCTATCTTAGAGAAGTCTTTAGCTCCTCTAAGTTCGTCCATCAACTCATCCATGCATGGGATGGGATACCTCTTCTTTAGAGCCTTTTTATTAAGGACCCTGTAGTCCATGCACATATGCAACGTCCCATATTTCTTCTTCACTAGCACCAGTGAAGAAGAAAATGGACTCGAGTTAGGCCTGATGTGTCCCAATCTCAATAGCTCCTGAATGCCCCACTCTATCTCGTCCTTATAGGCCTTTGGATGCCTATAAAGTGCGGTGATGACTGCATTCACCCCATCCTCCAACTCAATAGTGTGCTTGAAGCCACGGTCTGGTGGTTTCCCTAGCAGAACATCTCCAAAAACCCCCTAATGCTGCCCCAACAAGGCTAGAATATTTGGGTGCGTAGCTTTGGCTTGTGACCTAGTCTCTGAAATGCGTAACTCAACTGCCCACTCCATATCTCCATGCCGCAGACCGACCTCCATCCTGTGAGCTGAAACTGTTTGAGGTGGATAGGAGTGTATCCCCCTCAATAACATTGGCATCCCATCAAGCCTCTTGAACTGCATCTCCAGTTGCTTCCAATTAGTGGTGACCTTCCCCTGTGTGTACAACCACTGAACTCCCAACACCACATTGGTATCTGGATTATCAACCATAAAGAAATGATCAGTGAGTGAGTAGTTCGCCATCTGCGAAGTCAATCTAGGAGCATATCTCGTACACTGCATGGTTCCGTTCCCTGGCACCAAAATTGAAAACCCCTCAAATGTGGCTGTCTGGATGCACCTACGCTCCACCATCTGGGCATCAAGAAAATTGTCGGTGGCCCCACTGTCAACCAGAACTGACACACGCTGCCCTTGAATGGTCCCCTTGATCTTAAGTGTCAGGTACTTTGGCACACCTCGAAGTGAAGCAAGAACTCCTGTTGGGGCAAATAGTCCTCCTCCATGTGGTGGTGGTGGTGGTCCTTTTGGACCACCCTTATCCCTTGGCTCCTCCACTATCTCGGTCTCCTCCTCCTCTGGATCACTGTCTGAAAACACCTTAATGAAATGGGCCTTGCCCTTGGTGCACTTATGCCCTGGTGCCCAAGGCTCCTGGCACGTGAAATACAATCTGCTCCTCCTGAGGTCTCTCCGTGTCTCATCATCCAACTGACCACGCCTTCCATCTCTCTGTAGTGGCCTCGTATCTTTGTTCCCCTGTGGGGCTGTGTGTCTTGTGGGAATGAAAGGTCGGTTCTTGGGCACTGCGTCAATCATATCCCGAGCTCTAAAATTGGCATCTTGTAGCAATGTGGGCTTATAGGCCCACACCCATCAACGCAGTGGTTCAGCAAGCCCCTCCACAAACAACATGATCAACTAGCTCTCGGAAATAACTGTCACCATCACTACCAGCCTTTGAAACTCAGTGATAAATGCCTCTACATTGCCTATCTGTCTCAGGTGGGCTAGCTCTCTGAAGTGCAACTTTGGGTCCTTCCTCTCAAATCTCTCCAATAATCTCCAGGTGAATTTTGTGTATGATGTGATGTTGATGTGCCCCAATGTGATCAACCCATGGTACCATCACTCTTGGGCATCCCCTTCCAAGTGAAAGGTGGCATACCTTCCCTCCTGGCTTCGATCTCAGTGTCTGAAAAAGGGTCTGGGTTATATTCTCTCCCATGGCCTCTACCTCTGCCTCTACCACAACCTCTCTGGAAAACTAGTCCTTGGTATCTTGGTGGCATCACCTACTCTTGTTCCCCACCTTGGGCAAGAACATGCTCTGATACCACTGTAATATTCCAAATGGAAAATTTTACAATGATAACAACAACATACAAATATATAAACACAAGAATTTTTCAAAAATTAACAAATGAACCAAAAAATATGCACCAACTCCATAAACTGGCCAAATTTTATTATATGATAATGTTGTCGTACAAATAGTTGGAGAAAGTGCACCTGGGCTTGCACAAGGCAAGCTACAAGCACCAGGTGATGAGTACAAGCAAATCCAACAGCTCCAATAGCAAGTTCCTCTAGAAAACCGCGCTGCTGCTCCAACACTCATTGCTGCCTGACTTCAACCTCTGATTTACTCACTGAAAAATGCCCAGAAAATTATAAGAATTTGGAAGGTGATCCTTGCCCAAAACCCAAAATAACCCAGAAAGGGTTTCCTCTAATTCCAACCTTCAAAATATGATCCTTTGTAGCTTGGCCCTCCTCCAAATTCGATTTCTATTACAATAGTTGTTGTTGTCAATCACTGCCCTTCAAAATCCCAACAAACCTCCTCAAATGAACCTCCTATCAATCCCCTAACACCTCAGCTTCAAAATCCCTCAAGGGCAACTACCACAAATGAGCCTCCTCCAATGACTGCGTAGTCCAGGGAGGTGCTTACGCAGTCTCTGTGTATGATGGCTGAGAATAGTGTGAAGGCTGCTCCTATACTCCATAAATGGGCCCTCATTCACTCCTGAAATCTCCTCCGGTGAATTCTCAAGCAACCCCAGTCCACAACAGCAAGATGGCTCCACCCAGTGCGCTATAGAGGCTCTAGACTGCGCCCCAGTCTCCCCAAAAAAGCGTAAAACCTGTAGGTGCTCACTCCTCTAGACTCAAGGCAAGGAAAATGCCTTCCTTAGGTGGCACTTGAAGTCCACCGAAGAAGGGTTGAGCTTCACTCCTTGGGAAGCTCTTGTGCTGAACAACAACGTTGGCTCAACTAAGCAGCTAAGGAGATTTGATTTCTTCAATAGGAAAAATATGCAAATGGCTCCTCCATTCCTTCCTTTTATAATTGCTGGGCCTGCATGCATTGTGGGTCCCTCCCAATTTTGATTTTTGTAAAGGAATTCGAATTCCCTCTTCCTCTAATGCTTACTTCATGTGGGTTCCATATTTCACTATCAATTAAATAATTTATTTCTCCTATGTTTTCCCACCCCAAAATTGCCTTGTGTTAATTTTAATCAAAATTTACAAAATTTGATTTCCTAAGACATTAGGAAAATCTAGGAAGGGACATTACAATATGGTAGACTTTCCAGAAGTCTTTGCCCTCACACAGCCACAAAAATCTCACTGATGCAGCCTCTGTAAAACACACAGAACTAGCCTTGAGAAACACGTCGACTTTAGCTCCTTTTCTTGGCCTTCTACACATTAAACTCAGCCTGGAACTCTTGGTATGGTTCACTGAGAAACTCTGGCTGATTTCCCTTAAAACTCATCCTCGAACACATCTTGGTATGGTTTCACTGAGAAACTCAGGTTGAATTCCCTTAAAACTCATCCTTGAACACATAAAATTTGCCTGGAACCTCTACTTGAGATTCTCGGGATTTGTGGCAGTGATTTAAGGCTATAAACTCGGGTTGGGTTGTCTCCTTGGCTCAACTGTTCAAACTCCTGTGTTATATCTGTAATCTTCTCCTACCTTGCTCCTCTTCTGATCTAAAATGGATTCAGTTTTGCCTCCAGATCAAAGTCTTCAAATGTAGATGAGAATGTAATCAAGTTAAAGTGCTCGTCGACAACTTTCCAATGGTGCAAACGACGCGTGAAACCGACTTCGTATGAGGAAGTTGTGGCAAGTCAAAGTTTCAGGGCAAACTGGGAAAAATGGAAAAAGTCAAAGTCAACGGTCAAAGTCAACAGTCAACAGGGTGATGTCAGCAGGACACGTGTCGTCCTGGGAATGTGCCATTTGTCCACGCTGATGTCATCGAGGTCAGTGATGTGTCGTGATTTGATTGGTTGATACGGGCCAATCCGGAGCTGACATGTGGCAGCTCGCATTTTGCCCAATGACAACTTATTTTCCAAAATTTTGGGGGTCAGGGAAGATCGAACCCTTGACCTCCCGTAAGTGCCAAAGTTTTCGCCGGATTCCATCTACCAGTCGAGCTGCTGTGTTACTTGTTTATATTGGTGAATGATATTGTATTTATTATTGTATAGATATGGTTGCTGGAAAAAGGTCCGACGGTCAGGGTCAACCCCACGACCGCCGGAACCCTTAATGGAATTATTTATCACAAACCTTATCATCGCATTGACTGCAACCATATACATTGAACCATATCACAACATTTATCAACCACATATTATATGCAATGTATCCACCATCGAAACCTTTGATAAGGTTTAATGCGATATATTAATATATATCGTAACATAAACAATCGTTATATCGAAGGTTAAAGCCACGATATTATATATTGCTATATATATATATATCAAATGTCGGAGATGATAAACCTTATCATAAGGTTTTAACGCGTACATTTAAATGTATGCTATGTATAGTTGCAAACAGTTGGAGGTAAGGCGAACGGTCGGGCAGGGGTTTCGACCCGCCGATCTTCGAAAAGCTTTATAACAAATGCCTTCGCACAGGAGCAGAGACCAATTGCGCTATGCGTAAAACTTGTTTAATATAGCCTTCCGACTTCTGGATAAAGTGTTGCAGGAGCCGAAGCGCCCGAAACCACCAGCACAGTTTCCAAGGTGGATTTTGCATAGAGAAGGCGATTTTGAGCAGCAGAAGTGGTTTTGCAGTAGACAGAGGTGGTTTTTGACTTTCCAGGGGGTCTGGAAGTCACAGTGGCCAAACATAGGCAAGTTTATACTCATTTTGACCGAAATTTTGAGCCGGCCGCAGTGGTGAGGTTCATTTTCTTATTTGAGTCTCTGTTTTCGAGCTCAAGTCTGTAAAGCATTTTTGAAGACATAATAAAAAGGTTAGCACTGGAAGCTAAAGGACCAGGAGATGTAGCTAGGAAGTCTGGTGAACTCCTTATTAAATTTTTCCGTGTTGATATGTTTAAATGTGTTTTTAATGGCTTATGTCGTTTATGTTATTTGCAATCTTTTCGATCTATTGCATAAAATAACATAAACAAGTTCACATAGATGTCAATAATTCCTTTTTCATAATTCAGATCATCTTCCAACTTGTGCTCCTCCTTTTCTCCTTCTCCCCTTCTCTCAAATACTCATGAGAGAATCAATAATCTCTGCCTCCCGTCAAGCAGACTCAAGCTCTAGTTGCTTCAAGCCTTCATCTAGTACTCTCCCTATTCTCTCCTCTGTTTCTTGAGAGAAGAATGATTAGCCTACTTTTTTTCTTTTCCTCCCTTTTGTCTTCCTTTAATGAGGAGAACCCTAAACCTAATGATCAAGGGCTGAGATTAAATCTCAACCCATGAGATCAATGGTTGAGATCAAGCCCCCACTTGACCCTTTTCTCATGTTGACCCCCTCACTTAAAAACACTCCTATTACTTTTGAATGTTTTAGTGCCATGTTCACTTTTTCTCTCATAAAGTGACTTTTAAAATATAAAGGTCACTTTAATAACATAAAGTTAACTAAGTACTTTACACATAAAGTCACTTTAATGCACATGTGACTTTAATAAATTAAAAATACATGGTACACAACTTATAAAAAGTACTTTAGCTCCTTGACATTAATAAAAACACATAATGTCACTAGACAAAAGGATATTAATGTGTATTTCTAGGCCAAAAGGGTAAATGCCTAGAAAATACTTCCTTGGTACCATTTTTCTTAACACTCCCTCTTATCGAGAAAGTTGTTTCCCACCACTCCATCTTTATCTCTAAATGGATATGCTCACTCCTTGGTACCATCCTGTCACCCACTACTCTCGCCACATCACCACCCAACCTTTCTGGTGATCTGCTCCCCCTCACTGACTCGTGCTTCCTTCAAGGTACCATAAAGCCTTCCCAACTTCCTCCTCCCTGAAGAAATCTCCTGCACAAGTGTGGGAGCCACATCTCATCCCTTGACACTGTGGCCTTGATGAAGATGCCCCAGTGGACTGTAGTGATACTGTACTCACAGTTCCTACAGTGTGAGATCCTGCACACTATGAACCTGCACTCATAGAAGCCACTTATCCTCCGGACCTTTGTGACCTTGTATTAGTGGACCCTGAAACTTGTAGTGTGCTCCCCTCCCCATGAGCCTGTTGCTGTATATGATCACCCTCCTGTGACCTCCTCACAGTCCTAGAAGGCTGAAACATGAACCTGTAAAATCTCCCCTCACGGTCACCAATCACTCTAGCAAATTCTATGCTAGATCCCATGGGATACATCAACACCTGTCCATCCCGGAACAACACAACATATCCCCTGTCCCCAATACAGGAAATTGATATCCGGTTCCTCCTCAACCCCGGTACATAAAGGACCTTTGTCACATTTAGAGTTGGCAATGACTCCGTTTGAAAGGATACTGTCCCCACTCCTACCGCTTTGACCCAGGTGTCATTTCATAGCACCACCTCAGAGTCTACTCCTTTTGTAAGACTCGTAAAGTGCTCCCTCACTCTGGTCATATGGAAAGATACTCCATTGTATATGAGCCAGACACTCATGGATGTAGCACTAGTGGCGAAGCTCACCACTAGGGAAAAATTTGACTCAAACCTCGAGGCGAACTCCTCCACCTTGACTGATGCTGCCACATCCTTCTTCTTCTGCTTATTCTCAGGACACTTGGATGCACGGTGATCCATCTTTCCACAAGCAAAGCTTTTCACTTTTCTCATGTCCTCGGACTTCTCTTCGTCCTTCTGTTGCTTGGCCTCACTCGTGGACCCCAACATTCTCCTCCTCACCTCCCCCACCACTTTGGCTGTCCGCCTTGGCACTCCTCCTAGTCTCCTAGATGAAATCATCCCACAACCTTCTATAGTCTGGAAAGTGCTCTTTGGCCACAATGCCATGCATAAATCCATCCCATTTCTCGCTGAACCCATCTAATGCAATCTTGATCAACTGGTCCTCTGGGATAGCCTCTCCCATGGAAACCAACTCCTCCACCTGTGAGATCTTGGTGAGGTATGAGGTCACAGTGTCGGTCTTGGTCATCTTGGTTCTTATTAGCTTCTGTCTCAACACCATTTTCCTGTTCTTATTAGCTTCTGTCCCAAACTCTGGTGTAATGTGACAAGAGTCTCCCACATCTTGTAGGCAAATCCAATACCTGTCACATGAGGAAATAGGTGGTCTCTAATGGCATCGAGAATTATCGTCTTCGCTTTTACATTCTTCTTGTTGAACTCAGTCAACTGAACAGGATCTGTAGGAGGTTGCACGACATTCTCCACAATGTCCTATACGTCTAACTCAAACAAAAGCTTCATCCTCTCCTTCTGTAATGTGACAAGAGTCTCCCACATCTTGTAGGCAAATCTCATACCTGTCACATGAGGAAATAGGTGGTCTCTAATGGCATCGAGAATTATCGTCTTCGCTTTTACATTCTTCTTGTGGAACTCAGTCAACTGAACAGGATCTGTAGGAGGTTACACGACATTCTCCACAATGTCCTATACGTCTAACTCAAACAAAAGCTTCATCCTCTCCTTCCAGGGGCCAAAATTTTCTGCCCCTACCAATCTGTCCTCCACCCTTATACCAGTCACCATGACCCTCCAAACCAACACCAAAATACAGATCTATAAACCCTAAATCTGCCTTTCTCTCAACCTACAGTCCTTTGGGTTTCTGAAGCTAGTTTTGGTTCGCTGTTTAATGACTTGAGCAGAAGGTGGCTTGCTCGTCTCTTCTATCAGCTTGAGTTTCCACAGATCTGAAGGCTCTTTTCTCAGATCTAGAGCTTGAAATGCTCTGATACCATGTAGAAAATTTTAGTTTACTGGCAGCCCACACAGATTCAAGTTATTTTGCATTAGATTTGCTCCCACAGTCCCAAACTAAAAATCTGATACAACACTTTTAAATGCAATTTATTCTTGAACATTTAGGACTACCTCTACCATTTAACATTCCGGCTGATATAAAAAATTAATATTAGCAACCACATTGAAGATACACACAATATCACAGTTGTTTTTGGTCAATTGACCCTGTAAAAACCCACAAGGGGAAAACCAATTCTTCAAGCAGTATTACTCTTAGGGGAATATTTACACATGAGAGATAAAGACCACTTATCTCCTTTTGAACGTCACTGCCAGTTTTATAATGAATTTCGAGTCCTTTTACAAGCATAAACACAAGTTTTTTTTTTTGGTCTCAAATTCTGAGCACTGGAACCTCTACAATGCCTTGATTTTCAAGCCTGATATAGTAGACTTTTCAGAAGTCTCTGCCTTTACACAACCACGAAAATCCTGCTGATGCAGCCTCTGTAAAACTCACACAGCTAGCCTTGAGAAACATGCCACTTCAGCTCCTTTTACTCGGCCTTCTACACATTAAAATCAGCCTGGAACTCCCCTTATTTCTCGGTTTGGTTCCCTTGAGGAACTTTCCCTTAAAACTTGACCTATAATACAAACTTTGCCTGGAACCTCTACCCAAGATTCTCGGGATTCGTGCCAGTGATTTATTGCTGTAAACTCGGGCTAGGTTCTCTCCTGGCTCAGCTGTTCAAATTCCGTTGTTATCTCTGCAATATTCTCCTATCTTGCTACTCTTCCAACTCGAGCTCCTCCTTTTCTCCTTCTCCCCTTCTCTCAAATACTCATGAGAGAATCAATAATCTTTGCCTCCCTTCAAGCAAACTCGAGCTCCTCTAGCTGCCTCTTCTAGCAGACTTGAGCTCCTCTCGCAGCCTTCCTATGCTCTCCTCCTTTTCTTGAGAGAAGAATGATTAGCCTACTCTTTTTCTTTTCCTCCCTTTTGTCTTCCTTTAGTGAGGAGAACCCTAAACCTACTGATCAAGGGCTGAGATAAATCAATGGTTGAGATCAAGCCCCCACTTAACCCCTTTCTCATGTTGACCCTCTCACTTAAAACACTCCTAATACTTTTTAATACATAGTACACAATTGATAAAAAATACTTTAGCTCCTTGACATTAATAAAAACACATAATGTCACTAGACAAAAGGATATTAATGTGTATTCCTAGGCCAAAAGGATAAATGCCTAGGAAACACTTCCTTGGTACCATTTTTCTCAACACGTGTAACCCGCACTCTGGATTTGTTGCATCTGAGAGGCTGCGTTGTCCCTTCTGCACCTCTTGGAACTCACACATGTGATCCTGTCCCCACTGTATGGATTTGCTACTATTATTTGCTGGGAATGACCACTTGTTTTTTCCAGCACTCGTTTCTTCTCTCAAAAATGTGTCCTCTCTCTTAGCCTAGTCTTCTTTTTATAAGTTATTAAATCAACAACCCTAATCTTCAAAGTGATTGATGGTTGAGATTAAATATTAACTTCACTTGAGATCAACAATTGTAATTTATTTAATTCATTAATGCAAATAACCTTTGCATTTTATTAGATTAACTCATTTGATCCCATAAAGAGAAATTACTTTAATAAATAAGGTAATTGCTAAGGTTAATGTGTTTTTACACTCCAGTTAAGGGTCAATTTGGTGACTTCCACATGCCTTACACTTAGGCTTGTGCAGAAGTATCTTCCTGAGCTACAAACATCAACATAAAGTCCACATTACCATGAATTGGTTGCATGCTTTTTTGTGAGAGTTTGTTTCTAGGAGTAAAGTCCACATTACCATAAATTGATTGCATGCTTTTTAATGGTTTATCCAAAGCATTGTTTTCATCAAACGTAGCAGCTCTATTCCTGAATTTTGGCTCATTAAAGGGTCCATGTTGTTGACATCATTGAGCATACTCACCTTTATTTGTATCCAACATTTGGGATAGTATGTTTTCAAGACTAAAATCCACATTACCACAAATTGGTTGCATGCTTTTTTGGGACAGTATGTTTTTAGGAGTAAATTATGATAAATTTATTGCATGTTTTGTAATAGTATACCCATAGCATCATTTTCATCAAATTTAGCTCTATTTTTAAACGCAAGTTGTTGACATTATTGACTATATTCTTACCTTCTAACATCTTTAGCTTGAATATTTAAGAAAACTTTGGCATTTTGAGTCTCAGATCCCAATGACCTGCAATATTTCCATCTTTTGATGTCGCTAGTCCAGTGAGAACCCAAACCTTGCTATCCTTAGCTTTGATTTTACCAAACCATTGGGTTTGGTGTGCTTTGGCTCTTTACCATCAACTAGATTTCACAAATCCCTTCTAACAAAATATAGTTGCACCTTTTCCTCGATGGGGGTGTGCCCACCACCCCGCTCACTTGAACGACAGTAAATGCAAAGGGAGAGACATATTTGGGGCATGTGTTTGCATGCAACCACTTGGTGGTAATAAATAGAAGAGCTAGCCTAATGTTTTGTGTTTGTTGTTTGAAGGTGGAGGTGAAGGGTTGCTGCAGGTGTGAGGTCAAGTTGTTGACTTCCCTACTACGAGCCCCTTCGTTAGTCGCTGGTGGTGGAATTTTGAGTTCAGTTTGCCATTAGACTATTCTCTGAGAGGTGGGTCTCACTGTGGAAGTGGGGTTCTAGCCGTTCATGCTTTGGTTTGGACTCTGGAGAATGAGTTGCAAGCTCGTTTGTACATTGATAACTGGATGGAGGGAATTTTGCAGAGCGTGTTTGTAGTGTTGCAAACTAGAAAATACAATGAATACCATAAACATGCACTAAGCTACAACAAGGAAATACAACCATGCAAACACAAATTTTACACAAGAAGAAATATATCAGTAAACCATAGAATAACAACAACAAATCTGAACCATTTTATTAAAATTTCTTTGGAGCTGAGTACAATAGAGCAGAATGATAGAACCTGGGCTTGCTAATGCAAGCATGCAATACTCAGGTGAAGATCTAAGCTAAACTCCAACTGAAATGGTTCAATCTGTCCCAATACAATATCTAGAAAAATAAAATTTTGCTTCTGCTGTTGCTAGAGGTGAATTGTGATTTACGCCATCAAATTTGCTCCAAAAATTATGCAAAATTAACTGGAGGCTTCTCTCACCCAAATCTACCAAACCTAGAAGAATCTTGGGCTACTTCCAAGTGACCCGGAAAGCCCCAAAATGTGTAAATTACCTACAAAATAATGTTGTTGCTACTACTACTGCTGCTTGAGGCAAACTGCAAAATGACCCCTCAAATATACTCCAAAAATTCTGAAAAATTAGGAGAAGGCTCCTCACATCCAATCCAACAAAACCAAGAAAAATCTCAAGCTGAATCCCCACCAGTCACTGAAACCCCAAAATTACTGTGTAGCCCTTCCCAGCCTGCCAATGAGCTACAGAAATCGAACTACTGCAAGAATGCACAATTTCCCCAAAGGGAAACTCCTCCAATTTCTAGCAAAATTCCTTCCTCAAACTCCCGACAAAAATCAACTCCAAAAGAGAAATTGTGGCCCACAAATAATGCTGATCTTTGCGCTTCAAAACCTCTACAAAATCACCAACATCAATAGGGAAAATCACCTGCAAAATAGCCGAAACTCCAACACACCATAGTTGATCCTCCAATGAGCAACTCGAACCGCCTCTTCTGTTCTAGGTTTTTGGGACTTACCTTATTTAGATTGTGCGCGTTCACTGATAGCTTTTTCGTAGCTGAAGTTCTGGGTTATGGTTTTGCTATTTTGTTCATGGATTTAGTCAAACTTATGGTTCTACTTTGAACGAGTTCATGTTAAGTTATTGACTGCAAATGGCTCTGCTGCCACTGAGTCAGATACAAGTTCGACAGTAATTATTTTGATGCATTAAGGGTTTCTGTGATACATGCAGCTTCATTTATTTCTGTTGGAGGTTTTGGTTAAGCCTATGAACTAATTTCTCAATTCTAATTGTATTGTTCTTGTTCGAGATGTAAGGTTGAATGGTTTAGTTCCTGTCAAGCAACTATATGTATTTCCTTCTTGCAGGGTTGTCTGCCTTCTCTGAATTATAGGTTATTGTATAATGAATTTCCCTTAATGTATTTATGTCAACAACGGTGCTTGGCATCTGTCAAATCTGAAAATGGTTATTTCATTCTTTTATCGCTACAGTATATGTATTTTGTGTTAAATACAAGTTCATAATTCTCCAGAAATGAGTTGGGTATTAGCCTTTGTGGCCGTGAAAGGATTATAGCCTGTAGGGCCTGCTTAATAAAATCTCTTCAGCTCTGGTGTTTTTTTTTTTTGTAAGGCTAAACTATATTAAAATCATAAAAGAAACTTTACTGAGGCTTTGGGCAGAGATGGCAAGCAGTACTTAGCCAATCCCTGCCTTAGTAGTTTTCAAAATAAAACATGTTTGGGGCTGCCTCCTAGGAGGAAACCAACCCCTTAATAGCGTCATACAGCCTTGTTTTACAAAATATTCAGTGACACTTATAAAAACAAAATGGTTGCAATATGTCCTGAGTTGACAAAAAACAAAGACTACAGAGTAGTCATGGGGTTCCTTCATCATCCTTTGTCGCGGGGTCCTCCTCCTCAATGAGACATCCATATTCCCTTGCGATGGCTTCCTCCTTAGCTGTGGGCTCACGCGAAGGCTTAGGAGGGGCTGCGCGGACGATGGGAGCAACAGGGTACTCTGCATCTAAAACTCTAGTCTAGACGCCGTCCGAATCCATGATCCAAACGTCTGTCTCCTGCTCCGCTGGCTCGTGAACAGGGAGCGACTCAGTTTTTCAAGGTGTGGGCGGCTCAGAGTGCGCTATGGTAGATTTTTCGGGGCCTCTTCTGCCCTTAGGCTTCTCCGGAGTCAAGACATTCTCACCTTGGGTGTTGTCAGGCATTTGAGTAGCCTGCCTTTCATGACTTCCTAAAGAGGAGCCTTCTATAAATTCCAAACGCTAGTCTTGGCCTTGGTGATAGCACCTCGAAAACGCGTCTCTAGAGCTGCCCCTGATGGGCTTTTGACGTTGGTGCGGGGCCATGGAGAGGCTGTCAAGCAGAAAAATAGTAGCAAGTTCTGAGTCCAGGCCAAGCACAGGGGGGCGCGCAGTGGGGGGGCGTGCAACAAGGGGGCGCACAATAGGGGGCGCGCAGCAGGAATGCTCGCCGAAGAGGGTGTGTAGCAGGGAGATACAGAGGGGGAGGGGCATGCAACAGGGGGCGTGCAACAGGGAGGCTCGCAGCAGGGGGCGTGCAATAGGGAGGCTCGCAGCAGGGGGCGCGCAGCTAGGAGGATCACAGCAGGGGGCGTGCAACAGGGAGGCTCGCAGCAGGGGGCGCGCAGCTAGGAGGATCACAGGGGGAGGGATGCGCAACATGAGGGCGTGCGGCAGGGGACTTGCAGTAGGGGTCGCGCATCAGGGGGAGCGCGCAGCAAGGAGGGCAATGGCAATGGAGGTGCATAAGGCGAGCTGGAGCAATAGCGTGATGGCGAGGAGAGTAACAACGATGGTTCTCGGGACCAGCTGGGGCAGCAATAGGATGGCTGAATGAAGAGCTTGTGTGCGTTTTGAAGGCGAGTGGCAGTGAGGGACAGTCCAAGTGTGTCTGCATGTAATATGAAGTGTGGCAAGAGGCCAAGTGTGGCAGAGTATTGGTAAAAATGATTGGCGATTTGAGGTTCCGCATCATGTTAGAGCTGGTGTTGCAGGGCGGCATCAGCCTGAGCATGGGAGGAGCTATCCTCGCGCGATCTGGTTGTGTCACCCGCATCCAGGGCAACTCTGGTGTTTGTTACAGGATATTTGAGACTGTTATTCCGGTGGGGTTTCTTCCTTGCTATGGAAATACTAACCCATTTTCCTTACCCAGGACTTCTGAAAAACCTTATGTTCATACCAATCCTTAATTTATATTTGACCCATCTTTCAGTTTTTACAGTTCTTGCAATAATATTTGGGCTTTCTGTTTCAGTTTCAGTTTCCTCTTGTCCTTTCTTCTGTATTCGCGTTCCCTCGCACGAGGTTTTGTACTTAATGCAAAAATGTTCCTTCAGAACCCTAAGGTTCCCTAAGGTTCTGCGCATGACCCTTGAGACAAAATCTTTGTTATACTTCCATATTCTTTTAATTTACAAAGAGTTTGGGTTTCAACTATTGGTGAATGACAACAATTATTATCCTTGCTCGCTTCACGATTTTCCACTTGTCCTAACCAGTCAGAAGTACTATATTCTTTAGCAGACAAAAATTTAACATTTACCCTACCGTATATATATATATATATATATAAATCGGGTGTTTTCAAAACTATAATCACAGGTTATACAAAGAAAGTACTATATTCTTTAGCAGACAAGAATCTAACATTTACCCTACCATATATATATATATCAGTTTTTTTCAAAGCTATAATCACAGGTTATACAAAAAATACTTCCATCATTTAACTAGGACAATGATACCAGAGTTTTCATCAACCTCTTTCTAAGAACTTCACATTTCTTAATGGACAGTAATTTCCAGTAATGCCTTTAGAATGTTTAATTCAACAAATAAACTTTACATTCAGAAATATTTTTGTCTACTCCTTTTAAAATCAATATAAATACTTATCTGTTTGTCTGCTTTACCAACAAAATAACCAGAGAAAGACTCGTTCTCCCAATCTGAGAGACCAACTATTACGTCCAGGTCTGAGCCTCCTAATGACCAGAGCAGTTCAAAAAACTGACTATTCTGTAACCTCAAGACTTCCAGTCCAGTCCAGAATGTCCTTATTGGGCTTCCACTGGTTTTTCATTACAGATTTAAATTGATCCATTCTGGGCTTTTAAATCATGTAATTAGAATTGAGTCAAAGTCAATTTATTGTTTGGACTCCTCCATCAAGTCATCCACTTGGCCTCTTCTTCAAGTCTTCATCTAAGTCTACAAGTCGACTTCTCTCCATAAATTCATGTCGGCCTAACACAACACGTCATGATGATCATGTCGACTTATTATTGGGGAAACAACTATAAATACAAGGCTAGGATTTCGCATTATCTTGCCTCAGAGATTTTTGGGCTAACTGCAGAAGAAGTTTTCGGGTAACTACAGTTCGGATGGATCACAGTAACATCCTCGACATATCTATTGCGGATTACAGTGAAGAGAATAGAAATTTTTTTGGTGATGTATCTCAGTTGGGTTCAATACTATTGTAGGAAAGAAGACTCGATCAACAGTGAAAGATATCATTGCTACCACAGTGTTATTCCATCACAGTCACACAATTTCGATGCTACATTTCAGTGTTATCATTATGGTTCAGCGCTTTTTCATTATGGTTCTATGCAATCAGAGTTTGGTATCATCACAACAAGGAGATTTCTCAGTTTGGTGCTATCACATGTTCGATGCCATCACAGTAAAAGTTTCGGTGTTACCACAGAGATGAGATCTCGGTGTCATAAGGTCTCGGTGATGTTACAATGAGGAGACCTCGTTGAAATGACAGTGATGAGATCTCGGTGGTGATGACACCTCAGTGCTAACAAGGATGACTTGATGGAGGTAGTCTATAGTCTAGGTTGTCTTATCTTGAATCTACTGAAGGAAGAACTTTGACCCGGTTTTCCCCAAAGAGTTGGGTTTTCCCCTGGCAGCGTGCCTACATCCTGTGTCCTCTTCTATTTGTTGTTTCTCATTAATCTTGATGATAAGAAAAGATAAATTGAAAGAACACATAATAATAACAGGAAACATTACAAGATAATGTCATAATACGAGAAATTGTTTAACTGCCACCTCCTTTAATTTCTCAATATGGTTTCCGAGCTATGGTCAAAGTAAAAGGCAGTTTGAAGACAGTTACAATTATAATGCAGGGTTCCAATATGCATCAACAAATAGGCTCGGTATATCTCTAAAGGAAGTTCAGATATCTCGAGAAATGAAGTGAAGATTATCTCATGTTCAATATTACGACTATAACATTATTTCGGTACCACAACAGTGAAGAGAGTAAATGTTAAGGGTATATTTACAGTGGTGATGATTCAGTCTAAGTTAAGGGTATAACTACAGTGATAAGGCTTGGTGTTATAATAGAGATGATCTCAGTGCAATCTTTGTTCCAATTTAATTACAGTGAAGATCTTCAATGATATATCATAGTGAGGAATTCAGTGCTATCACACAATTAATGATTCGGTGCTGTCACCACCGTGAGAAAGTTTTCACTGTCAACACAATGAGAAAATCTTGATGCTATTACAGTTATACTCTCATTGTATCTCGATTCTATTACAAATTTTGGGAGCCATTCCAGTTCAATGCTATGTTCATAATGATACTACAGTCACGATGCTATATAAGACTCTTGGTGATATTACAAGATGACAACACAATGGTAACTCAGTACTACCATAGAGAGGAAGTTTCGAGACTCCTACAATGAGACAAGATAGTTTCAATGCCTCCATAGTGACTAAGATCTCAGACTTGGTGGAAAGATGATTTCTATGCTTCCACAATAGGCTTCCACATGAAGAAAACTCCGTCATCACATAGAGAATTCAAAATCTATAGAAATCGAAATTGACAGTCCAATGAACTAGCTTGAAAAGGATCTGAGTACAAAGAACCAAGTAAGTATTGGTACTACAAATTAAAGGTATGAAATCACAAGGTATGTATATAAGCATTTGAATTTTTATTATGGTTCTTATAATCCTTGTTTCTATCTAGTCTAAGGTCGGGAATCTACTATTAGAACCTTAATCCTCTCTCTCTAGGGTTTAAAAGCAATCTAGGATGTCAAGTAGAAGTCCTTGAAAGAAGGAGCAACTTTTATAGGACCCCATCCTCCATGGTTACATAGGAGATCTATCTTAAGAAATTAAATTATGCTCTTGTTGTCACATGCTTTGCTTGAAAGTTTGCATTACAGGTATAGAAGACCATGGCTTACACTTCAAGGAAATCCTACAAGTTTTGTACATTTCTAGGTATGTCATAGACCATACATCTTAAAAAATTATCATCTTATTTTGAAATTTGCGTTACTAACATCGTTATGTCCAACTCTCTTGAATCTCAAAGATTCTTATTTAGGGTGATTTATTATCTGATAAATCTACCCACCTTATATCTCTGATTGTTTATATGAAAGAACCCAAGACAAATTCTTTGGAAAACCCTAACCTAAGGGTATGATATAATGTGTGAAACCTTAAACCTTCTTAGGGTTATTAATGAATAAATTGCTATTCTGATTGATATATTAATGATGAAATGTTTGGGGTTTTGATATGATTATGAAAGCTCTAACTTAATAGGGTTGAAATGATGTTGTTCGAAATAAGAAACCTTTGAAGTTTTGATAAAATAAGGGCTTGCTTTGATATGAACCGAAACCCTAGGTTTTGGTTAGGTCTACAAGCAAAATCCTTGTTATGTACTTAAAGTCCTAGGAGTGAAACCCTAGGTATATGTTCATTTGATTAAGTCGCTAGCTTAGTCTAACTTGGTATATTTCTAATGTATTAATATTGTCTAACATATGATATGCTTATGCATGATGGAAATCTCCTAGAGATGCATGTTGACCAAATTTCTAATGGTCATAAGTCCTACGGTTTGGAAACAAGTCCTAGTGAAAGTTTGAAGTTCTAGGATGATGATTGAAACATCTAGGGTTTTACAACTAAGATGGTTAAATTCTCTAGTAGGTGTATTCATCTGAATCTATGTAATGTTTGTTGAGAATTTATAAATGAAAAATATAGGGTTTACATCGAAAGCTAGAGAAGCTATTCATATCATGTTGGCATTGTTTTAATTAAGTAAAATCTTAGGTTTACATAAAACTCTAGTGGAAAGTCTATCACACGACTTCCGAAAGTTATTAGATACTTTTATTTTTCTTTTGACTTACTTTCTAGGGATCCCTATATGACAGAACTAATCTTCTGTCATCTTAATTGAGTTGCTGATGTGATTTAAGGTTTGTAACAAACTTGGGCTAGAAGTATTGAAGTATAGTCTCTTGATGATTATGTTTGAAAAGTCTAATGCTTCTGCTACTATAAGATTTCATTATGAAGAACTTCATGCTTTTATAGATTTGGTTGTACACTTGCTATCTAAGCTGTGCAGGTACATAATATACAAGTTGGTGAAGATGAGAAGCTGATATGATAAGTATGATAAGAAGGATGGAAGCCATGAAAGGTTCTCCAACACCAAAGGAAGAAGTTAATCTCCCTACATTAAGAGGGAGCTTGGATAGAAGACATCTCCCTGGTTAAGAGGGAGGGCATTACATAGTTTTTGATTGGAGAATACATTCTGGAAGATATAGTTTTTGATTTGAGAATACATTCTGGAAGATATGTTGCTACATGCGAAGTAGGAAGAGGAATATTCTCTCAAAGATTCAAATGATAGTCCCACTGAGATTAGTTGAAGAGCAACATCGAAACCCTGAAGGTTTGCTTTGATTATATATTTGAAAGTGTATTGTTGATTGGGGTTGTGCATGTGAATCTCTCGAAGGTTTGATAGCATGCTGGTTGTCGATCATTTTGATTGGGAGAGATTTTTTGATTGAGGCTTTGTGAGTGAAGCATGGCTTGGAAAGACATCAGGTCGACATTTTGTTTTGATGTCTGGTAGGGAGGGTGGCATCGAGTGGATGTGAACCTAGTTCCATGGGTTGATGGTTAGTAAGTAAGCGTGATGGTACCTATGGAGGCTGAAAGCTTTAGTCCATCTTAGTCCCACTTGGATAGATTGCCTTGGTCAGGAATCTAGTCCATGGCACTGTAGTGCCTAAACTGTTGAGAGACCAAATGGATAGATTGCCCTGGTCAGGAATCTATTCCATGGCATTGCAATGCCTAAAATTCTTCATAGATAAAGTGAGATCTTCCATGTACCTCTTTAATTACATATGAATACCTCCCTAGTTAAGAGGGAGTGTTGAAGGATGTAACTAGATTCGGTCTTCATTATTAATATATTTGTCAGAAAGAATTAATTATTATTAAATGACTTATTAAAGCATGGGTTTCATGCTTGGGTCATATTGTTTAGATCAAGCTCCCCATTGTGGACTTCTAGGTTAGTCATTACATATTTAAATTAATCCAGTCTGGGCTTTTAAATCATGTAATTAGGATTTAGTAAAAGTCAATTTATTGTTTGGACTCCATCAATTCATCCTCAGCAAATTTATCCACTCAACCTCTTCTTCAAGTCTTCATCTAAGTCTACAAGTCGGCTTCTCCATAAATTCTTGTTGGCCTAACACAACACTTCATGATGATCATATCGGCTTATTATTGATGGGAAACAACTATATATACAAAGCTAGGATTTCACATTATCTCAGCTCAGGGATTTTTGGGCTGACTGCAGAAAAAGTTTCCGGGTAACTTCAGTTCGGATGGATCACAGTAACATCCTCGACATATCTATTGCGGATTACAGTGAAGAGAATAGATAGAATTTCGGTGATGTATCTTAGTTGGGCTCAATACTATTGCAGGAAAGAAGGTTTGATCAACAGTGAAAGATATCAGTGCTACCATAGTGTTATTCCATCACAGTCACAAAATTTCGATATTGCATTTCGGTGCTATCATTATGGTTCAGTGCAATCACAGTTTGGTATCATCATAACAAGGAGATTTCTCATTTTGGTGCTATCATATGTTCAATGCCATCATAGTAAAAGTTTCGGTGTTACCATAGATGAGATCTCGGTGTCATAAGGTCTTGGAGATGTTACAATGGGGAGACCTCGGTGAAATGACAGTGATGAGATCTCAGTGGTGATGACACCTCGGTGCTAACAAGGATGACTTGATGGAGGTAGCGTATAGTCTAGGGTCTTGGTCGTCTTATCTTGAATCTACTGAAAGAAGAACTTTGATTGGGTTTTCCCCAAAGTGTGGTGTTTTCCCTTGGCAACATACCTACATCTTGTGTCCTCTTCTATTTTTTGTTTGGCATTAATCTTGATGATAAGAAAAGATAAATCGAAAGAACACAATAATAACAAGAAACATCATAAGATAATGTCATAATATGAGATATTGTGTAACTGCCACCTCCTTAAATTTATCAACATCAAGGCACTTCACATACATGCATTTTCCCATCTGAGATATTTTTCCTTTAATCTCTTAAGGGAAGGAAAAATAACTGTCCAACTGCCTGGAATCAAGATTTTATTTTACAAGAGTTTCTCTAGTCATTTTTTAACTATGCATAACTTTTCTTAAAAACAATTTTTAAAACAAAATAACATATTTTAAAAATCTTTTCTAATTTATCTTGAACTAACAAGTCTTGCACAGTAAAAGTAAATGCTAATTATTTACATGGCCAAGGGTATTACATCCTCAACAAATTTATCCTCTCGGCCTCTTCTTCAAGTCTTCATCTAAATCTACAGGTTGGTTTCTTTGCATAAATTCATGTTGGCCTAACCCAACACTTCATGATGATCATGTCGACTTATCACTGATGGGCAACAACTATATATACAAGGCTAGGATTTCGCATTATCTCACCTCAGAGATTTTCAAGCTAACTACAGAGGAAGATTTCGGGTAACTACAATTCGGATGGATCACAGTGACATCCTCGACATATCTATTACGGATTACAATGAAGAGAATGGACAAAATTTCGGTGATGTATCTCAGTTGGGTTCAGTACTATTGCAGGAAAGAAGGTTCGCTCAACAGTGAAAGATATCAATGCTACCATAGTGTTATTCCATCACAGTCACGCAATTTCGATGCTACATTATGGTGCTATAATTATGGTTCTGTGCTCTTTCATTATGGTTCAGTGCAGTCACAGTTTGGTATCATCACAACAAGGAGATTTCTCAGTTTGGTGCTATCACATGTTCGATGCCATCATAGTAAAAGTTTCGGTGTTACCACGAAGATGAGATCTCGGTGTCATACGGTCTCGGTGATGTTACAATGAGGAGAAGTGAAATGACAGTGGTGAGATCTCGGTGGTGATGACACCTCGGTGCTAACAAGGATGACTTGATGGTGGTAGTATATAGTCTAGGGTCTTGGTCGTCTTCTCTTGAATCCACTGAAGGAAGAACTTTGACTGGGTTTTCCCCAAAGAGCGAGGTTTTACCCTGGCAGCGTGCCTACATCTTGTGTCCTCTTTTATTTGTTGTTTGGCATTAATATTTATGATAAGATAAGATAAATTGAAAGAACACATAATAATAACACGAAACATCACAAGATAATGTCATAATATGAGAAATTTTTTCACTACCACCTCCTTTAATTTCTCAACATCAAGGCACTCCACACACATGCCTTTTCCCATTTGAGAGATTTATCCTTCAATCTCTGTAGGGAAAGAAAAATAACTGTCCAATTGATTGGAATCAAAATTTTGTTTTACAAGTCTTTCACTAGTAATTTATGATTATGCATAACTTTTCTTAAAAACAAAGTTTAAAAGAAAATAACATATTTAAAATTATTTGCTAATTTATCTTGGACTAACAAGTCTTGCATAGTAAAAGTAAATGCTAATTATTTACATGGCCATGTGTGTTACATCTTCCCCCGCTCGAGCGAAACACTGTCCTTGGTGTTTATTCCTATCTCTGGAACAGGTCAGGGTATAACTTCTGCATCAAGTCTTCATCCTCTCAGGTAGTCTCTTCCGGGATAAATTGTTCCACTGCACTTTAACCTGGGTGATAGGTCACCTCCGTAGTGTTGTTTTTCTCTGATCAAGAATTCGTAGCGGCTCTACTAGAAATTCTCCATCTGGTTCTACTTGTTTTAGATCGCAAAGTGTAGATTCTGACAGGTATTTCATAAACATAACCCATAGTTCAATAATTGCAAATTAAAATTATTTATTCAAACTTATACCTGTACCTCCAGCCAGTTAATTATATGTTTAGGATCACATATATATGTAATATCCCCAAATGGCATATTTTACTAATGTTGCAGAAATCACACTAACCCAACATTTTACCATAAAATTACTAAATTAATAAATAGAAGATTTCCATGTAAAATAAAACACATAAGCACTGCAATCTATCAACACATCGAATGGGAAGAATTTCAGCATTTTTATTATAGATAATAACTAGGGTTACAAATACATCTGACCCAAAAAGAGTTGAGATGGAGAACTGGCCATCAATATGAACTGCTACACTGTGTTGGCCTCCAAAACTGAATTGTTGCACTCTCCCTCCGGCAACAACTACCACTGAATCCATTTAAGCACCCGTTGAAGATCTGAATGATCCTCACTCCAATATCTTTGAAGCCTTGCGAAACTTCTGAATGAAGTCTCCTCAAAGAGAGTCGGATTTCCATCCAACACTCACCAATCACCCAAGGGTTTTCATCCTAGGGCTACTAATGAAGTAGAGAACCATGTCTCAAACCTCTTGTTGAGAATTCAAAGGGCTTAAGGTTAATACAAATTATCTTCTTGATAATTACTTGTGAGCTTGCTTATGTTGCTTATGTCTTCTCTTAGTTAATCTTTCATCAAGTCCATTATCAAAATGTACAACACACAAACTTTAGGCAGGAGTAACACTTTTATTGTGGGAAGGTAAATCACAGATTTACCTTCCTTCCTTTACACTTTAGAATTCCTTTTCTATTCTGGAGCCCTTCTTGTCAATTCGCATCAATTTGCATCCGCATTTATCGTTGCAGTATGACTGCAATCCTTCTTGAGACATTCACTTATCCAAATATTGTATTACATTAGAGACATTCGATTATATCAACGCAGTATGATTTCATTTCTTGCTGTGATGTCCGCAATATATACATTCATACTTCGTCTCTGCTGTGGTAACCGCAAGGTCTTCATATATATATTCTCTGTTTTCTGTTGTGGTAATTGCAAGTCTGCAAACTATAAAAGAATCCGCATTTTGATTGTGTGTTGTCTACCTTATAAATGTCTGCACTGTCTTCTTGTAAATATCCACACTTGTCTCCTTGTAGATATCGTACGGTATCCTTGTGGATATCCGCTCTGTTATCTCAGAGATATCCGATTGCTTATGAGTTGTCCCCATTTTAATTTAGACCTATTCGCTATTCTCTTTGCATCTGCACCGAAAACTTGCTTCCAAATGATCCGCAACTTTAGGTATATATATATATATGGATGGTCGGCCTACTGTGCCTGCTATTAGGCCGACCATCCAGCTGAGTAATAGGCTGACTTGTTCATTGTGAATAGGCCGACATGAATGGAGATTTCTTCATTATTTAATGTGGCAACCTCCACTGTAACTAAAGCTTGTATTTCATTGTTGATTGAGGGTAGTTATGAGCAGACTTCCAGCAAGGTCTAGGAGCATCTATGACACTTAATTACATTTTATTATTTTGACTTCTTCTTTTCATAATTACATAGTCAACATGAAGACCCACGTAGTTACACTTTTCAACACTCCCTCTTAACTAGGGAGGTATTCATACAGGTACATGGTTACTTTCAAACTGAAGTATCTCGTAAGAAGAATCGGATTGGTAATCGCATCTGTATAGCATCATATCAACCAACATTGTCCTAGTGCAAGGCCTTGACTAACATCCCCATCTCTTAACGAGACAATGGGCTACAATGTTGGCGAGACACATGACTTATAGACACCTTCGTCATTGTCTCTCTGATGTACATACTCCACCTGGGTGTTCCCAAAGTATGACCTTCTTGGACTATTCTTTTCTTGGGTAGCTAGCCCTCAAATAATATTGGTCTCCGACTACTCTTTTCTTGAATGCCCTAACACATTCTCAAAGAGTATCGAATGCCAGATGATTACCCAATCCTCCATTCTGTCTTCCCAAGACCAGAATGATGTGTCTATATCTCCCTCTTAACCAGGGAGGACCTTATTCCACATGGGAATGTACTCATTCCTATACAAGGAATGTACCTAAGCCCATTCTTAGGAATTACCAAGTTTCTTCCAAGTAAGAAACTTATCATCACGCTGCCTCTTAACCAGGGACCTCCAACAGCAATGGTGAGACACCCAGCTGCTCATGAAGAATTCCTGTCCTTGATGTCATGGATTTTGATATTGAGGAATCTCCAACTTTTATCTTCATAGGGCACAGATCATCCATCACTTTCATCCTGAGTCATGTCAACTGTCAAAAAGTGATTCATCAGACTTCCTTATCTAGTCCATTATTGTGCCATGTTGCTTTCCTTCGATTCATCTTCAAGGATCATACATCCTTTCTCATGATTAGTAGCCCTGCACAGATTCATCCAGATAAACATATACAAAACAAAAGTTACCTCAGTGATGATCTTTCACCATGACATTTTTCTGTAGGCATTGACATCCTTCATACAAATTGACACATCTCCTAATGATATGTTTTTCCAAGGATCTTCTTCTTTACCAGACTTTCGTCGGAGTCTACATATCTTTCTAGGAGATTTCCTAGTCACATCTTCTTGGCCTCTGGATGATAACTACCTCTTGACATGGTTGCATTTCATGATCTCTGCTTCTCTGCACATTCTTGATTCCCAGGAATATACAACTTTTCTAGTTTCTCATTCATATATATCTCCTCATATTCCATGAGGACATATTATGTTGATTTCATCTATTAGTGCGTTGACAGATACTCCTCCATAGATCATACTTCTAAGTATAGAAGTCCATTACCTGCAACCATATGACATGACTTCACAACATCTAATATCAGCGTATAAATATATATACATACCTCATACCTCTTACCTTTGAGTCATCCTATAGCAATTTCTCAAGAATGAAGAGCTTTGTTCCCTTGGCTTGCTTCATCAATATGTCATCACATCCCAGAAATATGTTTCCATGATGACCCTTGCTTTTGATGACTGCTTTAAATTAGTAATGTGTGTTAGAGAGGTTTTCCCCCGAGCTAATTCACCAGGACCTCCTACCATGCTTCGATCAGGATGTTACATTGCTTCCTATCATATAACCAACAGAAATCACTTAAAGAAGAAAATGATCTCAATCGTAGTGTAGATCCCTTGCTTCTTCTTTCTTAGATTTTCTTTGAATCAGGTTCTTCCTTTTCTACAAATGTTTGAGTTCTTCAAAACTATTTCCTTCAACTTGTCTTCTTCCATAGAAACCCTAGGTTCATGAGTGAGGTAACTTACTTATCCCATGATTTCTGTTACCCTCATGATCATATGAGTTCTTGTTTCTTATACTTCCATGATGTCACATCACATCAATTCTTAAGTAGAATCTAGGAGCTATAAAGAGTCTTATATTGATAGAGACTAGTCTTGATGATCTCTTACTCCCTCTTTCCATTCATTCTAGTGACTTGAACTTTCTTGTACTGTTCATAATTCTTCTTTCAGCTTCTTTTGTGTCTCTAATATTGTTCATGTGAGAGAACCTTAAGAGTTCCTTTACATGAATTCAAAGGAGACCCTTATCTATGACTTCAGTTATCTATGAGGACCATGACTATCCTCCTTGTTTCATGCAAGGATCTTTGGTAATACAACCACCTAATGTATCTCCTTGCAAATGGAAGTCATTTAACCAAAATTAAAATGAAAATGAAAAATACTTACTTGGCAAGTGAAGAGGAGATATTCACCTTGTTCTTCCTTGAATGATCTTCTTCTTGGGCTATTCCAGACTATAGATCATATGTCATTCATTTGTGTAGCTAAACTTTTAGACTGTATTCTTCCAAGGCTGTGACCACTACGAATTATGATAGTATCATTATTCTATTACTGTGGTAGAACTAATGACCGAAGTCTTGTCTATTTAGTCATGTCGAGAATGTCACTGTGATATGTGATTATCCTCCGAACTGTAGTATATCGCCAAAATTTTCAGAATGCACATCATATCTTCATATTGTCACTAGCACCTAGCTGCATCATGATCATCACTGATCATCATAACATGACTGCACCACCAAGCACTGTATCTAGAATCACCGAGGTCATTCATTGTGACAGTACTTGACACCGAGCATCACCTTATTTGCATAGTATCGAGACCTTAGCCATACTGTGATATAGACCAAAAGTCTGACTGAGATCATCCATCCGCATTTCTTTGATGCCTCTTTGTGGAGGTCCGAAGTTATCTCACTGATCTCATCACAGAAACCTCATAGGTATGCTGAGGAGATTCTGTGGCTCTATTCGAACTGCAGCACTGTAATTAACCATCCGAAAAATCTTCTCTGACTGGTTGGCACTGTGATCACTGTGATCCGAATTGAAGTATCATTAATAGCCCTTTCTTGTAACCAAAGCTCTGATAATACAAATTCTCTTCTTGATAATTACTTGTGAGCTTGCTTATGTTGCTTATGTCTTCTCTCAGTTAATCTTTCATCAAGTCAATTATCAAAATGTACATGACACAGACTTTAGGCAGGAGTAACACTTTTATTGTGGGAAGGTAAATCATAGATTTACCTTCCTTCCTTTACACTTCAAAATTCCTTTTCTATTCTGGAGCCCTTCTTATCAATTCGCATCCGCATTTATCGTTGCAGTATGACCGCAATCCTTCTTGAGACATTCACTTATCCAAACGCTGTATTTCATTAGAGACATTCGATTATATCAACGCAGTATGACTGCACTTCTTGCTATGATGTCCACAATATATATATTCATACTCCGTCTCTGTTGTGGTAACCGCAAGGTCTTCATATATATATTCTCCGTTTTCTGCTGTGGTAATTGCAAGTCTGCAAACTATAAAAGAATCCGCATTTTGATTGTGTGTTGTCTACCTTATAAATGTCTGCATCGTCTTCTTGTAAATATCCGCACTTGTCTCCTTGTAGATATTGTACTGTATCCTTGTGGATATCCGCTCTGTTATCTCAGAGATATTCGATTGCTTATGAGTTGTCCGCATTTTAATTCAGACCTATCCACTATTCTCTTTGCATCTGCACCGAAAACTTGCTTCCAAATGATCCACAACTTTAGGTATATATATATATATATATATATATATATATATGACTGTGCCTGCTATTAGCCCGACCATTCGGTTGAGTAATAGGCCGACTTATTCATTGTGAATAGGCCGACATGAATGGAGATTTTTTCATTATTTAATGTGGCAACCTCCACTGTAACTACAGCTTGTCTTTCATCGTTGATTGAGGGCAGTTATGAGCTAGACTTCCAGCAAGGTCTAGGAACATATATGACACTTAATTACATTTTATTATTTTGACTTCTTTTCATAATTACATAGTCAACATGAAGACCAACCTAATTACACTTTCCAACACCTCTCACATAAGAAAATGATCTAATCCAAAGATATCCCTCAATGGCCTCCTCCTTTTCTTTTATAGATCTCCTGGATCCTTCTAGAGCCTTATTTTATTATTATTTTATTCATTGAGCACATTTCCTTTAATCAATATATTCTTTTTAATGTAGGAAAATGGTCAATTGGCCACCATGCCTCCTCAGGTCACTAAAAATCACTCCTAGCCATCCCATCTTGTATATCTTCTCGTCCCGGTTCTAATGAGCTATTACACTAAGGTGTTCTATCAAGAATTCCTCCCGAAATTCCACCTTAGGCATAATTAATTGAGTTAGGCCTAGTAATAACTCAATTTTCTGAAAGTTGTCGGAATGCACCAGAACGAAAGGCAAACTACTCGAATGATGGAATATATCAAGCGAATGCCACTGGACCTCATAGAAACTCCTAAAAAATCCTCCAAAAATCCCCTGAGCTCGCTGATGACACCAACTTGTACCTGTGACCTGTCTGCTCCTAACTCTGGAAGTCCAACCTAACCCTATCATAGGTGACACCAAAAAAGGGAATATTACAGACCTTCTGCCCCAAGATTTCTTGCCCTCAAGCAATCCAAATATGTGAGCCACCCTATTGGCCTGATGCAACTGAGACACAATGCCCGGATCCCATACAAACACTTGGGTGCTGCTAAGCTCCTGTGTCAAGTCACCCGAAACTGACCCCTAAATGCCGGGATCCCAAATTGATCTCTCACTATACCTGACATCAATTGATCCTCCCAGATCCGAACGCCACCATGGCCAATCATCGCCCAAGTTCCCTGGCTCAGACTATGCACTGCCTCTAGCTATAGTTGATGCCCCATGAAGTGAAGTCTGCCAACAAGCATCAATGGTCCCTAGCTCCTGCCGTGCTGTACCTCTAATTGTATAAGCTACCCCACCAATTGCGTACCAACTCATCACCTCCCTCCAATCCAGTCCCTGACTCAATCCAACGCTGATCCTGCATTCCTGAAGTCGAGATGGAATGCTGAAGAAATGTCGACTTGTGTCCTACTGCCAAATGGAATCTATAACATCTGTCATGTGTAAGGGCCCTTGCTCCGCTATGCTCCCTACAAAGAAGATCGTACCATCAAGAGGGTACGAACTCATGATCTCTCGCCAATCTATCCTGGAAGAAGGATCCAAAGTAGTGACAACTGCATACGAAACATGTCTGGAGCGCTGTCGCCAGCTCGTACTCAACTCACGTTGCTCTATCCCATTTGCTGACGAGATCTGCCTGTAGAGGAATGCCCCTCTCTCTATAAAGTGCCAAAGTGGGCTAGATATGCTGCAAGCCCCGTCGATGTACTCCTGGAGAATGTAGCTCCCTAAAAGTACTGTCGTCCTGTTGACTGCATGTGCATCTATCTGCACCTCATCAATGTGTCGGCCCAAAGATGGATGCTCCACTATCTTCAATAGCTCCTCCCTCTCTTGATCAAGAATGTCATGCTCCTGTTGTCTATTAGCCCCTTGCAGAACTATCCCATCAACTTCCAACAGCTCCAGAGGATATGGATCTGTAACTACTGTCACCGTACTCGATGTCTGTGCATCTGACTGCTCCTCCTTAATGGCTGACCCCAAGGTTAGCCACATATCCATCATAGACTCAATGTGAGCCCCCATCTGGCTCTCCCCCAAAGGACTATCATGCATGATGTGCATAGTCTCCTCCTCTGCTAACTCATGCTCCATCATATGCTGCTCCGGCTGAATCGTCACAAGTGACTCATCACCCTAAGTATCTCCCGTAGAGTCTCTTGATCGCTCACCTTGCACATTGGAATACAACTCCGACCTACTGTCATCAACTCCGCATGACTGCTCTCGCTCCCCAGAAGCATTCTCATATGATCCCATGGACTCATCTGAAGAAGAGTCCTCATCCTGGCATACAGAAGGAATGTCGTCCTATTCTGCCACTGCCACATCATCTGCATCACTCAAGCATGAGTGATCAGGTCCGCAAGGTTCTTTGCAAATGAAGCAAAGTCCCTTCCTTCTCAAGTCGGTCTTGCTGCCTGATCCACCAAATTGGAGTAGCTGCTCCCTGGTCAACACTCTCCTAAAACACCCAACGTTTTGCTCAACCAAACTCTCGGCCAGTTTATAAGCAACAGGTGAAACCAATTGTTCTCTCCTCCAAATGGTCAACACCCTGGTCTGCAGCATCCTGCAAATGTCGTCATTGTTACCCATGACTCCAACCATGATTTCTAAGACCTTGATCCTCTTCTCAATGGCAAGACCGCAAATGAAGATCTTGACGATTCTTTTATATTAGTTGGAAAACTTTTCGCATAATGTCATCATTATAAGGAAGCATAGGTGAAGTTATTCTGATAATCTCACTGAGACAAGAAGCTACTATAAGTCTGACTCCTTCATAAGGATGCTCCAAGAATCTTGGATGAATCAAAGCGAGCATTGTTGGTTTGAGTGCCCAATTTAGGAACCTCAAATCTGATTGGCTCACTTTAGGAGGATGTGATTCTAGCTTCTCCAAATTAAGGAAAGTTTTTGCGGTCATCTTTAGGTTCTTCAAATCAGATCCAAGTGCAAAGAGCCAATTCCCAACCTCAAAGTCTTTTTGCAAATCCCTTATCTGCTCTAGCTGTAGGATGGCATGTATCCCCTTTGAAAAGGGTTTATTGTTTGGTTTTTCACTTTGATCCAAGGAAGCATTGCAGCTCCAAGCACTCTGTGTAAGTGATTTTTCAAATTGTAGCTGGTACTGAATTCTTTCTAAGTCATTAAAGCTTTTTCAAAGATTTTTGCACAAATTGGGCTCTAACAAAATCATTTTTGCACAACAAGATGAATTCATCTTAGCAAAGCAATCTAAACAATCTCAGGTGAGAAAAATGTTACCCCAGATGCAAGGAATTGATCTCCCCTCAAGCTCTGCTCCAACTTTGGAAATTCTACAATAGTTGGCTGGAAGGAACCCTTGTTTGAGCCTCCAAAAGTGCTCAGAAAATTCTGCTGAATTAATCTTGGGCTCTCCACCACAAACCCAGAAAAACCCAAAAATTATTTTGGCAAATATGACCGGTCACCTGGGACCCAAAATTTAAGCTTACTCCTTCCCCATTCGCTGCCAAATAATTCTGTATGTTTGGGGCACAAAAACTCCAAACTTTCTACAAAATTAGGAGCCAACTCCTTGACCCGTGGCCGAAAAAACCTAGAAATGTTTTGGGCTAATTATGATTGACCCAAAATGTACAAATAGTGTGAAATCCCAGCTAAACCAACAATTCGCCCTGCTATAAGAATGACGATTTCAGACCCGAATATGGCCCGAACAATTCTAAATTTTTTACCGCAAACTCCTTTCACAAAACCCAAAAATGGTTTTTTCCAAATCACGATTGACCCCAATAGCAAGTTCCTCCAAAAACTGCGTTGCTACTCTAAGACTACACTGCTACATGACTTTGGCCTCTGATTTACCCACTGAAAACTGCTTAGAAAATTCTAAGAATTCGGGAAGGTGATCCTTGCCCAAACCCAGAAAAACCCTGAAAGGGTTTCCTCCAATTCCAAACTTCAAAATTTGACCCTTTGTAGTTTGGCCCTCTTCTAATTTCGTTTTCTGGCACTGGAGTTGCTACTGTCAATCAGTGCTCTCCAAAATACCAGCCAACCTCCTCAAATGGCTCTCCTATCAATCTCCCAACACCCCAGCTCTAAAATCCCACCAATGCAGCTCCCACAAATGAGCCTCCTCCAACGACTGCGTAGGCCCATCTAACCAAAATAGCTGCAACCGAAAATTGCAAATACGCAAGCTGAGCCAAGATCGAGGCTCTGATACCACTGTAATATTCCCAAATGGAATATTTTACTAATTTTGCAGAATTACAGTAACCCAACATTTTACCATAAAATTACTAAATTAATAAACAAAAGATTGCCATGTAAAATAAAACACATAAGCACTGCAATCTATCAACACATCGAATAGGAAGAATCTCAGCATTTTTATTATAGATAATAACTGGATTACAAATACATCTGACCCAAAAAGAGCTGAGATGGAGAACTAGCCATCAATATGCAATATGAACTGCTACACTGTGCTGGCCTCCAAAACTGAACTACTGCACTCTCCCTTCGGCAACAGCTACCACTGAATCCACTGAAGCCCCTGTTGAAGATCTGAATGATCATCACTCCAATATCTTTGAAGCTCTGTGAAACTTTTGAATGAAGTCTCCTCAAAGAGAGCCGGGTTTTCGTCCAAGACTCACCAATCACCCGAGGGTTTTCGTCCTAGGGCTACCAATGAAGTAGAGAACCATGTCTCAAACCTCTCACAAAAGAAAATGATCTAATCCAAAGATATCCCTCAATGGCCTCCTCCTTTTCTTTTATAGATCTCCTGGATCCTTTTAGACCCTTATTTTATTATTATTTTATTCATTGAGCACATTTCCTTTAGTTAAAATATTCTTTTTAATGTAGGAAAATGGTCAATTGGCCACCATGCCTCCTCAAGTCACTTAAAATCACTCATAGCCATCCCATCCTGTAGATCTTCTTGTCCCGGTTCCAACGAGCTATTACACTAAGGTGTTCTGCCAATAATTCCTCCTGAAAATCCACCTTAAGCATAATTAATTGAGTTAGGCCTAGTAATAACTCAATTTTCCGAAAGTTGTCGGAATGCACCGGAACGAAAGGCAAACTGCTCGAATGATGGAACATATCAAGCGAATGCCACTGAACCTCATATAAACTCCTCAAAACTCCTCCAAAAAGCCCCTGAGCCCGTTGGTGACACCAACTAGTACCTGTGACCTGTTTGCTCCTAACTCTGGAAGTCCAACCTAACCCTATCATAGGTGACACCAAAAAAAGGAATATTACAATATATGTGTTCCACGGGGATGCGTCCCCCAATGTTGGGTACACGCACCCCTCACACCCCATGCATTCGAAACGAGGAGTCTATTGGGGGTGCGTTTCCCCACGCACCCTTTTTGGGGTGTATTGGGGAGATGCAAGCGGGTGCGTTTCCCTAGGGGACGAGACTCCCCAAAAGGGGTGCTTCTGGGCACCCCCCTCAAAGGAAAGCATAGAAGCTAGTAGCAGTGCACAGTTCTCTACATCTTGCACATAGGAAGACTCCAGAGTATCGGAGGGGACCGACAACACGATGGGATCTGCATCCAGAGGATAGTGCACAGATAGATGATGAGGATGGACTGGATGAGTTGCAGAATGGTTTTGTTGGAGTTCCGTAGGTTACTCAAGAGAGTGACTCCGACTCAGATAACGACATTCCCATTGATGGTCTTGATGACTTCATGCAACAGATGGATGTAGAGGACCAATCATTGAGATTGATTCCTTGATGTTGATTATGTTTTCAGTGCTCATTATCCATTTTTGCTTTTCAGTTTTAACTTTTGAGTTGTGACACTAGATATTGATGACCTCAAATTGATTCTTGACTCTTCACTCTTAATTATTTTTGAGTTTGAAACTTTGACTTATATAAATTTAGTGTTCAAACTTCAGTATCTGGTATATAGTATATAGTAATATACTAATATGTTTTTCTTTCAGTTTAGATTCTACAATGATGAATGTTGAATTTAATTTGTAAATCAATGTAGATTGTAGAATGATGAATGATATGGATCAATGTATTTGAATATATCATTATTGAATTTTTTTATTGAATCTCATGGTATGGATGAATAATGAGTATGTCATATGAATGATGTATGTATCAAAATGAATGATGAGGATGGATGAATGTATGTCATTATTTAATTCAATTATGAATTTAAATTTTATGTGTGGATCAAATTTCAAATTTCAATGTATTGGTATCCATATTACTATTAGTCTATTTAATATTATGCTTTCATTATTTAACAATGAATATGAACTTGAATTATATATATATATATATAAATCATATACCTCGACGTCCCCCTGCACCCCCAAAATTTCCCTAAAGTTTGAGGGTACTCCCACACGTCCCCCTTGTGCATCTCACCACACCGGAGTCTTGGTGGAACATTGTATATATATATATATATATATAGAGAGAGAGAGAGAGAGAGAGAGAGAGAGACGTGAAACACGTTTTGTACTCGCACATGGCTGGGTAACACTAGCTGGTATGCGATAGGTCTGATTCTTTCTAATGTCTGGAAGGGCCCACAATATCGAGGGGCTAATTTCGTGCATCCCTTCGACTGTAGGGTACTTCTTTTGGGTTTTACTCGGACATATATGTGTTCGCCCACCTCAAACTCCCTATAGGTTCTTTTTTTTTCTTCTGCATACTTGGCTAAGCAGCTTAAGCAAACTCTCCAATTTTGAAATGAAATGCCAAATAGAATAATCAAAATGAGGCTCTAGCCTTCCTTTTATTGATGCTTTCCCTTCCTCATACCATGGGTTGATTTCTCTCACACTGTGCTATGATACCATGGTTTTATTATTCCCATGGTTCAATTTCCATTTTGGTAACCTCCACAATTTATCGTCACTTCAATTTTTCTTTTCTCCTAAGTTTGGCCTTCTTTTCTCTCCAAAAATTATATTGAGCCTTCATAACCCATTTTCCTAAGTTTATTTGCCAAAAATATTGATTATTCGCCAAAATTGCTTTGAGAATTTCCCTTGACAAAATTATTAATTGGGGACATGACAGTCCTCCCCACCAAAAATTTCTTGTCCTTGAGCATGCCTAAACAAGTGGCCTCTTTGACTGCCAATCATCACTGTAACCACGAATAATACTAGGATCCCAAATTGCCACTGAGTCATCCCCAATATCAGAACTGTCCTAACATAAAGGAATTCGTCGATAACAGGATCCCAAGCCATCCTGATCAATGTGAAGCACACCATTCTCCATTTGTTTGCTAACCAGATACAGGTACCAGAAGCCCTGTGCATACTATCAATAAGTAGAACATCATGATAATCTAGGACTTTGTCCAACTACCCATGAAGCTTCCCTATCGAGTAGTCCACCTCATGCCCTCCAAGGGTAAACTCCTGAAGACACAACATAATCCCTATGGGGATGAAGTCTCTCCCGCATGAACTTCCCCTAATATCCTCTTGCTGACCAACTTGCCATGCTGAGGAAGTCCCCCATGCCATTGTGAAAATTTCAACTCTGAAATTCTATTGCAACAACTGGAATTAATTCTTCTAATTGGTAAATTAATTATTCAGTTTCTTGCTACAACAACAACTAATTAATCACATTGCAATGTTCACAAATAAAAAATACTACGGAAGATAAACTGGAAACTGAGAAAATTCCCCGATAAAACCCAACTTGGGAAAACCGGTGCAACAACTAAGGGTTTTTATTATTAAGCAACAGTGTGAATTTCTGAGTACAATCTATGGATGCCCCACTAGCTATCCAATCAACAAAATAAACTGGCCAAAATATTTGTGCGACAAGTACCTCAACACCACGCTTGATCTTGCTCCAACAACCGACCAAACTAGCGAGTCGTACAACCTTTGCTTAGTGCTTGTGTAGACCCCAACTCGCTAAGCTCGGAACTGCTGGAAAAAATGACGTATTGGCTGATTCTGCCTTTGGGAGAAATTCACTTGGCCTCCTGGAGAATGTTCAGACCAACAACTACTGAATTTCTCTTCCCTACAGCAAAATCGATCTCCCTCTAAGGCTATTTTCACTGCCTCTACATAGATTCTTTGGGAAATACAACCCTTCTACTACTAACTCTCTGAATTTGGAAGACTTCCTCTGAACTCACTGTCCCTGCCCCTCTGTATCTGCTTCCCTTCTCTGGCTAGAACTCTTCCTACAAATGTTGCTGCTCTCTGGAAATCAAACTGCCCAAGGAAATCAATCTCAAGTGTGTGTTCTTCATCTACCCATTGACCTCCTCTTACAATCTCCAGTTGGGACTCCAACGACCAAGATTAAAACAAATATGGAAAAAGTCGATCTCGAGATTAAATTGGGAAGGGTCCTGAAATTGAAAAAGTCGTTAAAGTTGGGAGGTTTTTGGGAAAATCGGCAAAAACTCACAAAATTAAAAAAATACAAAAAAAAATTCATTAAAATTTTTTTTTAAGCATATAAAGTATCCACAACATCAAATAAATGCATTTCCATGTAAGCATGAAAAGAAAGCTAATATATAATATGTATATGAAGTCTAGTGCTACATCACATATCAAAATAGTGAATCAAGTGCTGAATCTTGAGTCCTGACTCAGCCTCAGCTCTCGAGAGTCCAAAATATCAACAAAAAATATAATAAATGTATATCATGAGCCATCTACATGTCATAAAGTAATCAATCACTGAGATCCTCTGCCCCTTTTACGAGAATAGGGAATGGCTTTGCCTTTTCCCCTAGAGGAAGAAGGCCCTTCCCATGGGGCTACAAATGGACTCTATCGTCCTCTAGAAGAAAAAAAGAGAGGTGGCCTCTATCCTCTATTGCTGCCCATATTAGATGGTGTCACCTCCTCCTCATCCTCTTCCTACTCTTCCTCCTGAACCTGCTCCTCCTCCTCCTCCTACTCTGCCTCCTAACCTTGCACCTCCTCCTACTCTGCCTCTTGACCCTTCTCCTCCTCCTCCTCTACCTCTGGTTCTCCCTCCCCTGCAACTGCTACCTCCTCCGCCTCTAGTGCCTCTGTATCCACATCACCAATCAGGGATTGATTCCATGACATGCCTCTCAGTCTCAACCCTCCATGAGCAGTGTTATCAATATTGTACTATGCGATGAATTCCACATCAGGAGTTTTCTGAAGTTGTCCCACACACAATTGGAGATCATAATAGACGTAGACCATGTCATTGAGGCATTTGGACTCCAATCTGTATTAGGGTCATAGATTGTAAATTAGTACTTAGAAAATTTAAATATTAAAAATAATAAAATGAATTCAAAAATTTATTTCGAAATTCTTTTACCTGTTGCACTTTTTGCTATGTATTTTGTCAAATACATTCCATTTGCGCTCACACCCAAAGGAATTGCATCTTTGGTTGAGCACTCGAATGGAAAACTTTTGGAGATTGGGTACTTTGCCACCATAGCTTGTCCACCAAGCATCAACAAGGTAAAAGAAAAATGAGAAACATAAAAAAAAGTTAAAACATTGAAATTCTAAACTTGAAACAAATTATGAAGAGACAATGAATTATGAAATTTGAAAGTTGAAACAAACTGAAGCTTACTTGATATTTTGGTCGTTGTATTCTTAATAGCCATGGTAAAACCAAATGTGCCACCTGCCATCATATATATCTCCATGTCTTTATAAATTTCTTCATGTTCTTTCTTAGATGCCACCATCCTCTCAATGCAAGTGAGGAATCCATCCATGACTTAGGCATCAAATTTGAAACCACAAGAGTAAGAAAATGTAGGGTTGAGGTAGATACCTACAGCATGAATGGAGGGTATTGTTCCATTGCTCATCAATATTTCCATACCAACTGTTGTTTCTCTAACCCCTCGTCTCATTTATCTTCATAATAGGCATAAATGGATTCTTTGGTCCTATCCATGGCCTCATACAAGTATCCCTTTGTGGGCTTGTCTCCATCAACCAACCGAAGAACCCTTACCAAAGGTTCTGAAATGGCACACACCTCCTCTACTCCTGCCTAAAAGAGCTGATCATATGAAACTAGTCTGCATATGCCCTCTCCCTCTGGTTTGCGGATAATAGATAAAGCACGCCATTCTTGTGAAAGAAACATGCTCTTCACATCCCGCATAGAATTCAACGGAGACTGAAGAGATATGAAAATAATGGTAAAGCGTGTAATGGAAGAACACACCAAATCTTTGTTGTTGGTGAATCTTCTCATCAAGCTAAGCACAAATGCATGATTATATATAAATTTTGTTATGCTCTTAGATGGTTCAACAATATCCCTCACAAGAGGAATCTTACCTATACCCTCCAATATCAAGTCAATACAATGAACAACACAAGGTGTCCAAAACAAGTTAGGATACCTCTCCATAAGCAACCTGGCAGCAACAACATAATTTGCAGTGTTGTCCACTATGACTTGGACACCATTTTGTGGACCTACTTCCTGAATGACGATGTCCAACAACTCACATAATTAACATGCATTTTTAATGTGTGCAAATGCATCAACAAATTTCATAAACATTGTCCCTGTTGGGAAAACTAACCAAGAAGTTAAGAAGGGTCCTACCCTTTTGGTCAGTCCAACCATCTGACATGACTGTGCATCTAGTGTGTTCCCATGAAGCTCTAAACTCTTCCAATCTAGCAGTGAAATTAGCCTTTTCATTTTGATAAAGAGGCCCCCTCAACTCTACAAAGGTAGGGGCTTTGTACCCAGGCCAACAACAACAACAACATCAAACATAGGTTGGTAGAATGGGTTGGTCTTGGCAATGTTGAAAGGAACATCACTCCATAGAAAACACTTATTGACCAATCTGTCATCTTCTACCTTTTCCTTTTTTTTTAAGTGTCGATTTGATGCCAAGTTGTGCACCAGGTGTGGTTCTAGGAACAAAATGAGATGAGAAAGCTAAGGGTTGGAACATGTGGGTGTGGAATGTGATGTTGAAGAACCACTCTCACTTCCCCCACTACGGAGGGTCCTACAAGTTGGTTTTTTACCTTTGCCCTGATGTCTTTTCCCTCCTCTTTATCTATCAATGATTTAATGGCCTGTCAGATGATTTCCGGAGTTGGATTTGGGCAAAGTTCTATATTTTGCCCCAGATGGAATTTTAATCTGTTGACTCCCCCTGACATATGCTTGCCACACAACTTGCAAGTCAAATACATTCTATTGACCCCCCCAGATTTGGGTATAGGATCAGGTTCACCATATTCCCACATAGGGTCCAAATTCCTTGGCATTTTGTTTGAAACTTTGAAATTGAATTTGAATCTAGGGCACAAAAAAATATTGGAAAAAAAATAAAAATTGCGCATCACATGAGAAGCAAACACAAATGTAATTGTTGATTTCAAATTTTAAATGCTTCTTTTCACTCACTTGAACACACTTAGATTCACTAAAGAAGGGTTTGAATTTTTCATGCTTGAAAGTTGAAACATGTAAACAATCTAAACATTTTTAAGTTTTGATTCAATCTAAATTCTAAACAATGTTTTGATTCAAATTTCTAAGAAAAAATAAGCTAAAAACAAACTAATAGAAAGATTTAAGAAGTCATTTGTGTAACAAAGACTGAGAGAGAAATTAAAATACATACCTTGCAACAGCAAATTGGCACCTTAAATCTCTCACATTGAGCAGTGGACAAATCTCCAAATCCACACCACAAAACTAGTAAATCTCCTCTTGGGCAATGGAAAACACCTTCTCTCTCCACAAGGACGAATGACAGAGTGAAAAATGAGTGATTTTTCGACCTTTTCCCTCACTTATCTGCGACCTGGGTGGGCTTTGTGATTTTTTCGATCGACTCCCGATAAAATTGTGACTTTTTTGATAAACTCGTGATTTTTTCGTTTTCGAAAAAAAAATTGGTCGATAAAATCAAACTTTGCCGATTTTATCGCGACTTTTTCCACATTGAGTAAAGCATAATTGATGGCTAAGATTATTTCTGGATCGATACACCTTCCTCAATTAACTCTGATTAATTAAGCCCTTTTCCCTAGTTTAGACTTAGGAAATATTAAAAAATAGGTTAATAAGCTAATTGAGACACTTCTAGGTGGAATTTCCAAAAAGGATTTCTGCATTATGGAGAACTCTTGTGTTTTAGCGTCTCCACAAAGTTTCAAGACTAGAACACCTCTGATGCTACAGAAACTAACAACCATCAGCGAATCACCAAAGGCCAATGGAAGATCTGAATGATCTTCCCCTGTAGTAGCCAACTCATCCCTAAAGGTCGTTGAGCTGTCAAGTACAGTGATCCCTGGGTCCCATGCTAGTCTTAGAGGGGTGCCACCATGTTGTCGCTGTGCCACTATGACTATAACATGCTGCCTTTCGTGCGCACACTATATCCTCCTCCACTGAAACCTAGTGGCGAAATACTGACAAAGGCCAAGATCATCCTTCCTAGGTATCCTTATGATATCAATGTTAGAAATTCAGAAAGGAAAAAAGATTTTCTTATACTGATAATTACTTGTGTAATACTTATTTACTTATTATCTTTTGTGTTCTTTTAGTTCATCAAGCAATTATCAAAACCATATGAAGATCAAGGACACCAGATGTAGGCAGACAACCAGGGAAAAACCCTACTCTAGGGGAAAACCCAATCAGAAACTCTTCCTTAAATAGCTTTACGAGATAATCCAAGACTTCTTGACCTAGACAAAAACTTCCCCCAATCACCAAGTCATCCCTTTCCTTCTTCTGTAGATGATAATCTTCCATCACTATCTTCGACCTAGAACAACAACAGTAACAACAACAACACACTTCAATGTAGCAAAAAACTTAAATCTCGTAACTTAGACTTAGCAACAGCACTTCGGCCTAGGTGCATCACTTCGACCTTGAAGCGATACTTCGATCTTGAAGTAACACTTTCACCCTTGAGGAGTATTTCGATCTTGTTGCAGTAGCCCAGAACTTCGATCTTGAAGGGTTTTTAAATGTACAATGACTCTAATGACTCAATATAAATCCTAGAAGTCCTCAATGGGGACTTTGACCTAAAACATGATGACCCAAGCATGAAACCCATGCTTTAATAAGTCATAATAATAATAATAAAATTTTCTTTTTCATTCTTTTGATAAATACATCTCATTATGACTCAAATACAATTATGAAGACCGAACCTAGTTTCATTCTTTAACACTCCCTCAAACTAGGGAGGTATTCATAATGACACATACATATACAAGTACAAGGAAGATCTCAAAACACATGAACCCTGAACAGTTTAGGCACCGCAATGCCATGGGCTAGATTCCTGACCAGTGAAATCTATCCAGGTCCTCAAATTGTTTAGACACTCACAGTGCCACAAACTAGATTCCTGACCAGGGCAATCTATCTAGGTCCTTCAACAGTTTAGGGACTCACAGTGCCACAAATTAGATTCTTGATCAGGGCAATCTATCCTGGTGGGACTAAGATGGACTAAAGCTTTCAGCCTCTCTAGATACCATCAGGCTTACTTGCCAACCATCAACACAGGGATCCAGGTGCGTATTTGAGATCAGAGCTCTATGACCAACACCACCCTACCTTCTTCAGGATCCAGAAATCAACACATAGTGCCGACCAGATGTTCTCCCAGGCATTGTGTATCACACACAAAGCCTCAACACTCCCGATTATTCAAATTGGCAGCAAATCCTCCCTGATCAAACTGATCAATAACAACAATTCTCTCTCGATCAACCTGATCGGTAACAACAAGCATGTAAAACATGCTATCAAACCTTTGAGAGATTTACCCGTACAAACACAACCCCAATTAGGTATAATCTTTCAAATACTCATAAGTAAACACAAACTTTTGGGGTCTTTTAGACATCTTGATATTGCTTCTCACTTTATCACAGTAGGACTTAGAGACTTCCAAAAGAAAAAATCTTGACAGAAGACTCCTCAACCATACAACTTCCATGTAGCAACATATTCTACAACTAGAACCTGCTTTCCTTCTTTCAGCAGCACCTCAAAATACATTCTCCAATTTCTTCTTTCATCATGACTATTATATGCCCTCCCTCTTAACTTAGGGAGATCAATTTCCTTTTATGACATTGGAGAATCTTTCATGGCTTCCATCATTTTTACCAAAGTTATCTATATCATGCTTATCAATCAAATCAACTTTACTTACAAACATCTTCATCATCTTGAAGGTTTTGTACCTACACAACTTGGATAACAAGTGCAACCAAATTCATAGAAGCATGAAGTTAACCTTATCAGAATCATAAAATAATGGAATCATTAGACTTTAGACACCATAACCTTAGTTAGGTTCATAACCAGTAAGAGACACATACTTTTACACTTCAACTAAATCACATTATAGCTTAATCAAGATATCAATCTCAATATATCTAGGCCTATGATATCACTTTCAAAGATATGACAAATTCTTCTATATCATATTGCAAACCCTAAATTCAATCAAGTGCAATTTGACAATGCATCTAACAACTTTAGAATGTGTTAGACTTCTACTAGGATTTAATGCAAACCTTAGATTTCGTCAATGAGAGACTAAGCCTCAACAATCAAACTAATCATAGCACATTCTCAGTTTTGAACAATATGATCAACCTTTTGTAAACATGAGACTTTTTCATCATTACATTTGAAACAATATCATCATATCCTAGAATATTACACTTCTGCTAGGGCTTGGTCACAAAAACCCTAGATTTCACAACAATTTGGTCAACACATATACATATCTAGGATATCATACACATGCACAAGCATATCACATATATTAGGTAAACACAAATATCAATGTATTTAGACATACAACAAACTTGATCAAACGGACAATCATATACCTAAGATTTCATTCCTAGGAGCTCAATCTAGATAATATAAGGGTTTTTCTCATAAACCCTAATTTACCAAAACCTCAAAGGTTTGGGATTCCAAACATCACCATCCAACCCTAAAAGATTAGGGTTTCCAGAACAATACCAAAACCCCAAACATGACATCATAAAAAATAGTATTTTCTTAGTCTTCATCAATAACCCTAAGTAGGCTAGGGTTTTTCATATTATAATCGACATACCCTTAAGTTAGGGATTTAGATAACCTTTTAAGGGTTCTACAAGAATGATCAAAGATATGAGGAGGGTAGATTTATCTAAAGATTAATCACCCGATCAAGAATCTTTTCTTAGTCTTCATCAATAAACCTAAGTAGGCTAGGGTTTCTCATATTATAATTGACATACCCTTAAGTTAGGGTTTTACATAAAACCTCTTTAGGGTTCTACAAGAATGATCAAAGATATGAGGAGGGTAGATTTATCTAAAGATTAATCACTCGATCAAGAATCTTTATGATTCAAGAGAGGTAGACACAATAATGCTAGTAATGTAGAATAGATTACCACAAAGAATGAATATACCTTTATCATGAAGAGAACAAAGCTTATAGTCTAAAGCATACCTTTGTTTCTTAACAAACCTTGTAATTCCAATGCTTTGTCTTGTGAGGTTTTCTGCATAATCCTTGAGCAGATCAACAAGACTTCCTAAACAAAGAAAAATATGAAAGAAATGTAATTAGCATCTAGTACAAACATACCTAGACAAGGAAGGGAAACCAAATATGAAAAGGTAGTACAAGGAGTAAGATACTTATCTTTGAAAAATGGTGAGGGATCCTTCTTAATCCAATCTCGAGGGAGACCTCTTACTAGAAATCAAATTACAAATGAAAGAAACTAAAACTTAGAGTAAAGGGCTTAGTAGTGTAAGTCCCCTATTTCTGATTCTTCGGTTTTGTTCTTCTCTGGAGATCCTTCTTCGACAACATTGGCTTGATCCATGTTCCTCTTCTTATTCTTTGGATTGTCTGGGCAATCACTTTTATAGTGCCCATTTTATGACACTGGAAACATTCTACCTTGGATATGTCTACCTTCTTGGCCCTTTAGATTTCTTGAAGTTTCCTTTCTTATGATGTGCAAAGTAGGCATTTGAAACTTTCTCTTCTTCATTCTCTTTATTGGTCACTAATGAAATTCTCATCTCTTCTTGATTGCATGCATTCCATATTTCCTCAAATGAAGGAGTTTCTCTCCAACTGTTGATCCCTGAAGCAAAGGCACTCCAAGAGGATGGCAATCCCAATAATGCAACAAACAATAACTTTTTTCAGTACTATCTCATCTATGGCTTGAAGGTCATCTCTCATTCTAGCTATCCTTACAAAGAAGGAAGCCAAAATGTCATCCTTTGTCATTTTTGTGGTCCTAAGTTCATTCTTAAGACTTGCACAACTTGACCAATATTCTTGATGGTGAACAATTCTGATAAAGCTTCATACATTTCTTGAGCAGAGTCTATGTTGGAATGTATGGGACAAGACTATCTTTTATACCTTCTACCATTAGGCTCATAGCCAGTATCTCTGACTCTCTAAACTTTGTTTTATCTGCATCACTAGATCCTTTTGTAGGTTTCTTCACTTTTCCTTTGACTAGATCCGGGACTTCATTCTTTTCAAGGATGAGGTATATCCTCTTCTTCCATGCCTTTTAATTTGATGCTCCTTCTAATTTGTTCTCTCCTTTTATTGTGTTAGACATTGTCCTTGGAGATAGTAAAGCTTATTTCCTTATATGATCCTCTTTGATGACCCTTATTTAATCTTCTTGAGACTCCTTATTCTCCTTTCAACAGATCTTCAGGCTGCATTTTTCCTCCTTTGTAACCTTAGCTTTGATACCATGTTAGAAAATTAGAAAGGCAGAAAGATTTTCTTATACTGATAATTACTTGTGTAATTCTTATTCACTTATTATCTTTTGTGTTTTTCTTTTAGTTCATCAAGCAATTATCAAAACCATATGAAGATCAAGGACACCAAATGTAGGTAGACAGCCAAGGCAAAACCCCACTCTAGGGGAAAATCCAATCAACAACTATTCCTTCAATAGCTTTACGAGATAATCCAAGACTTCTTACTTAGACACAGACTTCCTCCAATCACCAAGTCAACCCTTTCCTTCTTTTGCAGATGATAATCTTCCAACACTATCTTCGACCTAGAACAACAACAGTAGCAATAGGAACACACTTCAACGCAACATAAAACTTCGATCTAGTAACTTTGACTTAGCAACAACATCAACTGATCTTCGACCTAGGTGCAACACTTCAACCTTGAAGCAGTACTTCGATCTTGAAGCAACACTTTCACCCTGAAGCAGTATTTCGATCTTGTTGCAGCAGCCCAGAACTTTGATCTTGATGCGGTATTTCAATCTTGTTGCAGTAGACAAGAATATCCACACGTGGGAGAGATAGATGCCCTAGAAAATTTGATCTTGCAACTCCTCTTCTTCTTGCAACTTCGCACTTTTTCACTGTTTCTTTTTTGATATCGAACTTGTGGAAGTGATGGTCCTCCAAATGAATTGAACTGCTCTTATATATACCCTTTTTTGGAGTTCGAATTCCTTCATGTAGGTCGACTTAAACTGGTAAGGGCTGACTTGGTGTGGAGGTGACAAAAATCATTTTTGACTCAAGAATAATTCTTTTTACATGATTCAAAAGCCCACGAAGGGTCTTATTAAATGTACAATGATTCTAATGGCTCAATGTAAATCCTAGAAGTCCTCGATGGGGACTTTGACCCAATGTTATCAGAACCGAACCGATCATCGAACCAAAAAACCTTGTGGGCCAGGAACTGGTCATAACTGGATCGGAACTGAAAAAAACTGGAAAAAGAACCGGTTTACCAAAAACACATAAAATATTGATATTTTAAAGAAAAAACAAATATATTCATGTGCATGCATATTAATCCAAACTATATAAACATAAATATTCAAAAGTTCTCATTTATATAGGTGCATATAACCACAATTGCACTTAGTGCAAAACATCTCTGAACCAAAAATGTTACAAACATCAAGAAGCAAGCTCTAAAGGGGCTTTATAGTCCAAAATAACATGCTAGATCATAGTATTATACTACAACCTACAATACTACAAGCTAAAGGTGATCAAATCATTAATCATCATCATCATCAGAATTAGAAGCATTCACTACCAAATTGTTGCTACCAATAGGCTGCAAAAAGGGTGGAAGGAAAAAAAGTATTAGCAAATGAATTTGAAAGTTGAAATTTAGACTCAACAATTTGCAAATTTTAACAGTGCTTACCTGCGTGACTCTTTGCTCTATTTCTTATAGCCATAGAAATTCCAAAGGTACCAATACTTTTACTGAAATTCAAGAGTTATGAATTTGATCTTGAGTCTTGGAATCTGGGACCATGTGCTCAATGGATTTATACAATCCCCCCTAAAACCTCCCCATCAACTTCAAAATTTGTAGTGTAATGGTACTTTAAAATTTAGAAAAAAAACATATTCATCAAGTCAACAAAACTAAAAGCTAAAACTTATAACTTATAACTTATAAGCAATGAGAATTGAAATCCAAAATTACATACCTTGGATTTAACTGCATGCAAAGGTCTATGGAGTTGTTTGTTTCATATTTCATCAATGATTCTCCATAGAGGAATGTACTTCTGTCTTTTATCCCCATATGTTGCCTTGCTTTGTTCCTTGGCCTGATCCATGGCCTCATAAACAAAACCCATAACAAATTTATCACTATCTATATCCGCAAAACTCTGACAAGAGGCTCACTAAATAGCACATTCTCCTCTGCCTTTAACCAAAATCTTTTGTGATATACTTGGTCAACCATCTGTTTCCCTTCTGCCTTTTTGCTCCACTGAGATGAATTCCATTCATCAGATGAAAACATATTCCTCAAGTTTGATTTTTGTTGAATAAGGGATTGCAATGAAAGGAAGTTGGTTGCAAATCGTGTGATCGCTGATCGAACAAGCTCTTTACCCCCTGTGTGCTTTCTCATAAGGTTCAAAATCCATGAGTGGTTGTAGATGTACCTGGTTATGGATTTTGCATCTTCCACACACTTCTTCACCCACTCAATTTTCCCAAAGAGGTCCAAACAATGGGCTACACATGGAGACCACCAAATAGTGGGGTGTTTTTCCTCCAACATCTTTCCCGCTGCAACATAGTTAGAAACATTATCTGTTATAACTTGTACAACCTTTTCAACCCCTACTTCCATAGCTACATCATTCAAAAGACAAAACAGCAATTGTGCATCCTTCACCTGATCAGATGCATCAATTGGTTTGAGAAACGTAGTACTTTTGGACAAGCAATTAAGAAATTTAGTATGGTGCGAGATCTCCCATCAGTCCATCCATCAGACATAATAGTGCATCTAGTTTTGGTCTATGATTGCTTGAACTTTGTAAGGTACTCTTCTATTCTTTGGACCTCATTTTGTAATAGTGGCCCACTGATATCATGAAAGCTAGGGCCTTTGCAGCCTAGTCCACATGAAACTATAGCATCAATCATGGGCTGATAATATGCATAATTAGTAGCATTAAAAGGTATGTCTGCATCATACCACCATCTAGCAATGCATTCATATGCAACCCCCTTCTCTATTTTCTTCCATTTAGCATCAAGGGTTGGTTGAGAACTAGGGGTGGTGCAGGGTACAAAGGAGTCAATCCCTTTACGGGCTGCTGTCCTCTTCAAGTTTAAACCACTTCAACTACTCTCTCCAACTTTAGCAGGGAAACAAGAGGAATCTTCAAAACTGGGCATGTAATCTTCAAAATCAGGGTCACTAAGCATAGCATCATCGTTTTGACTTTTGGCTATATTTTTTCTAAGTCTTTTTGTTTCTCCCCTTCTCTTCATTGTAGGCTTCAATTAAACTTTGCATCTCTGCTTTAAGATCATCAGAAACATTTTCACAAGGCTTAACTTGCCCTCTTCAATGTGCTAGGTGTTCTTTGACTCTATGAATCCCCCCCACTCTTAACTTTTTTCACACAATAGTTGCAGAGTTTTACCTCTTGTTCATTTAAATGACAATGAACCCAAGATGGATCATTCTTGTTTTTGGGGACCATGAGGAAGAAATGCAAAATCTGCATAGAAAACCCTATGGTTTTTAGAATTTTATGGCATATTTTTTTTAGAGAAAAATAAAAGAGGAGTAGAAACAATGAAATACCTGTTGAAGATCTGTAAATATTGAAAAGAGAAGAAACTCTAACCAATCTGAAAATAAACTCTTCAATCAGCTCCAAAATCTCCCTCGAAAATTTGCCAATGAAATCCCTCAAAATAACCCTGCAAATTACAATAATTGTTGAGAAAAAATAGAAGAAAATAACGGGCAAAATTTTTATTCCAACAAATGACAAATCTGAAATTCTGATTTTTGCATAAAAAAACTGGGCTGAAAATAAACTCTTCAATCAGCTCCAAAATCTCCCTCAGAAATTTGCCAATGAAATCCCTCAAAATAACCCTGAAAATTACAATAATTGTTGAGAAAAAAATAGAAGAAAATAACGGCCAAAATTTTTATTCCAACAAATGACAAATCTGAAATTCTGATTTTTGCATAAAAAAACTGGGGTTTTAGAATTTTAAGGGAAGAAAAGAATAGAACTTTGAAGAAAAATAGAATATTAATGGTTGAAAAAAATACCTTGAATTTTCCTCTTAGTTTTTAAAATAAACTTAGCTCCAAAATCAACGCTGGAGCAACTCCTACAAATCTGCATAAAAACACTGGGGTTTTTAATTTTTATGAGAAAAAAATAGCTGATTTTTGGAGAAAAATGGAGCAAAGAACAAAAAATTCTTTGATTTACCCTTTAATTTATTTTGGAGAAAATCAACTGCAAAATTAGCTATGTAGCAGCCCCAACAAAATAAAAAAAAAATCTATGTAGCAGCCCCATCAAAATAAAAAGAAAATTAGCTATGCAGCAGCCCCATCAAAATAAAAAATAAAATTAGCTATGTAGCAGCCCCAACAAAATAATAAAAAAATCAGTTGCAAAATCAGCTATATTGAGCCTTCATAACCCATTTTCCTAAGTTTATACGCCAAAAATATTTATTATTTGCCAAAATTGCAAAAATTGAGAATTCACCTTAACAAAATTATTAATTGGGGACATTACAGTGTTGGGCTTTTGGAGTAGGGTGAAGGACTCTAGGCGGAGCATTGTTAATTGGTTGATGGCTTTGGATTATGGCTGGAGTGGCCATTGTTGACCATGAATTGTACACTAGGGCACTGGCACACTGTTATCGCCCTCTCCTATCCACTTTGTTATTCTCAATTATCTGTCTGGTCGTGTTAGTCGGGTCTGGGTTAAACTTGTTCTTGCAATGGGGTGCATACTGTCGCGGGGTCATGGGTTTGGTCTGGGTTGGAGAAGGGATTTTGAGTCCAGAATTATTGTGGGAAAGGGTTATCTGATCTTGAGTCTGTGGCAAGGTTTTGACCCCTAGATGCCCTTAAAAAGTTGTGTAAATTGGTGCAATCTTAGAAGGGTAGGTAGTTTGTGGGGTTGACGTTTTATTGTTGGTATCGTAATCTTGGCAGTCATTGGTCCTTCTGCATGTAGAAGCTACCCCGATGGGTCTACACACGAGATTCCTTCTTCTGGTTCAGGTTGTTTTATGTTTGGTGAAGGTGTGGATTTCTTGTTGGTTCCTTCTACGGTTGGGGGTCAAGTTGGAATTCTATCTTTCCATTTCCTTGGTTGTAGGCAGTTCAGTTTCTATTACAAGTGTTACCCTCTTTGGTCTGCTGCGCCGCCTAGACAACATATGAGATGCAGACGAGGGGGAGGTCGCAGCAACCCACTTGGTCAACAAAGGCCTTGTCTCTTCGCTCAAGATTCAGCTAATACATATTTCAATGTTGTCCCTCCGGAAACCAGGAGAGAAATTAGGAAGCTGAAACTCAGGCTAGAGCAGAGAGACAGTCCTTCTCTGACTCTGAAATTATGGAAGACCTGTCTTGCTGGGTTCCGGACCCTGGGCATACCAGGGGGCGGAAAAAACAATATCTCAATTCAGTTGATCTTCATTGGCAGATGAAGACACTGTTGGGTCTGGTGTTGAAAGATAAGCAGGTGGAACGTTACAATGTATTCGCCTCACTGGAGGACATCAAGAGGATGTTGCGGAATCAACGTTTCACTCTAGGCAGACTAGACTCAAGACTGGCTCATGTTGAGGGTCACCTCCTCTATGAGTCAGACAATGTTGCTCCTCCTAGATCGAGTGCCAGTGATCCTGCTCCCATCTTTTCATCTGACTCCTAATGATGTCTGTCTCTGTTTGCTAGCTCTGGTTGGCTATATGTGATGTTTTGTTTTAATTTAGCTTCATATCAGGCTTGTAGTATTGAATGTTTAGCAGGGTTACAAATTTTGTCTCTGGTTTATAGTATGCATTGTATCAGCTCGCCAATAAGTCTGGTTTGTAGTCCTTTTTGGATGTTCAGTTGGAGAAAAAAATTGTATCATATAAGCTGGGTCTGGCGGAAAACACGTGTACTCAGTTCTCTAAGAAGTCAACAGAGTCCTCTTTGGGGACCTGATCATATCAGCTATGTAACTCATGAGTTTTTGTTAATATAAATTTTAAAATTTACAAAAAAAATATATATTTGCACATTTATTAGCCAGGCATCAAATTGTTCACTAATGAACTTTTCTGTGGCAAGTGCCATCATTTCGTCCAATGGCTATGTGTGAAGGCTTAGTCCCCACAAGTCCCATGGTCCAATCCCAGGCAGGACTATGTACACCTGAGAGCTGCTCTAGGCCTGATTTCTTCAAATGAAAAAAAATAGTGCCATCATTTTCACTATCATGTTATAATTCACAAGCATACAACACATTGAAGAAAAAGTTAATGCATAAAGCCACATAGAGAAAAACATTTAATCCTAATAGATGCAGATATGAACATGATCATGCCAACCTATCTTCATACGGCATAGAACACTGCAATCTTCTTATAATTTAAAGCCATGTTTACATGCATTTTTATTGTACTTACAATCACACGGATTAAAGATTATAACCTTATCTTTGCATGCAATGTAAGTCACTACATGTTGGATGTGTAGCTGTGTTTCCAATTTCAATTAATTGGTCTTGGTTGTTCCTCGTTTGTCTTTTCATGTAACCAAAGTGATTGCTTGGTGTGACTTGTTCTGTCCATATTTTTTAGTGCAAGCAGTGTAGTTATATACTTTCATTACCTACACCGGAAAATAGTAAAAAGAACTTGAAGCTCTTGCAGGAAAAGCCCTATATCCGTTGCTGCAGCAGCAATTTACATGGTTTCACAGATTTCAGATGCAAAGTTATCGCTGAAAGGTCTAAAATTACATATTCCTCAGATTTCAATATTAGAGAATGGGATTTTCATATATGTATGCATCTTCTAACAGATTATAAATTTAAGTAAAACAAATCTTTTGGAATATTTTAAGGCCCATCAATTGTTTTTTTATTCGGGATATACAAGTTACTGTATGTTGTGGAACTTATGGGTAGCATTGATGTTCTGCAGCGATTTCTGATGTTGCTGGTGTTGCAGAGGTCACAATCAGAAACTCTTATAAGGAGCTATTTCCACATGCCAGGAAATTGCTTCCTAATTGGTTTGCCCAAGAACAACAACTGAAAAACTTATCTTCTATTTAACTGGTTTTAGTTCCATTGAAATAAGGAGTTTGTAAAATATGGTATGCACTGACCTGACCTTCCCTTCTATGAAAGGGATCAGTTGACAACCTGGTTTTCAATATCTCATTTTCAGCTGTAGTTAATTTTTAAGATTAAATGGAAACTACACTTTGGTCTGAGTATCTATGTAGCCTGTTCCGATTGATCCATGTGTATTTATGTAGTCTATTCCATCTTTTGTTACAATTTGAGATATATTCTTCACTGGGCATGGTTAAAGTTTGACAAAGACTGGTCAGCAGATAATTTTTTGGATTGCATGCTAAAGAAATGACTGGGCTGCAGCGCCCACAGTTTATATTTTCACAAAATTGGGTTGTAGCACAGATTTGTGAGTCTAAAATCCTATTTCTTCCACTATAGGTTGCAAAATCCATATTGTAGCCTGTAAATTCAGAAATCTGTTTCCTTTATTGTAGGTTGCAAAATTCATATTAGAGCATCTAATTATATTAACCTGGAATTACAATTTCAGAAAAGGTCAATTATTTTGAGTTAATATTACATGTATTATATATTTGATTCTTTAGGAAAATGAAAAGAATGGTGCATTGCTTCCATGATTAATTAGTGAAAGTATAAATTATAACATACTTCAAGCAAATTGCTGCAGAAGATTAGAGATGATTTTTTTTTCTCAACAGAATACAGATAAGTATTTATGTCCTAAAAACAAATTTTAACTAACAGCTTTTAGGTGTATCCAACTTAGTAATGGGCATTTTTTTAGGAAACCATGTAAAAGGGGTAATATATATTATAAAGTATGCCAGGAAGAAATTTTATTTATTGAATTTTTGTATAGAGGGAGGGCAAGATGACCAAGCAATAAACATATTCATGTCACAATCAGCCAACCACCATGTTAGTAGGAGGTGCCACTCCCTTGTGGCTTCTCTCATTGGCATAAAGATTAGGGTATTTTAGAGCTAATATGTTGTTTTGGGCTTGGGCCACATCTCAACCAATGTGAGATTATTTTCTGTAAATAGAGGTATTATATTTTGGAAAGAATTCCAAGCCTCACAGATTTTAGGGGTATTCAACTTAGTAATGGGCATTTTTTAAGAAGGCACGTGAAAGGAGTGTTATAAAGAACTTCCAATGAGATAATTTTTATCTTGCATAGAAGGAAGGGGGAAGTTTGAGCAACAAATATATTCACACCACAACCAATAAACCAAACTGCTAGTATGAGCAACTGCTCCCTTCTGGCTGCCCCCATTGGCATAAGCAATGAACATATTCACACCACAATCAAGCAACCATTCTATTAGTAGGAGGCATCACTCCCTTATGGCTGTCCATGTTGGCATAAGGATCATGGTTTATTGGAGCTTATATGTTGTGGGTCACATCTTTGAATCATTGTGGGATTAGTTTTTTTGTATAGAGAGATATTTATGTTGTAGAAACAATTCCGATACACATCTGTTTTTGGTGTATTGGACTTAGTAATGAGATTTTTTGTAGGGAGAATCAGAGTATTGCTTGTGGGAGAATTTGTATTTTGTACATGAAATGGTGAAGGCTGAGCAACAAAAATTCACACCACAAAGAATCAACCAATATGTTAGTTGGAGACACTACTTCCTTGTGGCTGCCCTCAAATTCATGTGTCATGTCTTCATTAAAAGCAATCAAGACCCTAAGATAGAGAGTCAATATGGGGTTGTAGTATGTGCACCTCCTCGTTGTGGGGAGGGAGTGCCTTGTCCCAAAAACGAGAGGTCTCATGTATCAATTTGAAGTTTAGGTATGTTGTGACCTTAAAATTTTATTATTCTTTATTGTTATCATATTGAAGTTGTAATATTTAAAACTAATATGAATGTAAGAAAAAAACCATACAACATGACATGGATAGCTTCTTTTCCATTATATAGATTTATAATAGACAAATCATGTGAGACTTCCCATAATTAAAAATTTAATGTCTTAGCTCACAAATATTGAGTACTATTGTAGAAAATGCATCCCTTGCTGCAAAAACGAAGGAGTCTCATATTGAGTAACATGTAGAATAACAGTGGATATGTGTGTGGCCATTTAATTATTCATTTGTTTTTATTATTAATTTTAAATATCACATATGAACTTAGTGTTAGACATGTAAATTAAACTAGAATATATAGATTATTTATTTATTTATTTTAAACTCGAAAGAGTATTTGTATTATATAATTATGTGCCTTGTTTGCAACAAATACATCAGTAATTACAAAGCTAATTCATAAACAAATTCTAATTGTTTTCTCCTTTCCAATAGGAATACCTGATTTTCTTAAGGAGAATATATTTGAGCAACAAAAAGAGCGGGTTTATAGGTGAATACCTAACAAAACTGCCCCAACAAAACACAAAATGGGGATTTTTTAAATAGACTTCATTTGCTATGAGGTAATTATAGCAAGCTTGATTTGGCCATTAATATTTAATTCACTTATCTTCAATTTACACCTCTTGTTATTTGCTTCTTTGTGGAAGTCTTCCATAGATTTCTCCTTTGGGAGGGAGGGTTTGAGGAGATGATGCAAGGAGAGAATCTCCCATAACCATAAATGTGTCTACCTGATGTTATTTGGTTAACAAAAGTTCCTAGTAGAGACCATATCGCTATTTGATTAATTGTCATATGACCAAAAGATGCCATGAGTACCTGAACACTTTTCCCTCCATTGTTAAATGTAGTTAGAGGAAGGTTCTTGCCATATTTAGCAGGTGCACTAAATTTGGAAGAGGGACCCACAAGTGGGGCCAAGGCGTAGTTCGCCTTTTTCTATTTGTTTTTTGACTTAGTAAATTTCATATTTTCCTATAGTTAAAAATTAAAATGATCTCAGCTATCCAAGAAGATCTAATCTCAACCATTTGTGGAAGTGGTGGGCCCAACTTGAATTCTAAGAGGGAAAATGGGAGAAAAATTGGTTCGTTATGCACTAGACATCTCAGTGTTCAGTTCAGTGAAAGAGAGAAAGGTTTAGCTTAGCGCTTGGTTCCAGATCAATGTGAAAGAAGTAGAGAAAGAAGGCCAATTCATCCAATATCACTTCCATCCATTCATATGCCTCTTCAGGGGTCGAGATAATTGTGTAGATGAGGTCGTATAGGTAGTGCGATTCTACACTAGTGCATAGTAAAGAGGCAGAGTGTGTTTTCAGTGCACAAACAACTATGTAGAGGGTTTGTGGAGAGAGAAAGGGAAGTTTTCCCTCTTGAATGTAATTTTTTCTTTAAGCTAATCTTGCCTAGGTGAACAATAAAACGCCAAGATTGTAGGTTTTTCCCAAATTGGGGTTTCCTGGGTAAATTTATTGTGTACTTTTTTTATAGCATGCTTGTCTTCATCTATTCCTTGTTTTATGCAAGTTAGAGAACTCAACATATTATTTGTTATTTTTATATATATTTTATTCGTAACATGATCCAAATTCAAAGGTAAGTGGCCTCTCATATGTTTTAATTGTGGTAAGATAGGATATTTTGTTGCTAAGTTCCTTTTAGGGAAGATAATGATGATGAGGAAGTACCTAGAAAAAGGGTCTTCAAAGGAAAGTCTTTGAAAAAGAAGAATCTCTACTCCAAAGAGGATAATGATTTTTATAAAGTATATGATTACGATGATGACAAATGGGAGATCCTATTTTTAGCCATAAATGAAGAATCAGACATAAACAAATCATAAGAGAAAAAATAAAAAGGAGAAGAAGAAGGTGTTGAAGGCATAGTGGATTTTGAAGTAGAACTCATCAATTCATTATAATAGATTGATAACTTCAGGAAGAAGAACAAAATACTATGCAAGGAAATCATCTTCATCAAGACTAAAAAAGAAGAGCCAAAAAGAGTAGAAGAATTTTTAAACAATCAGCGAAAAGAAAATGAAGAAAATTGTGAAGAGCTTGAAGTACAAATTTTCTCATTAAGGAAAGAGCTAGATAAGCTAAACAAAAGCATGAAAATCTCACAAACCCTCGAAACTATTCTCAGAAATAAAAATCACCATATGACAAGACCAGTCTTGGTTATATGCATGAGAATCCATATAAAGGATATGCAAATCCAAAGTCACCAGGAAAGAAAGTTGAATAAAATCCCAAAAGCTCCAATCTCAGTAAGAGCAAGGACAAAAGTAGGGAGGAGTCTGGAAGTCCTAAAGCTACACCAAAAAGCTATGTTGATGTTCTCAAGAAGTCCATTCACAATGCAGGGAGCAATATGTTAAGGGACAAGGCCCAACAATCCTCTCTAAAGTAGATTAACTCTAGAAGAAGTGTTCCATTGAGGAAATCATACACAACCAAGTATCAAACTATTTTTTATGCAAAAATTTTGGACATCAAGCAAGATAGTGTAAATATTATAATGATTTTAAAAGTTCTCATCAAACCTATAGGAATAATCTTGTAGAGAAAAAGATCATAGATATTGATTGCTTCAATAACATAAATTATAATTTGTTTGCTCCATTATCCAAGGATAGTATGGAGTGTTACAAATGCAACAATCTTGGACATATGGCATGAGACTATCTGATAAAATCAAGAAAAAGGAATTTGGAAGAAAAAATAGGAAGAACTACCAATAGTAAAATGTGGACTAGTTATGTATGCTTGGAACAGTTGAAGTCAATAGTATATTGATAAGGAGTGCTCAAGACAGATGACCAATCAAAAGAAATTTATTTCTATAAAAGAAGAAAAAAGAGGAAATGTGTCTTTTGGAGACAATGGATCTACAAGAATGGTTGGATGAGGTACTATAACCCTTGACAATGGTTGGGCTAAAACAAAAAATCTTTTTTACATTGAAGGAATAAAAAATAATCTTTTAAGGGTCAGCTAGATGTGTGATCAAGGTTATGATTTCACTTTTTGTGCTAAAGAATGTGAAATAAGGAAAACTAATTTAGGAAGATTAGTGGGAAAAGTTGTAAGGACTCCAAGCAATGTATATATTCTTGATGAAATTCAAGGAGAAAAATATTACATTGGATAGACATATGAGAGTTGGTTATGGAACAAAAGGCTAGGACACTTAGTTTTGATGGTTTGGTAAAAAGCAGTAGAATGCAAGTAGTAAGAGATATGGCCAAAATCTTGAAACCAACAAGCGTCAGCTACGAATCTTGCCAACATGGAAAATGAACAAGAGTGAGCTTCAAATAAAGGGAGTGATTTACATCAAGGCCACTAGAGGTTGTTCAACAAATCTATGGGGACCAACTAGAATACCGACCCTACAAGGTGAAAGGTATTTCATTTTGTTTATTGATGATTATACTAGAATGATTTGGGTTTCCTTTCTTAAAGAAAAAGCAGAAGCACTAGTTACTTTCAAGTCATTCAAAGCCTTAGTTGAAAATGAAAGCAATCTTAGAACTAAATGTTTAAGATCAAAGATAGGAGGTGAATTTACCTCAAATGACTTTGATGAATTCTTTGAGAAATATGGAATCAAGATACAACTTTCAGTCGCACAAATTCCACAACAAAATAAATAGCAGTAGCAGACTATTGTACCCAAGTTCTCTATATGAAATGAACTCTGTAGGACATTGAAGTGGAATATGATAAGCCAATTGTCATTTTCTATGAAAACATTGGTGCAATCAATATCTCAAGAAATCCTTTAATGCACTAAAAAACAAAGCACAATCTAAGTAAGTATCATTTCCTCAGAGAACATGTCACCAAGTAGAATGTCAAGATGGAATATTTTGGCACCAAAGAAATATTTTACATATTTACCAAACCTTTGCCCAGAGAAACTTTGAATATCTCATTTAAAACTTGGGAGCGATCTCTCCTTTACTTCGGTAAAAAAATTCACAAACTTAGGGGGAGCACCCTTTTCTATTGATGTCAAAGGGGGAGAGAATGCAAGTAGGGAGATAAGTTGAAAATAAGTATGTAGATAATACAAACAAGGGAAGCAAGAGTCAGAAAAAGTTGATATCAAAGTATTTCCACCAATAACAGAAGGGAAGATTGTTGAAAATGGTTGTTATCGATGTCAAAGGCTATCCAAATGAAAGAGAAAGGTTTCATATTCAAATAGAATAATTCGAGATCTTTCCAAAAGTATATGGCATGGCTTCTAACTCCTCACGGATAAGGAGAAACGATTTTTTGATATTCATTTTACATTCTGCCAGTTGCGCAAGTCGGCCTAGCTAGTGGACAAGTCATCCCTACCCTAAACCCCAAAAGCACAATAAATAGGTGCGAGAAGGATATTTTTTAGCCACTGCTCAAGTGAATTCAATTATGTTTTGGCAAGGAGGAGTAAATATGAGGTTAATACCTCGTGAACCAGTGAAGTTGAGTTAGAGAAGTATTTTGTGAAGTATTTGTTGAGTTGTAGGAGGGTTTTTTGGTACACTTTTTAAAGGTTATTTTAGTCTCTTTGGTTCTGGTTTGAAGGAGGTCAAGTTCTACAGTGAAGGTTGTTGAGTTCTGTTATGTTAAGGCCTATTGAGGTCAAGTTCATCCCCGTTGAAGACCAAATTCTATTGAGACCAAGTTCAACCCTATTGAAGATTGAATTCTATTGAGGCTCGAGCTTTGTTGAGGAGGTTGAGTCCTGTTGAATTTTTGTAGCTATGGCCAGTCTCCATAATTGAAGTTTTAGCCCTCCAAATACATATTAAATGAAAAATATAAAAGTCAGATTCAAGTCTTCTTCAAAAGAGGGAACTGGAATATTTAAACACTTCAAAATTAAATTTATTTTTCCTCCAAAAAGACAAGTCGACTCTTCCACAAGTTCAAGTCGACTTTCCCCCTTAGTCACACCTAATCATACTCATCAATTCATTATGTAAAGGCCATTTGAACTCCTCCTCTTGGCTTGTTTTTGGATCATAATACACCATATGAGCCTTGAAAAAGGACGAATCTGAGGCATGCTTTGAGCAAAAAGAAGCTGAATTTTGGCTTCTATTAAATTCGCACGTGTGGGAATCTTTTGTGTTTTTTCTGGGCAACATACCAATTTTTTTGAGGAAAGTGTAGCGAGTCGAAATTTTAGGAAGCTGAATTTGTCTCTGGTTAACCAAGTTTGACTTGGGTTTGTTTACTAGTCAGGTTGAATTTTATTTAAATGGAAAGTTCAAATTGTATCTCTTGTTGAAATGGATAATTTCTCTAAGAAAAGGTTGTTGGGTTTTTCCTTGGTTGGGGTTTCGCAAGGATAAATTTTGTGTCTCTTGTTTGGCTCTCTCTTTATGAATCTATTGTGATTATTGTTTTATTGTTTAGAATTTTCTATTTATAATTGGTTAATCATGAATGTGGCACAAATTAAACTAATAAAGAAATAATTGAAAGTAATTATTAGTCTTAGAAAATCATGAAAAGTTAGAAAGTCTTGCTATTGAGGAAGTCAAGTCTTGTTGAAGAGGAGGCCAAGTTCCATTGGAATAAATTTTGTTGGAGGTTGAACTTTGTTTGAAGGCCAAGTTCTAGACTAGTTTGAGCAGAAGTTACCAGGGGGGTATCCCTTCTTTTGGAATAGTTTTAGTAAGCCTTAATATTGTCTCTTGAACAACAAACAATTGTAAGTTGGTGCTTATTGATGATTGGTGTCAACATTTTCTTGATAGGTTGGAGCCTGTAATTTTTGTAAGTTGGTGCTTATAGAGGATTGGTGTCCTCACAAGTGGTTGTAATAAATTGAAAACTATTTTAAAAGAATTCAAGTGTTTCTTCTTCAAGTTTGGATTTTCACTTTAATATCTATTTCTATCATTGTTTTGATGATTTATTATGTGATGAGATTTTATTTGAAGTGAAAATATTTTAATTTAAGAAACATTGATTCCCCCCCCCCTCGCCTTCAATATTCCCAACAAGGATGTCCTCTAAACTTTGATAAAGTCTTTATGTCCAACCATTTGTGTTTTAGTAATCTTTACATTCTACTAAACTAGCTTCAATATATTTTCCATTTCTTCCATATCATCCCACTATTGAGTTAGTGGCACTTCCATCATATCCCAATTAGGGCTTAAAATAGAGTTTTCTTAATAAGGTGATGGTATCCATTATTGTTAGCAAATTCTAGCAAGGGTAGGTAATGTTTTCATCTTCGTGGTTGATTCATCACATACATCCTAAGCATTTCCTCCAAAATTTGATTGACTTTTTGTGTCTATCCATTTGTCTATGGATAGTAGGTTGTGCTAAAAATCAGCTTTGTGTGTAATTCAGAAAACAAATTTTATGAAAACTTGAAAGTAAACTTGAATTCACAATCTACCATCGCTTGGTACACCATGTATTCCAATTCCTTGGATGAAAATGTAAGCTATATCCTATGTCCAGTTAATGCTCTTCACTAGGACGAAGAGAGCTATCTAGTCTATCAATGCCTACTAGTATTGAGTCATCACCCCTATAGGTGTTGGGTAGTCTATGATGAATTCCATGGAAATATCTTCCCACTTCCAAGATGGCACACTTAAGGTATTTACTTATCGCCAAATGACAATGTTCCAACTTTATCTACTAATACTCTAGACACTAAGCTACTTATGCTACAATATCTAATTTAAAACCTGAAAAGTAGTATAATTACTTTGTATATACTTCGCATATTGATATATACTTTGATATTACGAGTGTCCAAAATAAGGCGCATCACGTGCTTCTTGAAATACCATTGTCTTCATATCCCTATGATTTAATAAAAAATTTTTTCTCCCAAAGCAACACCCAAGCAGCATTAGGAGCTACCCTGATCTTCCATGTCGAATTTGGCATGGCAATTCATGGAATCTTGTGTCAAGATCCTTCTGGATAGATTCTCCTCGATGAGATATTTCCGTTTATATATGGTACGCCTCGTGGTTTCTTCTGGTTTGATAGAAAACTGAGTTTAAAGTTGAAGACCCGGTTCTGTGAGCTAAAACACTAGGGGATAGAGACATGACACCTTATTCACCAACGATTGTCAATATATGACAAAGATTCTCACCATAATGTCACCACATAAATTGAATAATTTCAAGAATGAAAGACAATAAATCAATCATTGACTCAATACACTCATGTGTCACTTGCAAGAACATCAAAAAGAGAGTTAGTACATTCTTTCCTTAGTATTTAAAAAAAAGTTAATACATTCTTTCTTTAGTATTTAAAGAAACAAATAAATAATGATTACTAAATTAAATTAATTTTATTAATTATAAAACGTGTTTAAAAAATCCTAAAATATTTACCCAGTAAAGCCAACATCATCCTTGCTTAGGGCTTGAGATATCCATTTAATAATGTTTCATTTTTATTTTTTTAATAAGATCCTTCAACAAAACACTTCATGCATGAGTCAGCAGTTAACCCCCTAAGGTTATTTATTATTTAGTTAAGAAAATAATTTTGGCCAATGTCTAACTTAAGAAGCCCCTTCTTAGTTCTCAACGGTCATCATTAGAGTCCCTCCTAGGCCTATAAAAAAGGGAGTGTCTACTTCACTTCTTATATTATGGATTTTAACGAATGATCAAGTGAAAACAGATCTGATTTTTCTTCGTCTACCCTTAAGGAGCAGTAACACATGCATCATCAAGAGGACTAACGTTTGTCTATTATTTATTTTGGTCTCTTGGAGGTTCGGTCCTATAACAGGACATCTTGTCACAAGAAAAGCGAACTCTGGGGAGACTGTTTCAAGTGTAGAAATAATTTTTTCAGGCCTGTTGTAGCCTTTCGACATCACATCCAGGGCACAAAAATTATTACAGGTATAGAACAACCAAAAATTTTGGACAACGAGGTATAGAACAACCTTTCTCTTATGTTTTGTGGTTCGTTTGAAGTATAATCACCGTTTTTTTGGAAGCAAAGCCACAACCAAATCTTGGATTCAAACTTGGAGTTTGTCCCCATAAATTCAATATAACGAGTTCAAGGATGTTTATGGTGGCTTGTTGTAGAATTTAGTCAAGAACAGCAAATATATAAACCATTATGTTGTTTTATAGTTCTGGGTCTGAGTAGGGTTAAATAATAAGCTTATTCAAATTCGTTTTAGGTTTGGCTTGTCTAGGGTCATCACACATGTTTGTGGACTGCGTCAAATTTGTTTAGGTATGTATTAGTATCACCATTCAGGATTGTGGTAAGTCAAGTCATTATCTTAAGGGCTGTGTCAATAATTTCTCATGCATGTTAGGATTGTCGAGGGATATTGTATTAGAGTCAATGAATGTGGGTTGTCAAAGGGTTGGAAAAGTTTTGAGCAATAAGGCACTAAAGATAAAAGTCTTAAAAATTTGGCAAGCATCAACAATACATGTAGGTATATTTATTTGAGCTTCATTTATAGTTGCATTGAAATTTTCATGTATATATATTTTGTTGTAAGCATAATATCTCAAGTATATTGTAGTTCTATCATATTATTGCTACACTAATCTTTTCGTGCAAGCAAAGGTAAGTATCGTTAAGGGGTTATTTGCATTTATTTATTTGGGGTACTGGGACTCGCTTGGGTATATCCTCTTATAGGTGCAAGCTTGTTTCAAGAGAAAACTTCCATGTCACTTACAACTATAGAAAAAGTAGCATGGAAGGGAAACATCATTGGGAGACAAAATTGAAATTTCACAAGCAGCCAAGGATTATCAATGCATCAAGAATAAGAGCAGTCCATCATCATTCTTACAACAATATTCAAATCATCAGGATCAAGGATAATCTGATCAACAATTGTCATTAAGTCTTGTAAGTAGCTTTTCCAAGAGTCGGTGTTATTTTTGAAACATTATACGTCATTGTAACAGGGTGATCCTAGGTTGGTGAATGAAGTCACCTTCAGGTTGGGGCTAGTAAACACTTCAGAGCGGTAGGGTGTTGCTAGGGTGAGTTGTGACTCACTTGGGTGTTGGGGAATCCTTTCAGCTGACTGTTGATAAAACTAGGGCGTTGGGGTGTCCTTCCAGTGGGAGCTGGAGAAGAATGCTTTTCTAGAGTTCTAGGAAGTTGTAGCTTTCTTTTCATTAAGGACTGAAGATTAAAGAACTTATTAGAAAAACGTTCAGTGGTTTTTGAGCTGGAGGGGGTTTTCCACTTAAAAATCTCGTGCCTAATGTCTCTATTTTTCCATTGTTGTTTATTGATCTTACTGAACAAGAATAATAATAACTGAAGATTAACTAATGCTCTGAAAAAGATGATTAAAGTGCTCATCGCTAAGAAATATTCATTCACCCCCCCTCTCAATATTTCCAACAATTGGTATTAGAACTTGGTTCCTTCAGTAGCAGTTTAAAACTATAAGGAGATCATGGAGTACATCAAGAATAGAGTTCCTCTATTTAATGGAGATAACTATGCACTTTGGAGTGGAACAATAAAAGTTCCTTTTCTTGCGCAAGGATATGAAATTTGGGAAATTGTCGAGCAGGGCTACACAACAACAAAAGATGGACAAGGTATGAAATATACCGTAAAGGATGCTAAAGCAAAGGATCTTATTATAAGTGGACTCACTCAATTTTTCTATGTTACGGTATTGGGTCGTAAAACAACTAAGGAGGTATGGGACAAGCTTTAAAATATATATGCAGGAGACTCGAAGGTTAAGGAAGAAAAAATTCAAATTTACAGAGCTCAATTTGAACAACTGAGGATGAAAGAAGATGAGAACATCGCAACTTACTTTCAACGTGTAGATGAAATAACAAATTCCTTGGTAGGATTGGGAGAACCGGTTGATAAGAATGTCATCGTTCGGAAAGTCCTCAGAACTCTTCCATCAAGATTTAATCCTAAGGTTTCAATATTAGAAGATAGATTAGATTTAAGAAACTTGAGTATGGACGAACTACATGGGATACTTACATCTTATGAAACGAGGATTGAAGAAGAAGATGGTTCATTTAATATAGAAACAACATTCACAACATCCAAGAAGATTGGGAAGGGCAAACAAATATCCAAACCTACATCTAGTTGTTGCAAAGAGGAAGAAGAAGAAGAAGAACTTTCAGATGAAGAATTTGCGTACATTACAAGGAAGATGAAAAGAGGAACATGTAAGTATAAAGGGAAACTTCCATTAGTATGTTTTAACTGTGGTGAGATAGTTCATTTTGCTACTAAGTGCCCTAATAAGAATAATACATTTACAAAAGGAAAGAAGGGTCAAAGAAATTTCAATTACCATGGTAAGAAAAAAGAGTTTAAGAAAAATTTTCTCTCCAAGGAAGATAGTTCCTCATCTGAAGAAGAAAGTGATGATGATGAAGAAAACAAGGAGAAAACATTATTTATAGCTAAGCATAACAAGATGGAAGCACCTGACAAAGAAGAAGACGAAGAAGAAGAAATGATTGAAATCAAATTTCAAAATGAAGTTGTCAGAGTTATACAAGAGAAGAAAGGAAAAATGCGAATTCTATGGAAGTCGAGTTGAAGGAGGTAAAGGAACATGCCCAGAATTTCAACAAAAGGAATGAAGAAGAAATCATCAACCTCAAAGTAAAGTTAGAAGAGGCCAAAATAATTGAAGAATCACTCAGGAATGAGTTAAAATAAAGTAACGAGGAAAGGGAATAACTAGAAGCCGAAATAGGCTCTCTACGAAAGAAAGCAAATATGGGAAATGTCCAACAAAATATTGCGATTAGCTCTAGAGCATTGGATGAGTTCATGAGATGTCAAAAGGAAAATCAAAATGCAGGACAAAAGAAAAATAAAAGTGACACAAATCCAAGAAGTAAACAAGAGACAGTTCCTCTTCTAAGAAGGAATGAATACAAAAGAGCATTTAGACAAGGTAGCTCATTCAGATACGCAAATTTGTTTAATGGTTATTGTTTTTTCATGTGCTAACTTTGGACATATGGCTAGGGATTTCCAAACTTATAATTGGTACAATTATCAAAGATATTATCAATGGAATCAAAACCCTAGAAATAGGTATCCTAGAAGCTGGTTTGTAGGATCACAAGACAAGTTTAACCATGACTTTGATAGTAGGAAGTTTACATCATATGAATTTTAAAAATACCATAAATATGGGCACATAGCTCAATATTGTAAGTACAAGATGGAATCCACCATGCAAGGAAACCCTAACATCAAGTACAAAAAAGGAAAACAAATGCATGAAGATCAAGAAAATAAGAAAGTTTTAGTAGTAATGCTTTCAAGCTTTGTAAAGGAAAAAGATCTTGAGGTAGCAACAACTACATTAGACAATGAAAATGTTCAGGATGATCCAACCAAAGAGCTCGGTGATACATTATTTTGAAGAATCCAACATATTAACTCCCTGAATATTGAAGAGGGGAAGTCTAAGCAGCAATAGTGGCACATTTGAAAACCAATCATTGAAAGGTTGACATAAAGAAATAATATGGACAGTTTCAGTAGCAAGCAAAATTAATCCATAATGATCGATATAATCAATAGTAACAGTTCTCATGAAGCATAGTTTGTCAAGCAAGCTTTAAGCAAAATCATTTCAAATATGACAGGTTGCCAGTTGAGCATTGATGATTCATCTAAATATATGGATCAAAGAATGTATATATCTATGATTGGTAGTATTATATATGTAATAGCTTCCAGGCTAGATGTGATGCAGGCAGTTGGCAAAGTGTTGTGAAACCAGCTCCAAAAAGAGAATAAAAGAGATATCAACGCCTTAGAAATAATCCACTTCGAGGGGGCAACCTCCAATACATCACATGAATGAACAATTCTTGGATGATACAAATGACAAAATCTCCTCTCTATATATAGGAGTCCATGGGGCCACAATGTAATCCTAGTGGGGCCACAATGTAATCCTAGCCGACCTAACAATAATAATTTAAGGGCACAATAATAACAATATGGGGGTTACAAGGGTACAATAATAACAATAAGGGGGTTACACTAACAACAATAAGGGACTATAATAGTGATATAGGGACCTAACATGCCCCTCTCCTTCAAAAAAGAGTTGTCCTCAACGCTTGAGTAGCTCGGGTGCTTCTGTATAAAATTCTCATCCTCCCATGTAGAATCTTCAGTGGGTAAGTTCTTCCACTTGATGAGATACTCTGAAATTGATCGATTCCGTAGCCGTCGAGTTCTTGTTTCCGTGACTGCTTCAGGTTCCAATATGATTTTTCCTTCCTCATCAAGTTCTGGCAATATTGTTTGAACTGGAAGATTTTCACCTATAACCTTCTTTAAGCATGAAACATGGAAAACTGGATGTACTCGCGAAGAAGCAGGAAGCTCCAATTTGTATGCCATAGTACCAATCTTTTGCAACACCTCGTAAGGACCATAGTACTTTGGCGATAATTTATTATCATTCTTAGCTTGCTTGAGGGACATTTGTTTGTATGGTTGTAGCCGTAAAAATACCCAATCTCCTACATCAAAACTTCTCTCACTGCGATGTTGATTTGCCTGTTGTTTCATACGATTTTGTGCCAAATTCAAGTTATCCTTTAAGAGTTGGAGAACTTCTTGCTGATGCTCGATGTGATCTTCCACTACTTGAACCTTCGAATTTTCCCTTAAAGATGATGTGGTGGATGGTGGATGATATCCATAAAGTGCCATAAATGGGGTCATTTTTGCTGCAGTATGGAAGGAAGTGTTATACCACCATTCAGCAAGAGGTAACCACTTGACCCATTGTGTTTGTTTATCAGATACAAAACAACGAAGATAACCTTCCAAACATTTATTTACTATCTCAGTTTGACCATCAGATTGAGGATGATAAGATGAGCTATGAGCTAATTGAGTACCCAAACAAGAAAATAACTCCGTCCAAAAATTTCCAGGAAAAATGGGATCTCTGTCGCTCACAATGACCCTTGGGCTTCCATGTAGCTTTTGAATTCTATCCATAAATGTAGTAGCAACTGTACTTGCTTTAAATGGATGAGGTAATGCACAAAAGTGTGCATACTTGGTAAGTCTATCAACTACCACCATGATGACACTCTTTCCTTCGGACTTAGGTAAACCTGTGATAAAATCCATTGAAATCTCCTCCCAACGTTGACTTGGAATGGATAAAGGTTGTAGAAGACTTGGGGTCTTAATCGTCTCAACTTTATTTTTCTAGCAAACAAAACATTCCTCCACGAAATATTGAATATCCGATTTAAGGCCATCCCAAAAAAATCCTTTCTTCACCCTGTGGTAAGTTTTTAAAAATCCCGAGTGTCCTCCTAAAGGAGAAGTGTGCAATTCCAAAAGAATATTTTGTTTTAATTGGGAATTCTTGCAAATATATAAGCGATCTTTGTACCATAAGGAATCATTTTTCCAACTAAACGTATCATATGTACTAGGATCTTGCTGCAACGAATGAGTGTCCAAACTTCTTCGTCCTTCTTCCATTCATCTCTTACTTCGGTTATCCAATCTGGTTGGATAATAGAAATGACACAAAGCAATGCTTCCACCTCTTCATCCTTTCTTGAGAGTGCATCTGCAACAAAATTTAGCTTCCCTTTTTTGTAGATGATTTCAAAGTCATAACCCAACATCTTTGTGACCCACTTTTGCTACTCTTCCGAAGATAGTCTTTGTTCCAAAAAGTGTTTAAGACTATCATGATTAGTTTTTACCTTGAAGTGTTTTCTCATTAGGTAAGGTCTCCATTTCTTTAGTGCATGTAGTATTGCCAACATTTCCTTCTCATAAATAGCCTTTTGTAAATACTTTCCTTTGATTGAATGACTTTCAAAAGTAATGGGTCTTCCTTCTTGCATTAAAACAACACCAATTCCATTTCCTGAGGCATCACATTCCACAATAAAGGTTTTTGTGAAGTCTAGTGTAGCTAAGACTGGTGCTAGGCACATTGCCTCTTTAAGATTTTAAAACGCCTTAGTTGCTTCAGGAGTCCATGAAAATGCATTTTTCTTCAATAATGTTGTTAGAGGTGCTACTATTCTCTCATAATTCTTAACAAACTTGAGATAATACCCTGTTAACTCGAGAAATCCGCACAAATGCTTTATGGTTGTAGGGACTTTCCATTCCTTAATGGATTTAATTTTGTTAGGGTCTACCTTAACACCCTCGTGAGATACAATATGACCCAGATATTCCACCTCTTGTACTCCAAAGAAACATTTGGATGTTTTTGCATATAGTTTTTTCTCCTGCAATAGTCTGAGCACCCTGTCAACATGTTGAACATGATACTTCCAAGACCTGCTGTAGATTAGCATATCATCAAAAAATACTAGCACAAATTTTCTAAGGAAGGGTTTGAAAATGGAATTCATCAACCCTTGAAATGTAGAAGGTGCATTGGTAAGGCCAAAAGGCATGACCAAAAATTCATAATGATCCTCATGAGTTCGAAATGTTGTTTTTGGAATATCTTCAGTCTTCATTCTAATTTGATGATATCCTAAACGAAGATCCAACTTGGTAAAATAAATTGCTCCATGTAATTCATCCAATAATTCATCAATCACAGTAATGGGAAATTTATCTTTAATAGTGAGCTTATTGATCTCCCTATAATCCAGACACATGTGCCATGATCCATCCTTTTTGTGCACCAATACTACTGGAGCAGAGAAAGAACTTTGACTAGGTTGAATTATACCAGCCCTCTAACATTTCTGCAATCATACGTTCAATTTCACTCTTTTGGACATAAGGATATCTGTAAGGCCGAATGTTTGGAGGAACTCTTCCTGGAATCAAATGAATAGCATGATCATGATCATGAATAGGTGGGAGTCCTTTGGGAGTATCAAACACATTGGAATTATTGTCCAAGACTCTTTGGAGATTTGGAGAAATAGATGATTTTGATGTTGGAACTTCTAGTGAGCATAACTGTGCAATTACGCCTTGTTGTTCTTTCTTCAGAAGCTTTGTCATGACATTAGAGCTTATTATCTTTCCTGGCTTCCCTGTGATACCCCGTAATTCGTTTTCCTTTCCTTCTGAAAAAAATTCAAGAAAAGTTATTGAAAATTAAAAGCTACCATCCCCAAAGATTGTAACATTTGTATTCCTATTACGACATCAGCGCCTCCCATTAGGATGGAAAGCATTGGACTATTCAATACATATTCCCCCATGGATAGCTTGATATTATGGCATTTTCTAGAGCAATTTATAGTTCCTCCATTTGCAACCATCACATGACATTCTGGTGCTGGGTATAGGAAACAATTCAATTCCTTGGCTACCTTACAACAAATAAAATTATGGATACTACCCGAATCAATCAACACTAATACCTTTTTCTTCTTGATATGTCCTTCTATCTTGAGAGTTTGAGGAGTGGTAATTCTTGCCAATGCATTACATGATATGGTCAGACTCACTTCTTCTTCTTCTAGGGTTGCTTCCTGGTGTATATCCTCTTCTTTTGAAGTTTCTTGTTCATTTTCTTCCTCCTCTTCACAATCTATGTGAAATAATTTCTTCTTAGCACACTTATGGCCTTTAGTGTATTTGCTATCACAACTGTAGCAAAGCCCTTTTGCTCTTTTTTCTTCCAATTTTTGTGGTGTCAACCTTGTAGGTTGTGGAAGTGTAGGAGTAGCAACATTTCCATCTTTATAGATGTGAGTGGTAGGCTTCCTTGTCTCCATAATTTTACATTCTATTTTTCTTACCAACCTAAATGCCTTCTCTAATGAATCCGGTTCCCGAACGCGAACTTCATGTTGGATGCTATCCTTTAAAGTCCCTGTTGTCACATAGATTGTCAAGGCACCACGACAACGGCTCAGATTGGGTGTTGTCACTCTTATCCCCAATCTCTCTATTTAAACTGTCTCCTTGCAAGCTAAGGGAGGTAGACCCTATTACAAATGATGATGATAAATCCAAGAGACATAGCTAAAACATCAAATTACTGATAGAAATGAACAGATCTAAATTAGATTTCACGTTTAAGACCAGTGCCTTATGGAGTCAAACAAAATCCCGTTATGCAATTATAAATAAGTAAGTGACGATTAACTGCTGCTTATTAAAACACGATTGATCACAATGATATTCAATGAAAGACACTACAACCATGAAACAATACGATGAAAATGCCAGGATTAGAAAATACAAAAATTTAAAAAAAAATTCAAATTTTCTATAGTCAAATACACTAAATTTTTTTACCTAAAGTTTGACTATGGATCATTTAAATTTTCGAACTGGGTTATAATTGGAATATTTTGTTTTCGGAAATCTTTCAAGTATTTGGCATTCTCATATTATTGCGAGTTCAAGTTATTCATGGTTGTGACATTTTCAATTGAATATCATTGTGATCAATCGTGTTTTAATAAGCAGCAGTTAATCGTCACTTACTTGTTTATAATTACATAGCGAGATCTTGTTTGACTCCATAAGGCACTGGTCTTAAACGTGAAATCTAATTTAGATCTGTGGAATCTCGTTCATTCTATCAAGTATTTGATGTTTTAGTTGTGTCTCCTGGATTTGTCATCCTCATTTATAATAGGGTCTACCTCCCTTAGCTTGCAAGGAGACAACTTAAATAGAGAGATTGGGGATAAGAGTGACAGCCCCCAATCTGAGCTGTTGTCGCGGTGCCTTGACAATCTGTGCGACAACAGTCCCTATGAAGATATCAATCCTGTGTTCCTCTGGAATATCAGTTACCCTTATATTCAATTTTTGGAAGTCCTCAATGTGCTCCGCCACTAAAAACTTTTGTTTGAGATTGATCAATTGGCTAAAGAAGGTGTTGCTCTTTGTATCCTCATAATGTGCTATGATTTCCTTCGTAAAAATTGACCAAGTGACAATTTTTTTATGGGAGCAAAGCCATCGATACCATACGAATGTATTTTGTTCTAAATGTAAAGTTGCAATGCGTACCTTTTGTGTGTTTTTCACATTATTGAGATCAAAATATTGCTTCATCTGTAGTATCCATGTTACGGGATCCTTGCCATCAAATTTCCTCATATCCGTCTTTGGAATATGGTGGTTTTTTAATCCAACATTAGATTTTATGAAATCACGATTAACATTTATTTTGTTCTCATCATGAGTTTACTCTACTATCTTTTCGCCATTAGGAAACATTTCTTGTATCAACTTTGTCAAACCTTTGATGTCTACTTTTAGATCATTCTTCATGTTTTCCATTTTTTCATCGATCTTAGCTTCCATGTCATCCATCTTAGCTTCCATGCCAACTTCCATGCCATCCATCTTAGCTTCCAAACCATTCATCTTATCTTCCACACCTTTCTTCAAACCATCCATCTTAGTTTCCACACCTTTCTTCAAAACTTCCATTTCATTTTTTGTTTCTCTTTGCGATAGCGAAATTTCGTGCACTTGCTCATGGACTTTTGGTATCTCATGTTTCATTTCTTCATCTCCATGAGTCATAGTAGAGCCTTTTGAAGGCTTAATGGGTGTTGAATTCTTTTTAGGAGGCATTTTAGAACCCAATACTGATATCTATGCTCAATAGGCCTTTGGAATAACCTAGAACTGATTTTTCAAACAAGAATTATGAAATTTGAAAAAAAATACACACCTTTTTCTTGATTTTGAGGAGCTCGATATTGAAACTGAATTATCTCTGTGATTTCAGATCTTCAATTTCTGAAATTTAGTCCTGAAGTAGCCCTCTGAAGCTTCTTTTGAATGCTATAGGTCTGACCTGATTTGGATTCTTGAAGACAAAGTTATGCCCAATCTCCTACGATGACCTAATTATGGACTGGTTCAATATAGTGAAATTGTACGACCTGCCACGTGTCACTGTTTCTTCCTTCGAATATGAAATTGATATAGCTAAAACTACAGTTCGTGTACTTGCAGCCAATTTTTACAGCATTCCAATCTGATGCTTAGAGAGAGAGTTATGAAGATTTTCCCACGATCACCTCTTTGAGATGAAATTTGGGAGCTTGCAAAATACCTAACTTCCACATACCATATCTCTAGACCTATTGCGAACCAAGCTCTGACATTTTGCGAAGATATTTCGCTCCCTAAAAATTTCAGCTTCTGAACCTTCATAGAAACAAAGTTATAGCGACAATGCCATGATGACCTGTTTAGGTTAAATTTAGGAGCCTGCAAAAAGACCTAACTTCCATAGATCATATCTCCAAAAATATTGGGAACCAAGCTCTGAAATGTTGCGTCGATGTTCCTCGGGATTTCGGCTTCGCACTCTAAAAATTTCAGCTTCTGAACCTTCGTAGAAAAAAAGTTATAGAAAAAATTCCACGATGACCTGTTTGGGGCAGCAAAACCCTAGAATCCAAAGCTCTGATACCAAATGTTGTGAAACCAACTCCAAAAAGAGAAGAAAAGATATATCAACGCCTTAGAAATAATCCACTTCGATGGGGCAACCTCCAATACATTACATGAATGAACAATTCTTGGATGATACAAATGACAAAACCTCCTCTCTATATATAGGAGTCCATGGGGCCACAATGTAATCCTAGCTGACCTAACAATAATAATGTAAGGGTAAAATAATAACAATATGGGGGTTACATGGGTACAACAATAACAATAAGGGGGTTACACTAACAACAATAAGGGACCATACTAGTAATATAAGGACCTAACAAAAAGTTGCAAGATTCGAAGCAACACCAAAGGAATCCCATGTCATTGTGGTAAAAAGGAATTTTCGATATCTTAAGGGAACAACAGAATATGGACTATAATATCCTAAAAGAAATGGTTTAACCATCGAAGCTTATACCGATGCAGATTTGGCAATAAGTGTCGATCGTAAAATTGCTAGTGGAGAAACCTTCTATCTAGCTGGTCTTGTTTTGTGGTTGAGAAAGAAGCAATCTTCAATCTCATTATCCACAGGCATAATACATAGCAGCATCAACTTGTTGTACCCAAGTCCTCTGGATGAAACAAACTTTACATGATCTTCAAGTGAAGTTTGATGAGCCCATTCCAATGTTATGTGATAACACCAACACCATGAGTATGTCCAAGATTCTTGTGTTGCATTAAAAATTGAAACACATTCTAATCAAGTACCATTTTGTTAGAGAACAATTTTGCGAGAAAAACATCAAGGCTAAATATATTGGGACGAAAGAATAGATTGTTGACATCTTTACCAAATTTTTACCGTGTGTGCAATTTGAGTATATTCGTCAAAAGCTTGGGATTCTCCCAAGTTCCCATTAGGCTATTCCTTTATATAGTGAAGTAGAAAGGGGGAGTTAAGACAAGTTACAAGTCTACAAGAGAGGCAGGTTGTTAGGGGAAGTTACCCTTTTCCATTGATGTCAAAGGGGGAGAGAAAGCATTAGGAAGGCTAGAAGCATGATTTCAGGGGGAGTTATGAATTCAGGGGTAGTACTTGAGTTGCTATCAATGCTAAAGGAGGAGATTGTTGATAGGTGGTTGTCATTGATATCAACCTAAGAAGCATCAAGAGCTACCCCAATCTTCCATGGAAAATTTGACATGGAAATTCATGGAATCTTGTGTCAAGATCCTTCTGAACAGGTTCTCCTCGACGAGATGTTTCCGTTGATATATGGTACGCTCCGTGGTTCTTTCTGGTTTGAGAGAAAACTGAGTTTAAAGTTGAAGACCTAGTTTTGCGGGCTAAAACCCCAAGGGGTAGAGACATGACACCTTATTCACCAACGGTTCTCAATATATGATAGGATTCTCACCATTAACTCACCATGTATAAATTGAATAATTTCAAAAATAAAAAATAATAAATCAATCATTGACTTAATACACTTACACCATGTATAAATTGAATAATTTCAAGAATAAAAAATAATAAATCAATCATTAACTTAATACACTTATGTGTCCCCTACAAACACATTGAAAAAGTGAAAAAAAAGTTAATACATTCTTTCCTAAATATTTAAATAAACAAATAAATAATGATTACTAAATTAAATTAAACTTATTATTAATAAAATATGTTAAAAACATCCTAAAATATATACCTAATAAAGCTAACGTCATCCTTGCTTAGGGCTTAGATAACCATTTAATAATGTTTCATTTTTATTTTTAATAAGATCGTTCAACAAAACACTCAATGCACGAGTCAACATCTAACCGTTTAAGGTTATTTATTATTTAGTTAAGAAAATAATTTTCTCCAACGTCTAACTTAAGAAGCCCCTTCTTAGGTTCTCAACGCTCATCGTTAGAGTCCCTCCTAGGCCTATAAAAAGGGAGTCTCTGCTTCACTTCTTATATTATGGATTTTAACGTATGATCAAGTGAAAACAGATCTGATTTTTTTTCGTCTACCCTTAAGGAGCAGTAACGCATGCATCAACAAGAGGGATAACATTTGTTTATTATTCATTTTGGTCTCTTGGAGGTTTGGTCCTATTACAGGACATCTTGTCACAAGAAAAGCGAAGTTTGGGCAGACTGTTTCAAGTGCATAATTAAGTTTTTCAGGCCTGTTGTAGACTTTCGACATCACATCCAGGGAACATAGATTATTACAGGTATAGAACAACCAAAAATTTAGGACAACGAGGTATAGAAAAACCTTTCTTTTATGTTTTGTGGTTACTCTGAAGTATAATCACAATTTTTTTTGGAAGCAAAGCCACAACCAAATCTTGGATTCAAACCTAGAGTTTGCCCCTTAAATTCAATATTTGTTGATTTCTAAAAGAAACGAGTTCAGGAATGCTTATGGTGGCTTGTTGTAGAACTTAGTCAAGAACAGCAAATATATAAACCATTCTGTTGTATTCTAGTTCTAGGTTTGATTAGGGTTAGATATTAGGGTTATTCAATTTTTTTTTTTAGGTTTGGCTTGTCTGGGTCATCATCCAGTCATCATGCATGTTTGTGGACTGCATTAAATTTGTTTAGGCATGCATTAGTATCAGCATCCAGGACTGTGGAGAGTCATTATCTTAAGGGGTGTGTCAATATTTGCTCATGCATGGTAGGACTTTCTAGGGATATTACATTAGAGTCGGTGAGTGTAGGTTGTCAAAGAGTTGGATAAGTTTTGAGCAATAAGGCACCAAAGTTAGATAAAATTCTTAAAAATTTGGCAAGCTTCAACAATATAAGTAGGTATATTTATTTGTGCTTCATGTATAGTTGCATTGAAATTTGCATTTATATATATCTTGGTGTAAGTAGAATATCTCAAGTATATTGTAGTTCTATTATATTATTGCTACATTAATATTTATTTGCACGCAAAGGTAAGTATTGTTAAGGGGTTATTTGCATTTATTTATTTGGGGCACTGGGACTCACTTGGGTATATTCTCTTACAGGTGCAGACTTGTTTCAAGAGTAGACTTCCATGTCACCTACAACTATAGAAAAAAAAATATGGAAGGGAAACATCATTGAGAGACAAAATTGAAGTACCACAAGCAACCAAGGATTATTAGCGCATCAAGAATAAGAGCAGTCCATCATCATTCCTACAACAAAATTCAAATCATCAACATCAAGGATAATCTGATCAGCAATTGTCATGACTTGTAAGTCTTGTAAGTAGTTTGTCCAAGAGTCAGTGTTATTTGTCAAACATTATACGCCATTGTAAATGGGTCAGTATCCCTTGTAAGGGAGCCCACATTTGTAAGGAATTTGTGTAATTTCCTGGAGTTGAAGAAGGAATTAATTTTTCGGGACAAGGGCTTGTGTTGCTACGGGACAAGGGCTCTTATTTTGTCGGGACAAGGGTTTAGGTCCTAGAGTTGTTGGTCAGTCAAAGAAAATGAATTGAAAAATATCATTGTCCTTGGTATAAGAGTCCACACTTTTATTTTATTTTTGTCTCTATAGGGTGGTAGGGTGATGCTAGGCTGGTGAATGACGTCACCTTCAGGTTGGGGCTTGTAAACACTTCAGGGTAGTGGGGTGGTGCTAGGGTGAGTTGTGGCTCACTTGGGTGTTGGGGCATCCTTTCAACTGACTGCTAATAAAATCAGGGCATCGGGGGGTCCTTCCAGTGGGAGTTGGAGAATAATTCTTTTCTAGAGTTCTAGGAAGTTGCAGCTTTCTTTTCAGTTGGGACTGCAGATTAAAGAACTTATTAGAAAAGTGTTCGGTGGTTTTTGACCTAGAGGGGGTTTTCTATTTTTGCATTGTTGTTTACTGATCTTACTGAACAATAATAATAATAATAATTGAAGATTAACTAATGCTCTGAAAAATATTATTAAAGTGCTTATTGCTAAGAAATACTTATTCACCCCCCCTCTCAGTATTTCCAGCATATATTACGGGTGTCCAAAATAAGGTGCATTATGTGCTACTTGAAATACCAATGTCTTCATATCCCTATGATTTAATAAATATTTTTTTTTCTCCCAAAACAACATCTCATCTTCAACCATATGATAATCACCATATTATGTATATTCCTTTTGTAACGGTTTCTGCTATACTTATTGTTACCATTTAACTCCAAATCACACCCCTGGTTATTGCTCTTAAGTATGATTGAGCTTGATATATTATATCTATATGCCACCTTTGGCTCAAGGCATAGTCCACTAGATTCTCCTTTCCTTTTATATGCCGTAGATTATAGTCATAGTTATGCAGACATTCCACCCAATGTCATTGCCTAACATTCAACTCTGATTGAGTTTGCAAACAATTCAAACTTTCATGGTTTATTTTTAATGGATTTTTTTGCTGACTAAATAATGCCACCATATTTGCAGAGCATGCATTATAGAGAGACATTCCAATCTATGGGTTGGGTGCTCTCTTTCATGGATGTTAAACTTCCTTGATTTACAAGTTAATATTGTTTTATCTTGCATGAGGACTACCATGATACCTTCCTTACATCAAGGAAGCACTATTCAAAGGTGATGTTGACACTATTCCTGTTGGAAATACTGAGAGGGGGGTGAATCAATATTTCTTTTCAATTGTTAATTTAACCAGTTAGATCACTTATATTTAGAACACAAAATGAACAATGATGGAATATATACTTTTATTAATTTCTTCTTTACAATAAGTAAAGTACAATAATGATATAGGGATCGAACCCTAGATGAAGACTCCAATCTTCTAGGCTCCAACCTTGTCAATTTGAGGCACCAACCTCTAGGGTTCCAACCCTATCTTTGGTATTGGCTCCGACCTGCTTTCTTGAGGACTCCAATCCTCTAGGGCTCCAACCCTATCTTCCAAGGCACCGACCTTGTCTCTATGAGGCTCCAACCTCTTGGGCTCCAACCCTCAACTTCACTTCGTCAAAATATGTTTGGTTATTCTTCACGGCTCCCAAAGTCTTCTTCAACGATCACACTTAGTCTCCGCATCACATCAACAATGAAAACATTTTCTTCTTAGAAGGTGTCACCACTACTCTTCATCGTACCCAAACAATTTCTCCAAGTTACTTCATGATGACATAAATAATGCATCATGGTTTCCAATAATGTCCCTAGTAGGCTACTAGATGACTCTCCAAGGTATGCTCAAGATCGGCTCCAACTTCTCTACAAGACTCTAAGGTGAACTTCTATTATTCTTCCAATTGTCTTCAATAATTTCACGCCAGGGTCTTACTCCAAATAGGTTAGCAAGGCTCCAAATATTTTTCTTCAATGATGCTTGCTTGGAGGTGTCTATAGATTTACTTCACAAGATAACTGACTAAGATTCTTTCAAGACACCCTTTAATAGTACTTTAATATGTTTTCTAGAATTGACTCCAATAGTACTTTTCAAGGTTGCCCTCAAATAGTACTTCAATAATCCTTCAATGATTTCTCCTTAATTCTTGCAATAGAGAGCTATGCCACATGTTCTTTGCTAAAGTTTCAATGCACAAGTGTTGAGCCCTTATAGGTCAGCAAGTCGAGCTTCAAGTTCTTTGTCCAATCCTCCAAGTTTTCTCCTTATTACTGGTATGAAATAATATATAAGACTGTCACTACCAAAGGTGTGGAACCACCACATATGGATACTCAAGCCTTCCATAGATGTATTATCACCGAGACTTGCAGCACTATTCTAAACTGGAAGGATGACTGTCTGAGCTTGAAACACTGTAACTTCGATCTTCTGCTGGAGGTTAGGACTGAGGTAATAATGTTGAGCCCTTACATGCTTTGGATCACAGTTTCAAACAACAAATTCGACCTTTTAGATGTGACTGTAATATACTCCAATCTTCCACAACACAGGTCCAAGATTCTGCTGCTGTGACTGGGATTTCACCTTCAATTTGTTACTAAATCTGAGGTCTCGTTCACAACAATGTAAATTGTCCAAAGAAGTTGTTACAGTTCTTGTTCGAGCTAAAGGTATCCACCACAGGGCTGTCAATACAGGGTTGCAACAGGTTCGAGATTATAGAAGTTAATTTTCAGATTTTAACCCAAACAAATAGCTCTTAAGTCCTCCTCTCCTCGCTGTTTTGTTTTTTCAGATGTCCTTCACTGAAATTTTTGTGCTAAAATGTGGTTTCTGAACTCATATTAATACTGTTTTGACGTTAGAATGAATGGACACGTCTTTTTGGAGGTAGGCTGACATGAAGGACAAGGATAGGTCGGCTCACTCCTAAGGTTAATTTTTCTTGACTTAAAAATTCCATATCTCATCAACCGCTGGGAGTTTCAGGGAAAGTAAAGGCTCGTTGGAAAGAGGAAAAAGTCCTCTTTCAGATGGTTTAGGATTGATTGTGATAGGCTACCTCCAAGGTGACAAAATTTATTTTTCTTTATAACTGTCCTTGAATTTTTATGTGCAGAAAGTGATTGGGACAACAAGAGGTCATTAGGCCTTCTTCATTGTTATGACTCCAACTATGTCTTTATATTATATTTCCACTTCATCATGAGGTCCTCCATGTCATCTTATGTCACCAAGTGATTCATCATAGTGTCATCATGTATTCATGTCATAGTGCAGTGATATGGCATAGACAACTTCATCATTAGGAAGGTTCCAAGATAGTAAGATAGTCTTCCAACCATCAAATGAGATCTTCCATGTCAACATAGATTAAGGTCTAGATCATTAAGTGCATGCAACATTAGATCAAGTACTTATTAGTGCTTCCTTCATCAGTGGTTTGACTTCTTTGTGACTTGACATCTAGATCATCGACATCTTCATTGATGGTATCAAACAAGAGTCATGGCATCATCATCTGGAACCAGACATCTCAAGAATGTTGACATCTTAGTCAATGCCATATTGACATCAATGAAAACCTTGATTAACAATATCCCCCTTTGTCATTGATGGAAATATTCTTTCCCTTCCAATATTCTCTCCCCCTTTGACATCAATGACAAATGGGGTGCCAAAATACTCCCCCTATCAAGCTACTTATTTTGTTCATGAATAGTAGTCCTTCATAGGTATATTACTCCCCCTCTCATGGTGCTCTTTCTTCTAGCACTATGGTCCATGATAGATGTGTTTGTATTTCTTCATGTGATGAACCAACTCTCCCCTGCTTGCATAAACTCCCCTAGCTCTTCTTTTTGCTCAAGAAAGAAAGATTGTTGCCTAGTGATTAAGCAGAATACATCTTAACAATTTCATGATTCTCTTCAATGGAGTTACTCCCAAGATATGATCTATCAAGATTGTCCATGTGTGACTCATCATGGATTTCTTCACGGATAGCATCACAAGCTCCCCCTAACAGTATGCATAGTATGCTTTTTGGCAGAGTCTCATCATCAAAACTTGGAATATCATATATGCCAAGGATGCCATCATCAAATCAACAACATGTGTTGTTGGCTTGAGTGTCTAAGAGACTTTCCGATCCAATTTTCTTCCTTCTCCATACTTGTGTAACTTTATTTTCTGGCTTGGTTGTCATGATTTTAGCTTGTTTAGGGATCCAAGTCAAGTTACAATCACGAGAAATATGTCCAATGTTATGGAAATTGAAGCACTCCATCTTGTTCATGAATGAGAGATCATGACTTCTCTTTGCAAAAGTGCTTCTAGAAGATTGACAGGGACCATTATATTTGTCTTTGTGATATGCTCTAAAATCTTTTGCCATGTGCCCAAAATTTGTACAAGAATAACAATAACCAAAAAATATAATTTTGTACCTGGAGGATGGAGATTGCCTTGATGTACTTCTAAAATAACTTTGTCATGGGATCCTCTGCTCAAATTTATTGCCTCTAGCATTATTGACACCATCAACATATCTTCTTGGAGTAGGGTTTCTTCCAATGTCATCTTGACTCTTCTTTCCTTTGCTGGAGCTGGGGGCATCAATATTTCTTCCAAGGTTTTCCACATCCTTGTTGTTTGAAGCATTAGGGATTGCATCATTCTTGTTTGAAGATTCACTTGCATAACCAAGACTCGATTTATTAAGAGGAGATCTTTGGTGACTCAAGATGGAATCTAGGGTTTGGGAGCTCTTTAGGCCTTTTTTCAGATGATCAACTTCCTTTTTAAGGATATCAATTTCTTCTTTCATTTTCTTGCATTCTTCATCCTTCTTTGATAGATCGATCTCCATTTATTCCTTCATCTTGGTTGCTTCACATGATTGGGCCTTGAGAAGATTGATGTCTAATTTTAGTTTGAAGATTTCTTCATCCTTTTCTTCTAGTTGGCATATCATGGTGTTTCTCTCCTTTTCTGCTTCATCAACTTGTCCTTCTATGAATGCCAAAGTTTCCATCACCTTCTCGACTCCTTGTGCTTGTTTCCTTGCTTCTTCTAGTTGAGCTCTAAGAGAAGAGACTTCTTCCTTGTATTGACCAATCTCTGCTTCAAGATTGTTCAGGCTCTTAAGTCTTTGTTCAAGGTGGCTTGAAAAAGTTTCTTCCCTTTTCTTTGCCTTATTCAATTGATTTGTCATAGAGATGACTTATTCATGATGCTTTCTTATGTTTTGATGAAATTCCTCTTAAGTTTGGTAAGCTTCTCATCTCTTTCTTGTACTTGAAGCTTGAAAAAGTCAACTTCCTTCCTTGTCTTGTCTTGGTTACCATCTTGCACTTTCTTCTTAAGTTCCTCATTTTCCTTTCTCAAATTTTTAATCTCTTCCATGGAAGCCATAGGTATATTCAGGAGATCTTCTTCAAAGTCTTCTTTGTTCTCTTCATCTTCTAGGTATTCTTTAGCCTTGTTGTCATCTCTCTTCTCTTCAACTTCCTTGATGGATTCCGGACTTCTTTCTTGTTTTCCATCATCTTCTTGACTAGAGATCATTTTCAACACTCCTTTTGAGTGAAGATCATGAAGTTTGTCCCATATGACTTTTGCTAACGAACTTTTTCCAAAATTGGCCTTCACAAAATTGCCTTCATTGCTTTTGTATTGTACTCCTTGTATTCTTCGTCCATCATGTCATTAGTAATCAGTGATTTCCAAACTTCAATTCCTTGAGTCTTCAATAAATTCCTCATTCTTGCCTCCCATATATCAAAATTTCCATTGAACAATGGAGCCTTCGCAAATTGATTGACTTCAATTTCGATGGTTGAGGAAGACACATCTTTAGGAGGACTGGAGAATTTCTTCCTTGGCTTTGCCATTTGTGTTATAATGATCAACCTTCAAGCTGTTAGGCTTTGAGTGAAGGTAGTTACTCTGATACCAATTTTTGGAAATTATGAGAGGGGGGTGAATCGGTATTTCTTTTCAATTGTTAATTTTACCAGTTAGATCACTTCTATTTAGAACACAAAATGAACAATGATGGAATAAATACTTTTATTAATTTCTTCTTTACAATAAGTAAAGTACAATAATGATATAGGGCTCTAACCCTATATGAAGACTCCAATCTTCCAGGCTCCAACCTGTATTGTGCGAAGCATCGACTTGGTCTTTCCAAGGCTCCAACCTTGTCAATTTGAGGCACCAACCTCTAGGGTTCCAACCCTATCTCTGGTACAGGCTCCGACCTGGTTTCTTGAGGACTCCAATCCTCTAGAGCTCCAATCCTATCTTCCAAGGCACCGACCTTGTCTCTATGAGGCTCCAACCTCTTGGGCTCCAACCCTCAACTTCACTTCGTCAAAATATGTTTGGTTATTCTTCATGGCTCCCAAAGTATTCTTCAATGAACCCTGTCACACTTAGTCTTTGCGTCACATCATCAATGACAACCTTTTATTCTTAGAAGGTGTCACCACTTCTCTTCATCGTACCCAACCAATTTCTCCAAGTTACTTCGTGATGACATCAATAATGCATCATGGTCTCCAAAAATTTCCCCAGTAGGCTACTAGATGACTCTCCAAGGTATGCTCAAGATCAGCTCCAACTTCTCTACAAGACTCTAAGGTGAGCTTTTATTATTCTTCCATTTGTCTTAAATAATCTCACGTCAGGGTCTTACTCCAAATAGGTTGGCAAGGCTCCACAGATTTTTCTTCAATGGAGCTTGCTTGGAGGTGTCTATAGATTTACTTCACAAGATAACTGACTAAGATTATTTCAAGACACCCTTTAATAGTACTTTAATATGTTTTCCAGAATTGACTCCAATAGTGATTTTCAAGGCTGCCCTTAAATAGTACTTCAATAATTCTTCAATGATTGCTCCTTAATTCTTGCAATAGAGAGCTATGCCATAGGTTCTTTGCTAAAGGTTCAATGCATAAGTGTTGAGCCCTTATAGGTCAGAAAACCAAGCTTTAAGTTCTTTTTCCAATCCTCCAAGTCTGCTCCTTATTATTGGTCTGAATAATATAGAAGAATATCACTATCAGAGGTGTGGAACCACCACAGATGGATACCCGAGCCTTCCATAGATGTATTATCACTAAGACTTGCAACACTATTATGAATTGGAAGGATGATTGTCTGAGCTTGAAACACTATAACTTCGGTCTTCTGTTGGAGGTCAGGACTGAGGTAATAATGTTGAGCCCTTACATGCTTTGGATCACAGTTGCAAACAACAAATCTGATCTTGTAGATGTGACTGTAATATACTCCAATCTTCCACAACATAGGTCCAAGATTCTGCTGTTGTGACTGGGATTTCACCTTCAAGTTGTTACTAAATTTGAGGTTTCGTACATAACAATGTAAATTGTCCAAAGAATTTGTTAGAGGTCTTGTCTGAGCTATAAAGGTATCCACCACAACGCTGTCAATACAGGGCTGCAACAGGTCTGAGATTATAGAAGTTAAATTTCAGATTTAAACCCAAACAAATAGCTCTTAAGTCCTCCTCTCCTCGCTGTTATGTTTCTTTTAGATGTTCTTCACCAAAATTTTTGTGCTAAGATGAGGTTTCCGAACTCATATTAATACTGGTTTGATGTTAGAATGAATGGACACGTCTTTTTGGAGGTAGGCCGACATGAAGGACAAGGATAGGTCGGCTCACTACTAAGGTTAATTTTTCTTGACTTGAAAATTCCATATCTCATCAACCGCTGGGAGTTTCAGGGCAAGTAAAGGCTCGCTGGAAAGAGGAAAAATTCCTCTTTCATATGGTCTAGGAATGATTGTGATAGGATGCCTCCAAGGTGACAAAATTTATTTTTCTTTAGAACTATCCTTGAATTTTTATGTGCAGAAAGTGATTGGGACAACAAGAGGTCATTAGGCCTTCTTCATTGTTATGACTCCAACTATGTATTTATATTATATTTACATGCCATCATGAGGTCCTCCATGTCATATTATGTCACCAAGTGAGTCATCATAGTGTCATCATGTATTCATGTCATAGTGCAGTGATATGACATAGACAACTTTATCATTAGGAAGGTTCCAAGATAGTAAGATAGTCTTCCAACCATCAAATGAGATCTTCCATGTCAGCATAGATTAAGGTCTAGATCATTAAGTGCATGCAACATTACATCAAGTACTTCTTAGGGCCTCCTTCATTAGTGGTTTTACTTCTTCATGACTTGACATTTAGATCATCGAAATCTTCATTGATGGTATCAACCAAGAGTCATGGCATCATCATCTGGAACGAGGCATCTCAAGAATGTTAATATCTCAGTCAATGCCATATTGACATCAATGACAACCTTGATTAAAAATTCTTCATTCATAGAATAAACCAATATGTTATCAATAAACACTAACACATAATAATATAAAATTTTGAAAATATCATTCATTAAGCTCATGAATACTAAGGCATTGATTAATACAAAATGAAAGACTAGGAACTTTTAATGTCCATATCTAGTTATAAAAGTGTTTTATATATTAACTTCATCAACTTTGATTTATTGATATCCTAAGCTTAAATACAACTTAAAAAATACCTTCCATTCTTGATTTGATTAAAGGGGTCATCTATCTAGGGTACAAAATACTTATTCTTGATGGTCGCCTTATGCAACATAATGTAATTGATTCACATTTTGATGTTTTGTCCTTCTATTTGACCAAAAACACAAGTACTCCATGTTACCTATAAAATTGTATGTAATGATGAAATCCCTAATCTGGAGAGTTATAATCTGAAGGGAAACCTCTAGGAAAGTTAGATGAAATTAAAGCGTAAAATACTTTTGTATGAAAATTGTAGTTTTTTTTTAATTTACCAATAAAGTTGAATTGATCATTTAAAAGTATGTACGTGCAAAATAAAAAACCGTATGAAAAATACCATAAGAACAAGTTGATAATGAAGTCTACCCTTCCTCGGCTATGTCTCCAACTCCGCTTTAAATGAGTAATTGATCTTTTAAAAATGATGCAAAACACTTCAATTTCTCTCTTACATCAACATTGATATCCAACCTGAAATAAAAAATCTTTATGACCCATCATCTAGGTAGATTTTAAGACTGATGGAATGCTCTTCACATCTGATTCTCACTACAAAAAGGTTTTATGGCCTTTGTTTTTCAAAAATCTGTTGGAAAATGCACCTTAAGACAATTTCTATACATTTTACATCACAACTTGAAGCCATAGTGCAATGGTAAGGCATAAGGTTAATATAGTTGAGTCATGAGTTCAATCCTCAATTGTGCATAATTTTGTGGGATATGCTATGATTTTTAGGATATAACTTTATTTTTGGCATAAATTAATATGTATCCAAATCCACATGAAATATATCGTAATTATTGATTTTTATTTGGCACTTAAGATTCGAGTCTATGTCTAAAACACGATCACAAAACACTAAAATACCCACAACCTACTAGAACTTTGTGTTGAAAAAGTGTAATAGGATGGGTCTTCATATTGACCATGTAATTATGTATTTATGTAAAGAAGAAGACAAAGATAGTAAAATGTATATTGTTGTACTTGCTTCATGGGTTTCATGAGCAATATTTTATTATAGGTTAGATAGACTTCTTCTTGATGTCTATTAGGTTTTTGTCTTCAAGGAATAAATATAATTAGGTTTCATATGTATAAAGAATCTAGTCTAAATTCTCCAAGATCTTGTCCAAGAATCCGTGAAAGAATGGCTAAATTCAGCCCTCCAACCTCACTGAAAGAGAAGTTCATAGGATGTGTTGTAGTCGGCCTATTTGCTAAGAGGAAGTCGGCCTACAACTTGGTGTAAGGTCGGCCTAAATTCATGTCAAAGAACTCTATATATAATCTACACTTGTGGCTTAACTGAACATAAAAAATTATGCGGATTGCTATGAAAAGTGTAGATTTTCTGAGGTGTTTACAGAGATAAAGGTGCGAATTTCTAAAGGACGTGAATAGAGTATCATACACGGTTATTGCATCAATGGATTACAGATGGTGCATCACAAGTCTGGATATATATATATATATATATATATATATATATATATATATATATATATATATATATATATATATATATATGAACCGACTTGATTAACATGAATATCAAAATAAGTGCGGATCAACAAGGAGTCAATCCGGATTTTTTGAGTTAATAATAGTAGAACTAAAGTGTGGACTTAGGTACATAGAATTGACTAAGTCTGGTTTAAAAATGAACAGAAGAATTGGTCACATTTTTGGTTTTGTGATGCAACTGAAGTGCGGTAAAATATGAGAACAGAAGGAAGGTAAATCAGAGATTTACCTTCCTATCTTCATCATACAAAAGGATAGTAATATATCTCGGAGAATAAAAAGGAAGAAGAAATGTTTTTATCATCAAATAATCATGGAAGATAAAGTTAGAGATCGAGTTCTCTAATATTGGTTCAGAATAGTGCAAGTCGGTGCATAAATGAGTGATCAATGTTGGAGGCAGATAAAGAAGTTGTGACAAGGTCTTGGAGGCATTCATAGGTCAAGGGTCTAAGTCTTGGTCATGGTACTTTTCATTTGAATATCTATAAGAAGAATTCGTTTCATGAGATAATTTGGAATGTTGTCTCCCTTTTCCATCTTGATCTTCCTGGTTTATCTTTGAGCGCCAATTTCCTATGATCGCTGCGGTTTTGGAAAAGATTCGTCAAAGCCTTCCACATAGCATATGGTGTGGGTTTCCCATGAAGGCTTGAGACAATGTGGTGTCTTACACCTTCCAATAGAATCCTCCTCGCCTTTTCCACTTTCTTTTTCCATGCATCAAGTAATGCAACATCTATCGAAGTTGGCTTAGGAAGATCACTGTCGATGAATTCCTTCAAGCCATTATCTTCGAGCACCGCCTCCATCCTGTCCTTCCAAGGAATGTAGTTCAAGCTTCCTTCGAGTGCATGCTCTAGCCGCAAGCCATTGAAAGACATTTCAATGTTTACTCAACTATAGCACCAAGAAAATATTTTTGAATATTCGAATTCTTTCCACCAACAAACTCAGCTCCTGCTTCAAAATTGCAATCTTCTGTGCTCCGATACCATGTAGAAATTTTAATACAAATTATGTATTTCTTGGATTCCCCTAATCTAAAAATTATATGCCACTGTTAAATACAAAATCACTTCTACAAAAATATTTGTGGAATTTAAAACACGATCGCCAATTACAATATCAAGAAGAAATATCAATCACACATAACACTGATGTTTTTACTGGGAAAGCATAAAGATAAAAACCCCACTATCATATATTATGTATATATCATGGATCATGAAACAATATCATACAAAAATCTAATCCAAGAGCTCTCAGTACAAATATACATTCGTCTCACACTGTCATACAAAAATTGGCAAATTCATGTGCCAATTTGCTGCCTCTAGAGAGCCTGCCTCCACTATGAAATCCTAGTTGATAGCAATCCATGAATGAATGGAATCCTGCTTGCCTTGACTACGTAATCCTCATGGGCACATCCAATGTGTGTGTGGTTGCATGAGTGCACCCAATAATGTCACAATTGATATTCAAACTCTCCCTTTCACCTACATCTCAACTGGGTCTACACTGGATATGACATGCATTTAGTTAACAGTAGTGAATCTTCAGTTGCATGTGAGACCACTGATTGTGAATTAATTAATAATTAATTCACTGATATCTCACTAGTGTATCTTCAGTTACAACTAGCACAACTGAGTTTAACTCACTTAACTGAGTTAAACTACTTTACAACTCACATAACTACACATCCAACTCTGTTACAACTTTGAATCACTCAGTTACAACTAATTGCACTTGCATGTCCCACCAACCAACCTTTGAACTCAAATTTCCTATAGCTAACTAATTTTCCACTTCACTTAACTATTTCCAAGTGCTCATTGAGAATAGATTATTGTTTATTGTCCAACTATTATTAAGAGATAATAATAGCCGACATGCATCCATAAATAGAACTCGCACATACATCTATAAATAGACCATCATATATAAATAGAATTTTCTCATACATCTATAAATAGACACAATCTATAAATAGAATTTTCTCATGCATCTATAAATAGACTTCCACCTAAAATATCCTAAGGCTCCATCCTAGTGCAGGTGCTTAATTTTCACTAGGATCTTCTTATTGAATCTCAACAACATAAGTAACTCAAGTAAGCTCACAAGGAATTATCAAGAAGAGAATTTGAATTAATCACTAGCCCTCCAAATTCTCAACATGGTATTAGAGCTAAGGTGCTAAAGATAAAGGGCTGTTTGACAAGAAGACACTTAAGGATCAAAATTTATTTTTCTAGAAAGAATCAAAGCAAAAGTCAACGTCTACATTGAAAAGTCAAGTCAGTTTGAAAGGAAATCCTCAAGCCATCTCAAGAAGACTTTCCACCTTATTCAAAGAATCCACACATCGAGGAGGTAATCTTTGACTTCAAAGATTATTGATATTGAAGACATTGCTAGAAGACATATCATTAAACACCATCCAAACTATTGAAGACATCTTCATTATGAAGTAATCCTTGCTCATCAAGGATCCAAGATCACCTACTTTGAAATCAATCTAAGAGGGAGTTCCTGTTATCATCTTCATCATTATCAACAAGGAATATGATAGAATAATAAAAGCATCTACTCAAGTAAGTATCTTTATGACTTCATATGAATCTATCAAAATTTATTCTTTGTAGAGAAAACAACAAATTGGTTAGGGTTTGAAACTTTCCTGCATGGAAGAAAGGGACAATGAAGTCATGCCAAATACATGAAGGGAGATATAAGAGCCCAAAGGATTCTTACAAAATCCATAAAAGAATCTCTCATCTCCGATGTATCAAATATAGAATCATAAAAAGGAATATATGAGAAATTGGTGGAGCTATTCTCTGTGAGTATTGCAGGAGAAGCAATCTCTCTGAGATCAACTACAAAAACTGGGAGAAGTAATGTCTGACATTGAGATGACTACAATGGTGCAAAAATATTTACCGAAAGAATGGAGAGGTTTCACTTCAAGCATATATGGGAGAGAAGAAGCCATGCCATCCAAATTCTAGGTAAGATAGAAGAATAAAGATTGAAAGTAGGATCAAGTGTGGGGAATCAAGCCTTTGCCGCCATGTCTTGGAAGAAAGGAAGATTAAATAAATTTGGTCCTAAAAATACAAAAATAAATGTGGAAAAAGCATGATGCTTTGGATGTAATGATCTTGGGAATTATAAACGAGATTTTCCTAAATTTAGAAAGGAAAAGAAAAAAGGAAGAATCCCATATCTCAGATATAAGAGAATAACCTGATGCAAATAAATCTAAAAAATAAGAAGCGAGGGATCTCCACTATGATTTAGATCATCTTCTCCTTTAAGTGATTTATGTTGGTTGTAAAATAGTTTAATAGGAAGCAGTGTATAATAGAGTATCATCGAAGCATGGCGAGAGCTCTCAATAAAACATCTTCTGGAAAACCTCACTGATGGAAGGCAATTATCAAGATCAAGGGTCATCATGAAAAATAGTGCTGATATTATTCTAATGGATTTCTCTATGAATTCAGTAATTAGAAAGAAATCAGAATGGTTTCATAAAGAATTCCATGCTACAGAATTCTGGGATGTGATGACATATTGATGGAGCAGGCCAAGGGAATGAAACTCTTCCTTCTAGTAGAAATGCTACGAGATGAATTAAATGAAAAAGGTATGAGGTATGTATATATTTATATGCTGACACTAGATGCTGTGAAGTCATGTCATATGGTCGCATGTAATAGACATATATTTAGAAGTATGATCTATAAAGGAGGATCTCTCAGTGAACTGACATATGAAATCAACATAATATATCCTCATGGAATATGAGGTGGTTGTACATGAATGAGGAACTGGAAAATTTGTAGGTTCCTGGGAATGAAGAATGTCCAGAAAGGAGGAGATCATGAAATGCAACCATGTCAAGAGGCAATTATCATCCAGAATCCAAGAATATGTGACTAGGAGATCTCCTGGGAGGATATGTAGACTCTGACAGAAGTCTGATAAAGAAGAAGACCCTTGACAAAACATATCATTAGGACATGTGTCAATCTAAATAAAGGATGTCGATTTCTACAAGAAGATGTCATGGTGAAAGATCATCACTAAGGTAACTTTTGTTTTTAAAAGTTCATATGTATATGTTTATCTGGATGAATTTGTGGAGGGTTGCTAATAATGAGAAAGGATGTATGATCCTTGGAGATGATTCGAAGGAAATAATCATGTAATAATGTTGGAACAGATGAGAAATACTGATGAATCACTTTCTGATGGTTGACATAATTCGTGACTGAAAGTGATGGATGATCTGTGCCCTATGAAGCCAAAGGTTGAAGATTCCTCAATTTCGAAATCCATGACATTGAGGGGGGGAGGAATTCTTCATGAGCAGCTGGGTGTCTCACCATTGCTACTGCAAGGCCCTAGTTGAGAGGGATCCTGGTGGTAAGTTTCTTACTTGGAAGAAACTTGAAGTATGTCCTTCCCGAGTTAAGGAGTAACGTATGTGATTCTCTAATACATGTGTCATGCACTAGACCAGGAATAACGGGCGTAAGTCTTAGTGAAGGTCATGTGGAGAGAATGGATAGATACATCATTCTGGTCTTCACCGAGAAGACAGAATTGAGGATTGGGAAATCATCTGGCATTCGATACTCTTTGAGAATGAGATAGGGAATTCAAGATAAGAGTAGTCAAGGATCGATATTATTTGAGGGATGGATACCCAAGAGAAGAATAGTCCAAGAAGGTCATACCTTGGGAACACCTGGGTGGAGTATGTACCTTGGAGATACAATGACTATGGTGTCTATAAGTCATGTGTCTTGCCATCATTGTGGCCCATTTTTTCGTTGACAGATGGGGCTGTTAGTCAAGGCCTTGCACTAGGAAAACACTGGTTGATATGATGCTATACATATACGATTACCAATTTGATTCTTCTTATGAGATTCTTCAGTTTAAAAGTGACCATGTACTTGTATGAATACTTCCCTAGTTAAGAGGGAGTGTTGAAAAAGTGTAACTAGGATTAGTCTTCATATTTGCTATGTAATTATGTATTTATGTAAATAAGAAGACGAAGATAATAAAACGTATATTTGTTGTACTTGCTTCATGGGTTTCGGGAGAATTTTTTTATTATAGGTTGGATATACTTCTTCTTGATGTCTATTAGGTTTTTGTTTTCTAGGGATAAATATAATTAGGTTTCATATGTATGAAGAATATAGTCTAAGTGCTCCAAGATCTTGTCCAAGAATCTGTGAAAGAATGGCTAAATTCAACCCTCCAACCTCACTGAAAGAGAAGCTCATATGATGTGTTGTAGTCAACCTATTTTCTAAGAGGAATTTAGCCTACAACTTGGTGTAAGGTCGGCCTAAGGTCATGTCAAAGAACACTATATATATACTCTGCACATGCGGCTTAATTGGACACAGAAAAATATGCGGATTTCTCTGAAAAGTGCAGATTTTTTGAGGTCTTTACAAAGATAAAATTGCGAATTTCTAAAGGATGTGTACAGGGTTTCATACATGGTTATCACAACAATGGATTACAGATGGTGCATCACAATTAATTATATATATATATATATATATATATATATATATATATATATATATATATATATGCGAGTTAAGAAGTAATGTACGTTGAACTGACCCGAGTGACATGACTATGACAATAAGTGCAGATTAGCAAGGAGCTAATCTAGATTTTTCTGAGTTAATAACAACAGAAGTGAAGTGTAGACTTAGGTACACAAAATTGACTAAGTCTGGTTTAAATACAAACTAAAGAAGTGATCACAGGTCTGGTTTTGTGATGCAACTGAAGTGCGATCAAATATGAGAATAGAAGGAAGGTAAATCAGAGATTTACCTTGCTATCTTCAACATACAAAAGGACAATAATATATATAAGAGAATAACAAGGAAGAAGAAATGTTTTGATCATCAAAGAATCACAAAATATAAATTTAGAGATCAAGTTCTCTAATATTGGTGCAGATCAATGCAAGTCGGTGCAAAAATGAGTGATCAACATTGGAGGCAGATAAAGAAGTTGTGACAAGGTCTTGGAGGCATTCTTAGGTCAAGGGTCTGAGTCTTGGTCATGGCGCTTGTAATTTGAAGATCTATAAGAAGAATTATTTACGTGTTTTCCTCTCCAAGAGGGAGAGGTTTTTCCCTAGCTCGAAGAGCCTAACTTCGTGTCTTTTGTATTTTAGTAATTGACTTGATGAAAGAATAAACAAGCTAAGTAAGAGAAGACATAAGTAACTCAAGTAAGCTCACAAGTAATTATCACGAAGAGAATTTGAATTAATCACTAGCCCTCCAAATTATCAACACTTTTCACAATGGAAATATTCAGCATTGAAAGCAATTTATTACATAGAGATATGATCCCAAAGCCCGATTATTTTATTACTTCATTAATACAAGAATTATGGGGCTCCCGTATTAGGGATCATGGGCTCTAATCTCTAATACAAGTAGCATACATGGTATACAACTAGAGCTTGCAATCTGTAGCATCATATCTGCAATATATCCAGAATAAATAGACAAGAAAAAATACTTAGCTTACTTGTTGAAGTAGATCATCTAGATCATCCATTTCTACTCTTATTTTCCTTGACACCTGGCAGGTCCTTTCCTCTTATCAACTACTCACAAGGGTTTTTTTGCTCCAAAACACTTGCACATATCAGTGCCGCAAATATTCCTTCTCTCAATGACTATGTTGCTCCAAAGTCACTAAACATAGGGTTTAACATCAACTCTCTTACAATGATGTATGCTTCATCAAAATCACTGTGCATAGGCCTTAACACATATGCCTTCTCACAACTTCATTATCACTGTATATATGATCAATAGAGGTTTTCTTCCTACAATGAATATTCCCCTTATATCACAGTACTTAATCCCTCTACAACTCTATCCACACATTTCACAGATGAAAATACCTCCAAGCATATACTCAATCATCTACACGATTATCAAATATTCATAAGACATCCAAAAAACTGAGGAAATTCGATCCTAGCTATCTATTCCTCTGAGGTTTTTTGACATCTTAATAGTCTTGCAACCTAATCCAATTTATCTCAAATTCTCATATATACCTCAGATAATGTCCTCCAAGACTCAGTTGTATTTCATTAAGGTTACAATCCTCTACATTTTAGCAATCTGAGGCCTTATGGCCATTCTAGGGCTATGACCCTCCTCCCTGCATAGAACAAAACATGGATAAGCCTCTCGGTATGCTTATTAGGGTTTCATACCTTTTACAGGTTGATTTGGGCATCATCCCAAAACACATATCAATATTCATTAGGGTCTATCATACTCGAAATGTCTTGCTACATGTCCTAAACAAGTCATCACATTGATGGTCTTCATTCATGAAATTTTCATTGCTTAGATGCCAGTTGAAGTGCCCTATTGAGCCATCAGTGCACCCCTAGACAACTGTAACTTCTTTGCAGAGAATCTACTCCCATGCAAGGCTACATTGTAGAGGATCTAGGCTCACTTTGGAGTGCGTTAGTCGACTGGGAGAGAATTTTTCATTGGATTCCGGGAATCTTCCCAACCTTTAGTGACTTCTAGAAGTTGTTCCAACTTTCATCTCATCTGATAGCCTCAAATTTGGAACCCATGAAGTCATTAAACGTCTCATCCTCCTATTCCCATGAACAAGGAAACCTCTTCATCCATTTTTAGGAAAGCCATTCAATGACTCATTTATTTCAAACCACCCTCATCTACTTATAAATAGAGCACTGAAAATAGTGCACAAAAGAGGAATAATTTGTGTTAATTAGAGTTATGTTGGTGAGATATTAAATCTTGAAGGTATTGTGCATGTACTATGATGCTGATGGATTGTTGATGCTGGATGTGATGAGGATGGGAATCAAGCTGGATGAGTGAAAATGAATTGATCAACTGGTTGTACTCTTCCTTCTACTTCATAATAAAGACATTTGTTCCTTTCCTAATGCGCGTGTCAATGATGTTATATGTGTATTAATGAGTTTAATCGATTCAATTTTTTTAACTTGAATAGATCCTATTTCCTTTATGTTGTTTTCTGTTTTTTGTTTGACATGGTAGCTATCAATCAAGTGAGTTAAGTTGGATTGAGAGCGACAAAAGTGATGGAGGGAGGCGAGGGAAAGAGAACATATTACAAGTAGGTTTCTCTCCCTTTATCTATTAATTTTAAGGAAAAGGTCAAATATATTTATTTCTGTTGTTCTAAGTGAACCACCCAATTAGGGAAAGCATACTTATTCGTAGGTTTGTATTTCCATGAAAAAAATTGGCGACCATACTGGGGATCAACGAATCATCCTTGGTGGTTTTTTCCTTGTCCATCGACATCTAATAGACTTTTCCTACTTATTTTCAATCATTATAGAGAGTCCTTTGGCACCAATGCATTGTTGGTCTTGACATAGTGCTCTGCATAACACTGCTGGATTAGGGACAATGATCTGCAATGAACTGTCTCCCACTCAGGGGTGCGTTGCCCCTATGACCAACCAAAATCTATCTGTTTTTTCTTTTGCCAATTCATGTCAATGTTTTCTTGTTGAAGTTTTGAGTGAATGAATACCTCCAGAGACCAGTTTTCCTTTACTCTTCTTGCCTCACTTTGGATTTGTTTGATCAATGTTTCTTTGTGTTTTCTTTAACATTGTTGAATAGTTCCAAAGTTCAATTTCACATTTAATCAATTCATTATTTTCGAAAAGATGAATTGTCGTTTCAGTTTTCGTTTCTCTTGAAAGTTTTGAGTGATTGTTTGTGCATTAGTTTATTTTTCGTTCATCTAAACTTAAATAAAACTGAAAAGAAAAACATGCATTTTCATTTAGGGATTGTGAGTGTTGCTTAAGGAATATTTTAGGGAAAAATTTCATTTAGATGTGCCCATTGATGATTGCATGCAATTTGATTGCTCTTTCCCTAGTAGCTAGTTTTTCATTTTCGAAAATAAATTTGAAATGAGTGCTTATCATTCTAATTTCATTCCAGGAATGTTCAATGCATCTCGCAGTGAACTTGAAAGACGAACTGATAATCAAGATCAACAAAAAATTTATCTGAATTTATCTAAGGAAGCATTGTAACATTAACAATAACATTTAGAGGTCTAGGTTAGAAGATGTGTTCCAACATCGTTAAAATAACAGTTGTTGTTAATTGTCTGCAATACATTCCGAGTGTGATACCTCATTCCATGTACGTAAATATATCAGAGCTCATCCACGTATTTTCGGATTATATTAGGCGGTGTTGTAGTACGAAAAGTATAAAAGGAATATCTCACTATGCGGTTTCGCATAAGAAAATGATAACATAGATTGGGCCTCCATGTACCTTCGCGTATATTTGGGAGGACAACTTTAGTTTGTTTACCATCCATAGGTAACTGAGTCAGCCGCCTTGTACCTATGATACATTGAACACAATATTCGAGGGGATTGCCTGCACGTATAATAAGTCCTTGGTTTACTGAGGCAGTATATTGTAGTTCACAGTTGCTAGGTAAACCTTTTGCCTAGTATTACCCTCTTTTTGTTTATTTGTTTTTTTATAAAATCAATCAGCAATCGTGGAAGAATATCACCCCCTTCCCTGTCGTTCACATAGGAAAGCGAATAAACCTTCGTTACCGCAAAAATCTACTCCTAGTAGATGAAGGCATGCTCACCCTACCGAGTCCGGTACCTCTGGAACTCTTGGTGCTACATCATCTGATATGATAGAGACATCTGATACTTTGAGTATCGAGTCTCGAGTCATTTGTATTGATCTCGATTTATCTGCTATTGTCGAGACAAAAATCTCATAGTCACCTGAGGACACTGAAATTCAATCCAGTGAAACAGTGAATCCTGAACCTGAGCTTGTTCAAATGGAAGTTGATCCAGTAGTTGATCTTGAAGTCGAAAAAAAAGAAGTTGTTCAGGTGCAACTATATGATCCTCATCCATCCGCAACTGTTGAGTCTTCCTCTTTACCACAGAGTTTACTGCTTGAAATTTATCTCGGGCCTGACGGTGAGGTTCTTCCACCTGGTTTTATTTCGATAGAAGGATAACTTCAGGAAGAGACAACCCCTTTGATTCCCACTCATTTTGGGCCAAGGCTTCATTTATATCAGTCTTTTCCTCATTTGACCTACTCTACTTCCCTTGATCCTTTTAAATCTCAAGTTCTCGTAGATTTTTTAGAGTATTTTCTGGGTTATTTAACCATGGAAGAGACAAAACCCTAGACTACACCATCTGTTATGGTTGCAACATCATCTACTGTCACTTCGTCTTTGATGTTTTTGATGACACCCGAGGAAAATATTTGTGGTGGTCCATCCGTCCCACTGGGTTACCGGGCTTTAAATGGAACCTACTCTGGTTTCTCCTCTAGTCCATGGACTTCACCCATGTCATAATTTGGAATGATATCTGGTTCATCTATTACGAGTACTAAATGATCTGACCCTCAATATCAAGCTGGTCCATCCAATTACTGTCCATCTTATCCAGTATCTGCTAGATACACATCATATGAAAGTCGGTAAGTGCAATATCCCTATACTCCATGTGATGGGGGGCCACAGATGTTCGGTCCATATAGCAGTACTTTGTCCTATTTAGGTCCATCATATTTTGGAATGCCTATTTTCCAATGGCAGCTTACTTTTGCTGTTCAGCCGCAAACGGTTGTGTATCAATATCAACTAGTTAAACCTATTGCATATGTGCCTACTATGCCTATCATTTCTTCTATGGTTTTTGGTCAGTCTGCACAAGTGGGTCCTTCCACCCCTAACCGTCAAGTTTCAGGTCTATAGACTCCGTCTTCCTAGGTTGATTTTCAAAAACCATCTGTATCGGGAATTTTGCAACCACAGGCTAGTTTACCTTTGTCACAGGCTTCTGCTGGCCTTGTCTATTCACAATCGGGTCAGAATTATCCTGGAGGAAAACCATTTTTCCAGATACCATGGCAACCACAACAACCATTCCCACAGTATCAGGCTTATCCAAGACCTGGTCAACAAACCTACCCCTATCTAGGTTACCAACAACATAATCCATTTTTTGGTATGAAAAGGCCTACTGCTCAGGTGATTCCATCTTATCCTGGTTATTCTCAACCTTAACTTAATCGACAGTTGCCATTTGTTGCAACGTTAGAGTTACTGGATTTAAATCGGCTCACCAATGATCCAATTCATTATTCACCTTGGTGGCCGGTGATTCCACATAAATTACCCTTAGACATTCCTAAATTCAATGGAAATTCTAGAGAAGAACCCTCTACACATGTCATGACTTATCATTTATGGTTTTCATCAAAATCCTTAAATGACGATTTTGTTAGATTGCATATTTTCTAGTGAATGCTTACTGGTTTGACTGAGAGGTGGTACATTGAATTAACACAAGCTTTGTTTGATAACTTTACAACTTTAAACACTACTTTTTTAACCCACTTCCAGTTACCCATCAGATATTAAACTGGAATAGAACTTTTGACCAGCTTCAAATAGACCACTGCTACTCATATATCAGATCATATACATGAGTGGCGTCGTCGTCGTCGAATGGGTAAAAGATTTGTTCCTGATCATCTTTTAGCTGAGTGGTTTATTAAGTCCTTGTTGCCATCTATCATCGAGGATGTGGCCAAAGGCGGTGTTGTCACTGAAGAGCAAGTCATTGCTCGTGCCCAGTATATGGATCTGAGTTACACTTAGTTTAGCATGCTCTACGAAAATATTCCAAACTTGCCGTGACCAAATTTTACTATTACTCTTGCTCCATTTGGTTAGGACATTCATGCCGACGATGGTGTGATTGGTTCTGCTAGTGCTTCGATAGTAAGTCGACTATGTGGTCCTACACTTGCTGTTTCAAATCAAAACTCTACTACATCTGATCCCGTGTCTTCTTCCGAAATCCATGCCGTGTCATCTGACAAAGGAAAAAGTGATAAGCAACCAGGAAATATGAAGAAGGGGAAAGACAAGAAGAAATAAAATTAACCCCCACAGGAAAAATCATCTGATTCATCCAGTTCTTTTTGGAAATCTTTTTACCATTTCTTGATATGTAATGAGGATAATTTTACACGAGATTGTCTTCACAGCTCATAAGTCCCAAAGCTTCTTAAGACTTCTGCCGCATCTGCAGTGTTGAAAAATTCTTTTCTGAACCCAGAAGCACATTTGGTTGCTACGAATCCTACTTCTAGTGGCAAGTGCTTATGCTATCCGCCACGAAGCCCAAAAATGATGTTTTAGCATTGACACGAAGTAAATATTACAGTAATCCATTGTTGTTGTCAAATGGTCAGGCTATAGTTCAACCTACCACTTCGACTTCGACGTCATCTCACTCGGCTATACCAGCTATCCTTCCAGAGTTAACAATAAAGCCACCAATGGGAGTAGTTTAAAATCAACATTCAATCCTTGAGCTCATGAAACTCAAAATTATAATGTAGTAGAAGACCCGGCTTAGTCACCTTCTGCTATGTAAACGCTTGAGGTTCTTCAGAATTGTCCCTCCCAGAAGCAAGATTTGTTGTTCGCGACCGGTGGAATTGATTCGATGGATTCAAATCTTGTAGTATTTAATCACACGGGCTATGTGCCATAATTACCAGCACAGTTAGCATTCTTGATTCAAGTACATGTCCTGAATCACCTCATTCATCGCACTGTCATTAATGAAGGCACATCTACTTGTATCATGTCAATGATTTGCTGGAAGTCACTTGGCTCACTGACTTTGTCAAAATCACCTACGACATTGAAAGCTTTTGACGGTCATACATATAAGCCTTGTGGAATTCTTAGTAACCTGCAAGTAGAACGAGGGGGAAAATCAGTTGCTATTGAAGTTGAGGTCATTGACGGACCCCTTGACTACAACATATTACTTGGAAGACCATGGGTTTATGCTATGGCCGTGGTAGTATCTACTTCCTTTCGTATGATCATATTCCCCCATAAAGGAAGTATCATAGTCGTTGATAAAATCTTGTTCTTCGCCTATGGTTCCCATGAAACTCGAAGCGTTCTATTTTTTCACGGACCCCCACTTTCTCTTCAGAACATTGGTGTAGGACTCTTTAAGGATCCTTTGCTAATGGGCACCTTTTAATTACCGCTGTCTGCGACATCGATAGAAATCACTAATATAGAGACCTACAACATGATATCTTCCACTTCATCTGACGTAAGGAAGATACCCAATGATTCTGAAGTAGTTAGGTTAGGAAAAATTATTCTGCTAAGTCCAATTGAGCTAGCATAGTAATCAATTTTCTTGGCTTATGTGGCCAATCCAAATCCATTGTCACCGACCGTTTGGGTTGATCGTTATTCGTATTTTGGTACTTCTTCTGATCCATTTTCACGCATATTCTTGACTGATGAGAGCATTATGGAGTCCATGATGCTGGAAGAAGAACCATGTGAATCATCACATCAACGATTGCATCTTCCAGACTATAGTGAAGATAATCCATATAAACTATATCACCCTACTGTCGTTGATTTCTTGACGAATTATATTCCTATCCATGCCATCGAATCTGAGCGAAACCCATCAAACATAAAAGAAACAATTTCTATTGATATTTCGACCAAACCTGGTATTGTAGAAAACATTCATGTCGATGCATCTTGTTCTCCATCTAAACTTGACAATTACTGCGCTCTTTTTCATGAATTTCGACATGTATTTTCTTGGTCATATGAATATATGCTAGGAATCAACTCCAGCGTTGTTAAACATGAGATTAAAATGTATCCTGATTTTGAGCCGATATGACAGTGCCCTCATCCCGTTCACCCAAATAAAGTTGTTTCCATTAAAGCAGAGGTTGAAAAACTTTTGTGCACTGGATTCATTTACCCTGTTCCACTTACCGATTGGGTATCTAACATTGTTCCTGTCATGGAGAAACAGGGGAAAATTAGAGTGTGTGTCGATTATTGAGATGTTAATCATGATTTTCTGAAAGTCAACTATCAAAATCCCTTTATCGACCAAATTATTGATGAATGTGTCGGATGTGAAATATTTTCTTTCATGGATGGATTCTCCGGTTGTAATCATATTAATATTCGCCCAGAGGACCAATATAAAATGAATTTTATCTATCCCTGGGGCACATTCTCTTATCACAAGCTCCCTTTTGGTTTAAAGAACGTTGGGGCCACATTCCAGAGGGCAATGAATTATGATTTTCATGACATCAAGCACATAGTTCAACCATATCTGGATGACTTACCTGCACATTCACGGAAATGGGCCGACCACCCGCTACATCTAAGAGCGATATTTTTACGATTCCGTCACTATAAAATATGCCTCAATCGACACAAATGTGTGTTTGGTGTTGGTTTTGGTCATTTTCTTGAATTTTTCATGTCAAAAGATGGAATTCGGCTTGATCCATTCAAGGTCTAGGCTATTATTGATTTTTCTGCTCCTTCCAATTTATAGAGACTCCAAGGGAAGGCTAAATTTCTAAGGAGGTTCATTCCTAACTATGCCGAAATGGCTAAAGGATTTAGCAAACTCTTGAAAAATGGGGTACCCTTCCATTGGGATGAGGTTGCACAAGCTTCCTTTGGTGTTCTTAAATATTCCCTGATCTGAGCATCATTAATCTATCCCCCAAATTATCAGAGTGACTATTTCCTATATCTCACCGCTGCAGATACAACCATCACTATGGTTTTATTCCATGAAGAAGATGGGATTGAACATCTGATATATTATTTGAGTCGTAATCTCAATGATACGAAAGTTAAGTACACATACATTAAGAAGATTGCTTTGGCAGTCGTTCAAGTTGTACAAATATTTCACCATTATATACTACTCCGAAAGACCATTTTCATTGCAGATTTCAACCCTATGACATACATTCTGTCATGTCAATTGCTGGGGGCCAAGTATTTAAAATGGATCTTCATTTTACAGGAGTTTGATTTGCAATTGATAAAATTCAATTCAAAGAAATCTTTGATGTTTTCTGAGCTTATTTGTGACCTTCCTTTGAGTAGTACCAATCCTACTACAGAACCATCACTTCTGGATGAGTCTTTGTTTCTGATCGAGTCATCTGACTTGTGGTATGGAGATTTCATCATCTATCTCCAGACCCAAAATCTTCGACCTAATACCTCTCGCTCGCAATAGTTACATATTCGATACCAAGCCAAAGATTATCTGATCTTCGGCGATACACTTTATCATCGTGGTGTTGATATGATTTTAATTAGGTGCCTCACGCATGAGGAAGCCGAAAAATTTCTAAAATATTTCCATTCTGGTGCATGCGATGGAAATTTGTTTGGCTATGCTACCGTGCAGAATATTCTCTGCGCTGGTTACTTCTGGCCTACCATATTTCGCAACTGCATTATCATGGTTAGAAGTTGTCATGCTTGCTAGATATTTGATCGTAAAACCCACCCGTCGCCAGCACCAATGCATCCTGTCATCACTGTTGGACCATTTTAAAAATGGAGCATTGACTTCATGACATGTAACCCTCGGTCGACTTGGGGGCATGGGTATATTATTGTTGCCATTGAATATTTTACCAAGTGGGCCAACGTGATGCCTACATTCAACAACACAAGACATACATCTACATTGTTCTTTTTTAACCATGTGGTTTCACAGTTTGGTGTATCAAAAGCCACAGTCATAGATCATGGAAACCATTTTCGCAATCACATGATGGATTAGTTGACTACCAAGCTAGGACTGTCACATGATAGTTCTACCCCTTATTATTCACAAGCTAATGGATAAGTTGAAGCTATCAACAAGATTCTTAAATGTATGCTTCAATGCATGATTGGGGTTCATAAACGACACTGGAATTTGATCCTGTACTCAGATTTGTGGGCATATCGAACCTCAGTGAGAAATATGATCAGATTCACTCCCTTTCAACTGGTTTATGGTTTGGAAGCTATCTTACCGATACGATGCAAAATACAATCGTTAAAACTCATGATTGACCTAGTACTTGACACTTCTGAATAATAGGCACGTCTTTTAGATCTCATCCATCTAGATGAAACACGTCGTGAATCCGCATTGGCCAATGAAGCACATAAGAGACGAATTAAGGCGCAATATGATCGTAATGTCAAACCTCACACCTTCTTAGAAGGAGACCTGGAATTGCTTTATGATCAGGAAGCTGATAAGATAGGAATAGGGAAATTTGAACCATTATGGCACGACCCCTACATTGTTAAGCGCATTCTGGCTAAGGGTGCCTACGAGTTCGTAGATTATGATTGGATTCCATTGTCGCAACCTCGAAATGGGTTGTGTCTTAAACGTTACTATGCTTGATTCTGTGTAGTAAATACTGTATTATATGCTTTGATTGTGTGTGTGTAGTAGTGTGCCTTTTAGAGTTTTCATGTGGCTATTTATCTGCTTTGCATTTTTTGCAGATGCCAAAATATTCAGAACCATTTGTTGGATATGACGATGGTTCTAGTCGTGGTACTCAGAATTTTTCCTTTGTAGTATGGGCCATCTTTGCTCCAAGTGGTGAGTTAGTGAGCTTCCAAGGGATTTGTATCAGTTGACCGACCAATAATATTGCTGAGTATAGCGGGTTGATTGAAATACTCTCTGATGCCATTTCACTTGGAATTCACTAAATCATTACAGGTTGGACTCACAACTTGTCGTACTACAACTTACTGACATTTATACTGTCTGAAATACAAAAATTCATCGCATATTACTTAGAGTTTGTCTTTTGGAAAGACATTTTGATTACATTCAATATCAACATATTTCTAGAAACTTTAACACTCTGGTTGATTCACCGACGAATTTTGTGTTAAATAGACATTTTCAACATATGTAAAGATATATTTTCAATTCACACCATACAATTGAATAGGATTTCACATAATCATGTAAAAAAAATGAAAGTAAAATAGATTTGTATCGAGTGTTTTTCAAAATTGTGTCCAATACATGTTAGTCATCTGACCTCAAAATGTATACAAACATATCATAATCTAAGTAAACCTAGTGATGCTTATGATAACAGGTCACTGCTTGCACTATCATGCACAATAGCCTCATCCAACGGCTAGGCATACCAATGGTATGGCGCTGCAGCCTCATAGGTAACTCCTCAATCTAGACATCCCGTATCCCAAGAGTTAATCCCTCCACATGTTGCTGCAACTCAACAAGAGTCTCGGCTAAATCCAAATCCTGTAGGACTTCTCTTCCGACAGTCCTCTATATTGGTTCTCCTGCTTACTGTGCACGAACCACTGGTCAAACAATACCTACATATGCATACATAAAACATCTTTAGTTTAGTTGGAAAAATAAAAAAACACAAAAATATGTAAAAAACCCCAAAAAATAAAAAACATGGTCAACATTTTACCTATAGCACCCCATTGAGTGCCGACTGGTAAAATCAATTTTTGATCTCCGCGAAAATCCATCCCTGCAGATGGATTCTCCTCTATGGAGATATTTTGCCTTTGGAGCCAACTTAAGAATGTAGTGGAAAATGAGATCGATGATTGAACATCATGTCTAGCCATCAACTCGACCCACCGCTGCATCCGTGGATCTCTAGGACCAACTAATCCCAACTTCACATGCTGTGGCTGCATCAATGGAACTCGATCCAAAAGAAAAGTGATCAAAATTGACCCATAATTGAAATTTTTGGTCTTACCATTTTTTACCTTGGTCAGCTGTTATTTCATCTGAAGGAGTACTCCTTCAGCCCATCTGAACACTGTTAGCTCGAGACGATCAAGCGCATACTGCATGTATAATCTATTCGCGAAATGTAGTGTCACGCTGCTAGCTAGCTTTGTGATAGTGAATAGGAGCGTTCACAAAGGCAATCATGCACATTTTTGATATTTATCTTTCCATCTTTACTAGGCTCAGTTGCTGGTCAAAAAAACTGTCGGATGTAGTCCTGCACTATTTCACCTCTACATGAGGAGCCCACAAGGGAAATGGGGGCACCACGTCTCGACAAACCTGTCATAAAGTAAATGTCATAAACCAATATTGGGAGCACTTTGTCCCCAATGTGAAATTCCTGTATTGCTGGGTCCCATGAATGGATCAAGAACTGCAATATTTCCATGTGTTGCCTCATCCCTGACAATCGAAAGTACTTAAGCAACCCACAGTCTCTGAGGGCTCTCACAGTGCCATGATCATTTAGGGCAACCATATCCTGTTATTCATGTTCTCTTTCTCGCCATGTAATCGACATTCTGATCTGATCAAAGTCTAAAATTACACCATAGGCTTAGTTAGGGTCCATTCCATGCAAAAAATTGGGGAAAGTTTTGGCATAAACAAAGATGCAACTTTATGAATTGTGCCCAACGCACCCCTGAATGAGAGACAAAGCATTGCAGAGGAACCAGGCCACTTTCCAGCCTCTCTGCAACGCCCTTTTCGACATTCAAGGGTGCACTGGCCCTAGGGCGTTGTATATTTACCCTAGGGGCCCCAAAAACCTAGAAAATGTGCATGAAACTAAAAAATAATGAAATTAACAAAAAGGGGAAGGTAAGATCTTCTATTTGTTCTGGACGGCATGAGAAGTGATTCACAGAATCTTTCACAATCAACCGTTGAAGTTCAAGTGTAAAGCAAGCTCAAAGCACCGAAATTCAAATGGTAAAAATGACTTGGCAATTTCTTAATTTAATAGTCTGTTTGATTAATTTATGCATATTTAATGAAATTACTATAGTTTTTACCCATTTTTACTATTTTAAACATGTATTGTTAATCCATTTGATGTTTCTTTGAGCAGGTTTGCAGCTGATTATAGTGAGTTAGTCGTGCATAATCTTGAGATGCGATATTGACCACAAAGCACAATTTTATCTCTTTTTTGAGCTATGTTAAACATGAAAAAGGAACTCAAAGCATACTTTTAACCTCTTTTTTCGAGATTTGTTAAACATGAAAATGGAATTCAAAGAACACTTTTATCTCTTTTTCGAGCTTTGTTAAATGGGAAAAAGGAATTCCCCTGGAGTTATCTTTCATCTATTTTCAGACTCTCAAAATATGAAAAGATTGCCAAGCTCTTGTCCTTTCGAGCTCGTTAAAGGAATTGCAACGTCATCTACTTAGTATAAGTTTAACCCTTTTCTGGACTGAGATAGATTATCATTACAAAAAAGGAAAACACTAGTCCAACATGGCTAGGAGGTTCTCTCAGATATTATTTTACGTTTTTTCAGATCTGAGGGACTATTATACGAAAAATAACTTGTGGACTTTTCTTTTATTCCATTTTTCAAACTCTCTAAACATGAAAAAGGATTGAGTTATCACTGTCATTAGACTCATTAAAACATCAAATAATGACAGACTTTTCCATCATGACAAGATCGAGTTTCACCTTCGCTAGACTCATTAAAGCATCAAATAGCGATGGATTCACTTGAAGGGTGGAATTATACATCAAGCATATGTTATCCTCCTCAAGCTTGTTAAAAAAAAAGAGGTACTGGTCAGAAATGATTGGGGAAAATTGGAAAGGGATAAAATACTTTATGGTAGCAAGTCGCTCTTGAACATGGCACTTATTCACTTCATCTCCGTGATTTTTGGGTTGGGTAATCTTCTTGATGGTCTATCATACCTATGGTATATCATACCATCCATCACTTTGGTTTTGGGTCAAATGCTGCCAATTCATTCAATGTCGCCGATATGTTTAAGAGAAGTCACTGAGTTATTCCACATCCTTTGCAATACTCATAAACCTTCATTTCATGACCGCCATGCCTGACATTGCTTCACCAGTCACATTCTGTCTCCAAAATCATTACTCCCGTTTCATGTTGTCGATGAGGGAATATTCAACGCCCTCCTGCGACAAGTCGCTTCTTGTCGACATCAGCTCATCATCCAGGAAGTTGACTTAGAAACAACCTTTTAGTACCTTGGAGCTTGCTTACTTCAACAACATGTTTCTCGCTTCCGACGACAGGTTGAAATCACAGGCCTTCGACCAAAATACTTTGTATGGTGTTCGACATCAAATCATCTATTCACACCATGCAAAATGTACTACAGTACCTTGAGAGCCATTATCATCAACGATGGTTTCTCTCACGTCTGTTAATAGCTTGCATCATTGGCTGGTAATCAGACTCCCATGTTCGACATCAAATCACATATTCTCATGGTTAGAATCGTACTTTAAGCGATTGAGTGAACGAGATAGAAGACCCCAGATCTAGTTTCATCTGTTTGGGCTGCAATTTCAGGAGAAGTACCAAATCATCCGTACGATGGTCATTACTCAGATGGTCATCCTATCGTGGGTCTATATATGTAGACAGTCTATATCTGTAGACGAATTTCCAATGTTATGATAGTTTATGTGCTGAGTATGGGATATGCCTCCCTCAACAATTCATGTACAAGATGAACAAATATCATGATGTAATGTATTGTAATTGATGCAGTTTTCTGTCCGCTTCGGTTCGTCCTCATCAAATCGTAAAGTGAATCACTCAACATTATCATTTTTGACTTCATGATTTAGGGGGCAGCTGTTATAGGTCGATTTGGGCATCATCCCAAAACACAGATTGGTATTCATTAGGGTCTATCATACTCTAAATTGGTTGCTACACGTCCTAAACAAGTCATCACATTGATGCTATTGCTTCATGAAAGTTTCACTACTTAGATGCTAGTTGAAGTGCCCCATTGAGCCATCAAATCACCCCTAGGCAGCTGTAAGTGCTTTATAGAGAATCTACTCCCATGCAAGGCTACGGTTCAGAGGATATAGGCCCACTTTGGAGTGTGTTGATTGACTGGGAGTGAATTGTTCATTGGATTCCAAGAATCTTCCCAACCTCTAATGACTTCTAGAAGTTGTTCCATCTCTCACCTCATCTGATAGCCTCGAATTTGGAACCCGTGAAGTCATTAAACCTCTTATCCTACTATTCCCATGATCAAGGAAACATCTTCATCCATTTTTAGGAAAGCCATTCAATGATTCATTTATGTCAAACCACCCTCATCTACTTATAAATAGAGCACTGAATATAGTGCACAAAAGAGCAAGAATTTGTGTTAAGTAGAGTTATGCTGGTGAGATATCAACTCTTGAAGGTATTGTGCATGTACCGTGATGCTGCCGTATTGTTGATGTTGGATGTGATGAGGATGGGACTCAAGCTGGATGAGTGACAACGAATCGATCCACTAGTTGTACTCTTCCTTATACTTCATAATAAATACATTTTTCTATTCCTAATGCATGTGTCAATGATTTTATATGTGTATTAATGAGTTTAATCGATTCAATTTGTTTAACTTGAATAGATCATATTGCCTTTATGTTGTTTTCTGTCTTTTGTTTGCCATGGCAGGTATCAATCAAGCGAGTTAAGTTGGATTGAGAGAGACGAAAGCGATGGAGGGAGGTGAGGGAAAGAGAACAAATTACAAGTAGGTTTCTCTCCCTTTATCTATTCATTTTAAGGAAAAGGTCAGATATCTTTCTTTTTGTTGTTCTAAGTGAACTACCCACTTAGGGAGAGCATACTTATCCGTAGGTTTGTATTTCCACGAAACAATACTCCTCTATAGAGCCTAAAAAAACTCTCTCTTACACCTATAGCTCCTTTTATAAACACAAAACAAATTCGACTTCTTTCACCTTGAAAAAAACACTTTTCAACTCAGAAAATGTACCAAAGCTTGTTCTCCTTTGAGAATCTGCAATTTCCTTCTTTTCTAATCAACACAATAATGATTTCTATTTTGTATCATGAATCTTCCCTCTTCCCTTTTAATATTTGCACACTTCTTCAAAGATCTCACAGTCCTTATTCTTCATCCTTTAGGCATCGACCTTCATTTACAACATGATTTCTGAGAAGACGTCACGATCAAGGAATCCTAGATTCCCTTAGTTTCCTTCTTCTTATCTCAACTCTAATATCTAGGGATTGATTCATGTTTGTAGATTCTTCTCTTGGTTGTAGCTAAATGTAGCCTCCTTGTAGCATCACTTGGAACCTTTCATCTCTCCTTGAAATTCATAGAACAAGAATAAATGAACCTTAGTAGGGCTCTCTTAGCACAAAAGAGATTACGTATTATCTTGCACTTGATGTTTCGTTAACCTCACCTTAGGCTATTTAAATAATTTTTCTTGGGTCACTTAGGAAACCTTCTAAATCTAGGGTTTCCGCTTCTTTGACCCTTAGAATATTTAATAATTTATTTCTTGGTCAGAAATCCCTTACTTGGGTAAATATACCAACAAACAACTTATTAATAGGTTGTCCTTGTGAAAATTTCTGAATACAAAATTACAAAAACCCTATTGCAGTATCTTGGTTTACTTCTCCTACTTGTGATTAAATTATACAAGTTAAATTTAGAAAATATTTAGAAAATATCAAAGTAAACACAAGTAACAACCTACACACATACAGATCATTTACTGAATATTACACCCATTCCATGAAGTGACATAGATTTTTCGGACAAATGTCCCTGGAGACCCAATGCGGGAAAACCAATGCAACAGATATGAGGGTCTATTATTATTAAACAAATCTTGGCCACCTTAATGGTTAACTCGACAGAGAAAAATTAGATTTGTAGCAATACCTGTTATTTTGGAGACTGAAAACTTGACTTGATCCACACCCTCAAACGAGATTTAAAGGAATCAGCCACTATCTGCCTCCAGAAACCCCAGCGTTGTCGCTGAAGCCCCAACGTCAGCCATGCTAGCGTCTGCACTGGCCCGGAGAGGGATGTGTAACCTCAGACTGGGTGACCCAGTTGCTACGCTTCCTTGGATGGCCTCTGTGTAACTCTGGAGGGTCTCCTGATGGTCAACGCTTCCTTTCTGGGCCTGCATAGCACTTGTGTAGCTATTGAAGCTCTATGTGCTGTGCAACTACTGTGTAGCTGCTGCTGCTGCCCCTACTTCTCTGCGCTGCTCCTGATTGCCACTCCTTTGCCTCTTGCTGACTCTTTGTTGAAATTTGATGACTAAAAAGTTTCCTGCAATCCCAACCCAGTTTTAATTTCACCTTATCACTCCCATTCAGTTAAATTCCCTCTCCCATAAAATTACATTCAACATATAGAATTCAGGAAATGAAATTTTCAGATTAAAACACATGTGACTGTCAACACGTGCTACAACTAAATATAGACATAAAAAGACCAGAAACACATAAAAAATACACACAGATTTTTGGTCAACCTAGACCCAAGCAAAACCCCTTCAATCTTCTCTGGGGAAAACCTGTTAGAGAGCTCTTCAAATTTATTTATCTTTCAAGTTCAAGAAAAATACATTTGAAGACAAAACAAAACAACAAGATACACGTTATATCTTTAGCCCAAAACTCCTTGAAAATCGTGCCCAATTTGCCTCTATTTCCATGCCCACTTGAAGCTGAAACAATACTGTACAGACGTAGACTGTACTGTATGGATTCCATACAAGATTGTATGGATTTTTGTACCGCTGTACAGACTGTACGTAATTTTTCTAAAAAACAACCCTCGAACTACATGCATCTCACAACATTAAATGTTGTTCGAACTGTGCCATCTGCCGTCTTCTATGCCTTGATTTCTGTGCACAACTTTGCCCAGAAATCACTCCTTCAACTTGCTGCAACAAATTTCTCTTTCAGAACTTTTCTCCAGCTTTTAGCCTCCTTTCTCCAATCTGCTCATGAAGAATGAATGGATGCAATCTCTCTTTTCTTTTCCATTTTTTGTTTCCCTAAATGAATTTTGGGCAACCATAAGATCTAATGGCTCAGATTCATTTAGATCAAGGGATGAAAATAAATGTGCATTTAATTCTCACTTTCTATTTTTTAACTCATTCATTAAATAAAGTACCCACATTGTACTTTATGTCTAAAGTCACTTTTCACTTTATAATTTAATATTCACTTTATCACTTATAAAATCACTTTAAATTTATAAAGTCACACTTACGAAAATAATTTTTTTGGACACTTTTCGCTAGGTAGAGACTAACCCATGGGAAACCACTTGTCCAAGGTACATTAAAAATCAACACTGACTCTTATCGAGGAAAGTGTTTCTCACCACACCCATCTTGTACCTGAAATGAACATGCTTGCCTCTTGGCAAGGAATTCATGAGAACATCGACCACCTGCTCATCTGTCGATATATACTCCAACTTCACTGCCCCCTTTTGAACATAGTCCTTGATGAAATGATATCTGACGTCAATGTGTTTTGACCTGTCATGAAACACTGGATTCTCCGTGAGTTTAATGGAACTATGATTATCATAGTGAATAACTGTCAGTCTAAACTCCTGATCAAATAGGCCATACAATAACTTGCGAAGCCAAATGGCCTCATAACTAGCTTGACTAGCGGCCATATACTCAGCCTCAGAAGAGCTAAAAGAAATTGGATTTTTCACAAGAGATTTGAACTCTTTAAAGCGACTGAAGACCTCACCCTTGGACTTCAGGAAATATATCTAATTCCTCCTAGAGTAGTCATCAATGAATATAACATAATACTCATAACCACCCAAGGACACATGAGACATATGGCCACTAACATTTGTATGAATCAAGTCTAGTATACCTGTAGATCTATTATCGCTCACTGGAAATGGTAACTTGGTGTACTTGCCCAAAGCACACCCTCTGCAGACCTCATAATGCTCGACACTAAAATCAGGAACTCCAATAGTGATCTCACTGAGAACTCTCAAAGTTCCTTGATGCATATGCACCATCCTTCGATGCCATAACTCACAGAAGTCTCTACTGCTAGTGGTACTAGTGTGAGTGCTACCAGATGTGCTACTCACCAATGCTCCTACCGACTGAAAACTAAACCTGTATAGTTTCCCAGAGCGTACTCCAATCACTTTGGCCAAAAGTGATGGAATCTCCCCTGTGATGCATCAATACCCGCCCTCTTGAGAAAGTGATGTAAAACCCCTTCTCCTCCATAGAAAACACTGAAATTAAGTTCTTCTTCATCCCCAGAACATACAAAACATCCATGACCTTCAAGGGAGGCAAAGAATCCCTCTCAAAGGTCACAGTCCCAACATCAAAAAATCTCACAGTGCGGTCATCTCCTAGTACAATCTCAATATCAAGTGCCCTCTCTGCAAGCTCTGAAAATAACTCCCGTGCACCTGTCATATGGTGGGAAGCCCAACTCTTTATGTACCACACATCGGATGATGTGCTCCTACTAGATGTAGAAGTGATAAATGAAAAATCCCTGTAAAACTGTGAAGAAAACTACTCCACCTCTGCTGAAGCTGCAATACCCTTCTTCCGCTTGTTTTTCTTCTCAGAACACATAGTAGCATAGTGTCCCATCTTCTGACATGCCAAAAATTTGACTTTTGACATATCTGTATCTTTCTTCTTCTTCTTCTCCTTTCTCCTTAGCCCCATCTAATGAGGCCCTTTCTTGGCCTTCCCTTTTTTCTTCCCCATGGATGTCAAAGCTACATCCTCCTCATCTGCTATCTTCACCCCACCACTGCTAGTATTTTGTATCTCATGCTGCACACAATCATCCCAGAATCTATCCCAATTGGGAAGATTCTCTCTAGAGGTAACAGTATCTCCAAAGACCTCCCAATACTTGGGAAGTCTCGCTATGGCTATCTTGACTAAATCTGTGGGTGAAAATACCTCACCAATAGCAGTCAAATCATCACATACCTGTTTGACCTGCTAAGATAATGAACTACACTTTTAGGCCTTTTCATCTTGATGTTCTTCAATTATCCTTTGAGTACCATCTTCTTACTCTCATTGGTACTCTGATTGAGAGTGGTTAGAGTTGTCCACATCTGATATGCATATGTTTTTCCTCTCACCTGAGGAACCACATGATCCTTCAGAATGTCCATTAAAATCATTTTTTCCTTTTTATTATATTTTTTGAATTCAACAAGTTCATCTGCATCAGTAGGAGGTACAACCTCTTGCCGCATTATGTCCTAAACTGCTACCTCCTCAAACACTGTCTAAATTTTGTCTTTCCAAACGGCATAGTTGGATATCCCATCCAATCTGTCCTCTATCCTTAAGAACATGGCCATGAATGCTGTCCAAAATTTACAAAACCAAGAATAGAGAAATGAACTTTCTAGCACACCTCGCTGTCCCAAAAGTTCAGTGTGTGTGAAATGTCACCTTGCTGTCCCATAATATCAGTTTGCTGTCCAAAAATTCAGTTTTCTGTCGAAACCACTTTTTTCTGTCCCAAACTACTGTCTGCTGTTCAAACTACAATTTTAAGCTTGTAGCTCTGATACCATGTTGAAATTTGATGACTAAAACATTTCTGGCAATCCCAACCCGATCTTAATTTCACCTTATCACTCCCATTCAATTAAATGCCCTTTCCCATAAACTTAAATTTAACATATAGAATTCTAGAAATGAAATTTTCATATTAAAACACATGGGACTATTAACACATGCTGGAAATAAATATGGGCATTAACATACCAGCAACACAAAGAAATAAACATAGATTTTTGGTCAACTTAGACCTAGGAAAAACCCCTTCAATCTTCTCCGAGAAAACCTGTTATAGAGCTCTTCAAATTTATTTATCTTTCAAGTTCAGGAAAAATACATTTGCGGACAAAACAAAAAAACAAGATACAACTTATCTCTTCAGCCCAAAACTCCTTGAAAATCATGCCCACTTTGCCTCAATTTCAGTGCCCACTTGAAGCTGAAACAATACTATACGGAAGCAAACTGTACTGTATGGATTCTATATAGACTGCATGGATTTTCGTATCGCTGTAAAACCTGTAAATATTGTATAGATTGTATGGAGTTTTGTACCATTGTACAACCTGTACGGATTTTGTTTTTCCATTTTTTTTTGCTAAAAAACAACCCTCGAATTGGGTGCATCTCAGAGCATAAAATGTTGTTCGAATTGTGCCTTATGTTGTCTTCTATGCCTTGATTTCTGTGCCCAGATTTTTCCATAAATCACTCCTTCAACTTTCTACAACAAATTTCTCTTTCAGAACTTTTCTCCAGCTCTCAGCCTCCTTTCTCCAACCTGCTCATGAAGAATGAATGAATGAAATCTCTCTTTTCTTTTCCTAAATGACTTTTGGGAAACCCTAAGATCTAATGGCTCAGATTCATTTAGATCAAGGGATGAGAATAAATGTGCATTTAATTCTCACTTTCTATTTTTTAACTCACCCATTAAATAAAGTACCCATATTGTACTTTACGTCTAAAGTCACTTTTCACTTTATAATTTAATATTGAATTTATCACTTGTCACTTTCACTTTATAAATTCACACTTAGGAAAAGAATTATTTTGGACACTTTTCCCTAGGCAGAGACTAACCCATGGGAAACCACTTGTCCAAGGTACATTAAAAATCAGCACTCTTGGATACGGGATGAGATCATCCCCTTAGCCAATACTACCCCTCACTGTAGAAAACCCTTCTGGATATTCTTAGCAAACCCTGCCCTAGAATTCTAGCTCAGTCTCTCAGATATGTCTCCTTGTGTAAGTCTCCAAATGAACCTCAAGCCTTTCTCTTATACCTTTTCGTTGAACACATCAAAACAATGCTTGATCCACGTTACTTAGAACATTTTATCACATGTGTTTAATTAATTCACTTAAATTTTTCTAACTCCCAAAGTTATACTTAGGGTCCTCATTAAAAAAATTAATTATTTTAATATCTCACACATAAGATGAAATTTCTCCAAATGCTTTCTAGGTTTTGGAGGTGATGTATTTGTTAGCCCCTCCACAAAGTTTCAAGACTAGAGCACACCCGATGCTACCCCAATACACAAAATCTCAACACTCCCTCTTAGCACAGAGTGTGCTCTAGTAATACATCCACACCATGTATCACAAGATCTCAGTATTGGTCTCTGCGCTGCTCATGCTTGGCCTGCTGCCCTTCATCCACTGTGCAACTGTTTTCTGTACTGCTACCCATGTCTCTGCCACTGACACTACTACATCTGTACTACAAATCCCTCTCAGATTGCTACATCATGCTGCCCATACCACTGCCACTGCTAACTACTACACCGAAACTCACTTGCTAAGAAGTAATAAACTAAAGGTCCCTTGCCCAAATGTTGAAAAATAAGCTAGGTTGCACCTCATCACTGAAACTCCCTTGGCTGCTGCTTTACATTGTCCTCTTGAAGCCACTATGCTGCTACAAATCTGCACTGCGTGAGAAATGCCTTTCTACATGGCTAAAGTCCCATCAGCCTCTGCGCTGTTGCCTCTATGCTGCTTCTGCCTCTACACTACGCTGCTCCTTCCACAACGTCCCGGTTATACCCTCCACTTCACTGTGATCTCCTACACCCACTAATCCACTTGTCCTGCTACCATCTTAAGGCTCCCATAGCTCGTATGTGATCCAAGAGTTAGTCATACTCAAGGATCCTGCTAGCTCCTTCCGTGTCTACTCTACAGATCCATGTCGCCCCACTTATGTGGCTCATGAGCGCTCATGGATACATCATCATCACTCCCATCTTCCTTTGCTGCTGCAGCCTTGGAATCATAAACTCCTTTGTCCTTCTTCTTAGGACAAGTGTTGGTGAAGTGTCCAAGTTTTCCACAGTTAAAGGAACAGACCTTGGATAGGTCCCTCTTCTTCTTCCCTTGCTGCCTTCATTCCTTCGATGCAATGGATGCATCATCTTCCTCTTCTTTCTTCATCCTGACCATTCTACTGCTGATGTTCTGCCTCTTGGTGATTCTCCTGATCTCCTCTTGGCGGAGGATTGCCCACATGTCTGCCCAGGATGGTAACGTTGCCCTAACCAATATGCTCTAGACAAATGTTTCCCATTCATCCGTGACTGCATTCAGGGTATTCCTTACTAAGATTCCTTCATCCATATTTTCACCCATGGAAATCAGTTGATCCCGTATAGTCTGAAGTCAGAAAATGAAGGGATATATATCCTCACCCTTCTACATCTAGAAAAACCTCATATGATTCTCTAGAAGCAATTTTCTTTGGATGAAGCTTCCATGATACATCATCTCCAAAGTGTTCGACATCTAATTTTCCGTCTTCTTTCCGACAATGTGTGGCATGGCGTGATATTTTACTCTGTCCATAATCAAATGCTTAGCCCGCGCTTGATTTTCCTTGAATTTCTTGAGAGGATCAGGATCTGTAGGCTCAACTAGGAAATTCTTTGCATGGTTCTTGATGTCATACCCATCCAGGACTGATAGGATCCTGGCTCTCAAGATGACGAAGTTGGACACACCATCCAACCTATCCTGATCTCTCAGTCCATGAGAAGCCATTTAGCTCAAATCTGATAGAACAATACTCTTCTCCCTATTTCTGTTGCAATACTCAATAGAGATAATGAATTTGGGTTTCTTGGTGACTTAGAAACCCTATATAGTAGCTGCTCCCTTTGTTAATTGATTTTCCTCCTGGAAATATTTTTCCAAGACAGTCTGATAGTTCTCTTTGATCACCTTTCTGATCGAATCTCATTTTTGTTTGGCTCAGATCTGTTGAGTGATTGTCTTCCTACCGCTCTCTGTTGACTTAGCTAGGCACAATTATTCACCAGTAGAATCTCCACCACACCAGAACTACTGAAGATCTGAAGCATTGCTTCTAGATCTTGGCAACACTGATCCGCAAAAGCAAAAAAACTGGATTGCATCCCTCTGGCTGGCCTATGTGTGAGAAGACTGGCCCAACGCAGCCTACATGCAATGCATGGTATTCTTACGTCCCTCTGGAGGGTGTTGCGCTGTCTCTGCGTCACTTAGATGGGACCGCGTAGCCCCTGAGTATCCCTTTCTGGAACTACGTCCTCCTGGTGTAGAGCTGCCCTTTCTGGATCTGCTACTTCAGCTACTACCCTGTAAAAAATATGTCTTCAGCTGATTTGATAGAGATTCAACTTGATCTGTAATTGCTTTGATACCATGTGAAAATTTCTGAATACAAAATTACAGAAACCCTACTGCAATATCTTGGTTTACTTCTCCTACTTGTGATTAAATTATACAAGTTATTTTCATAAAATATTCAAAAAATATTGAAGTAAACACAACTAACAACCTACACACATACAAATCATTTACTAAATATTACACTCATTCAATAAAGCGACACACATATTTTTCGGAAAAATGTCTCTGGAAAAACCTAATGCGGGAAAATTGGTGTAGCATATATGTGGGTTTATTATTATTAAGTAGAATATGATTACAACAAATCTGGGCACCTTACTGGTTAACTTGATAGAGAAAAAATAGATCTGCAACAATACCTTCTATTTTGGAGACTGAAAACTTGACTGATCCACACCCTCAAATGAGATTTACAAGACTCAACCATTTTCTGTCTCTAGAAACTCCAATGTCGCCCCTAAAGCCCCAACGTCAGCCCTACCCGCCTCTGTGCTACCCTGGAGAGGGTTGCGTAACCCCAGACTGGGTGATGCAGTCTCTACGCTACCCTTGATGGCATCTGCGTAACAGCTGAAGCTCTCTGCGCTGCGCAACTGTTGCTGCCCTTGCTCCTCTGTGCTGCTCCTCTACCTCTTGTTGACTCTTGGATCCGAGATCATATCATCCCCTTAGCCAATACTACCCCTCGCTGCAGAAAGTTCTTCTGGATATTCTTAGCAAACCCTTCCCTAGAATTCCAGCTCAGTCTCTCAGCTCTGCCTCCGTGTGTATGTTTCCAACTAACCCTCAAGCCTTTCTCTTATAATTTTTCGTTGAACAATAAATGGCCGTGATTAATATCTTATCAACGGTTGAGCTTAAAATATTACTTGATCCACATTACTTAGAACATTTCATCACATGTGTTTAATTAATTAATTTTACTTTTTCTAATTCCCTAAGTTAGACTTACGGTCCTCATTAAAAAGATTAATTATTTTAATATCTCACACATAAGATGAATTTTATCCAAACGCTTTCTGGGTTTTGGAGGTGATGTGTTGCTTAGCCCGTCCACAAATTTTTAGGGCTAGATTACGCCCGATGCTACTCCAATACACACAATTTCAATAATCCTTTCTCAGAAATACCTTCCAAGCTACCCAAAATATAACACTCCCTCTTAGTGAGGAAGGTATTTCCTTCATAATTCTAACCCCATTAATTTCCATGCATTCCCATACTGCCTTGCATGAGTCATGACTAGGCCCTTGGTTGCCTTCTAATTACCTCAACGCTCATACATGGGGCTTGATTCACCTTTGAGGCTTCTTCTCTTGGTTGTAGCTAAATTCAGACTCCTTGTAGCATCACTTGGCACCTTTCATCTCTCCTCAAACTTCATAGAACTAGAATAAATAAACCTTACTAGGGCTCTCTTAGCACAAAAGCGATTACATCTTCTCTTGCACTTGATGTTTCATGAACCTCACCTTAGGATATTTAAATAATTTTCCTTGGGCCACTTAGGAAACCTTATAAATATAGGGTTTACGCTTATTTTACCCTCAGAATATTTAATAATTTATTTCTTGGTCCTAAACCCCTTACTTGGGTAAATCTACCAAAAAACAGCTTATTAACAAGTTGTCCCTTCTCAGAAATAACTTCCAAGCTACCCAAAATCTAACACTCCCTCTTAGTGAGGAAGGTATTTCCTTCATAATTCCAGCTCCATGAATTTCCATGCATTCCCATGACCTCCTTGCATGATTCATGGCTTTCCTTGCATAGTCATATCCGTCCATATAAGTGTCACAACTTCTTTTTACTAGGCCTAGCTTTGATTTTCATGATGCATGAATATTCTCGCATGCAAAATGACTTTTCTAGCATGATCCTAACATGTCTTAACATGATCTATTAATTTCCTTGCACCGCCATGAATGATCTTACATGCTTCATGATTTTCCTTACATGGGATGAAAACTTATCGAAATCACTTGAACCTAAAAATTTCAACTTCCATAGGGCGACTGACAATCCTTTATAGTCTCCCTCTGAGTCTACATAACCTTCACTGGCTCACACTACTTCCTTCTCACACTATACTCAACGTGCCTTCACAGTAGATTTGATACCATGTTGATTTTTCTTTGTCACTTTAGATTCAGGTCTATATCTAAAAAACGATCACAAACAAACTGAAATACCCACAACCTACTAGCACTTTTCACAACGGGAATCTTCAGCAATGAAATCAATTTAGTGCACAAAGATATGATCCCAAAGCTTGATTATTTAATTGTTTCATTAATAAAAGAGTTATGGGGCACTCATACCAAGGACCATGACCCTTGATCTCTGATACGACTAGTATATATAGTATACAACTAGGTCTTGCATTCTGCAACTAGTATACACAATATACAACTAGGGCTCACCCACAAGAAATATACAAGAACAAAAAATTAGATTACTTGTTGAAGTAGACCATCTAGATCAACCCTTTCTACACTTATTTTTCTTAACACCTGACATATCCTTTTCCTCCTTCGATTAGATTCTCACAAGGGTTTTGTTGCTCCAAAACACTTGCACACATCAAATCCAATAGTCTTCCTTCTCACAATGACTATGTTACTCAAAAGTCACTGAATATAGGCTTTAACATCAACTCTCTTACAGTTCTATTTTCTTCATCAACATAACTGTACATATGCCTTAACACATCTACCTCTCACATCTTCAATATCAATGTATATAGGCTCAACAAAGGTCTACTTCCTAAAGTGAATCTACCCCTTAGATCATTGTACTTAATCCCTCAACAAATTTATCTATACACATCACAAATGAAAAACCTTCAAGTATATAATCGACAATCATATACACGATTAAAAACTCTTCACAATACATCCACATAACTGAGGAAAGTTGGGCATGGTTGTCCAATCCTTTGATGCTTTTCGGCCTCCTATTAGGTATGTGGTCTAATCAAAGTCAACTCAGATTCCCATCTATACCTTAGATAATATCCTCTAAGACTAGGTTGGATTTCATTAAGGTTATAGTCCTCTATGGATCACCAATATAAGGCCTTACAGCCACTCTACGATTGTGACCATCCTCCCTACATAGAATTAAACATAGATAATCCTTTTGTTCTACTTATTAGGGTTTCAACCTCCTCTCTAGAGCCTAAATAGACTCCCTCTTACATTTCCAACCCCTTGTATACACAAAGAACATATTCAACCCCTTTCTCGGCCTTAACAAAAACACTTTTCAACTTAGAAAATGTACTAAACCTCATTCTCCTTTGAGGATCAGTGGTTTCTTCTTTTCTAATCAACAAAAGAATGATTGTTATGTTATATCATGAATCTTTCCTTGACCCTTTTAATCTCTTCTCACCTATTTAAGGATATTGAGGTCTTCGACATTCATTTCTAGCCTGACTTTTGAGCACATGTCATGACCAAGCATTCCTAGATGCCCTTGACTTCCTTTTACTTACCTCAACCCTTTGATCTATGGCTTGATTAATCTCTGTGGCATCTTATCTTGGTTGAAACTAAATGTAGCCTCCTTGTAGCATCACTTGGAACCTTTCATCCCTCCTCAACCTTCATACGAATATCAAGAATATCTCGGCCTTCCTAGGGATATCTTACCACAAGAGTGATTACATATTCTCTTACACTTGATGTTTCATGAAACTCACCTTATGCTATTTAAATATATTTCCTTGGCTCACTTAGGAAAACTTCTACATCTAGGGTTTTTTCTTCTTTAACCTTTAGAATATTTAATTATTTATTTTTTGGTCCTAAATACCTTACTTAGATAAATCACACAACAAAATTTTTTTTGATGGGTTTTCCTCTCTTAGAAATACCATCCAAGTTACCAAAAATCTAACAGTAACCACCTTTGGCTTATCATGTGAAATATTAACCAACAAAATTTCCAACCTATCAAAATCTTTCAACAAACCAAATCCACCAACCAAGTGCTCGACAAATAATCCTTCTTGAAGGAACATAGGGTAGCCACATGGTAGCCTGTGGTTGGTCCACATGGCATCTTAAGGTTGGCCCACATTGTAGTCCTTGATTAGGTTTGTAGTTGGTCCACATTATGTCACGTGGAAAATTTTAGTTGGCCCAATTGGTGCCACATGATAGTCCATTGTTATTCCACATGGTGTCATGTGGTAGTCTTTTGTTGGTCAACATCATGTTATGTGGCAGTTTCTTATTGGTCCATGTGGTGCCATGTGCAGTCTCTCATTGGTCCATGTGGTCCTATTGTCCTTTGAGATAATTGTGGTCAATAATCATGCCAAAGCATCTGTAATGTTTTGTTGTATTTTGAAATTTTGGAGGACCAATGTATAAGATAACCTTTAGCAAACATTTATTGATTAAATATTTCAGATAATATCAGAAAATATAGGTAAGGGCTGCTTGTTTATCTCATATAGTGATTAAGATTTTGTAAATGGTTAAGTAGACTTATGTAAGAAGATATGATTATCAAATATTCAGATTGAATTCTTTAATTAATCATAAGTTTGAAAACCTTTAAACAATGTCTAAAAGTTCAACAAAATACATTTAACATTATCAAGATGCTGACAATTTATAAATGAAAGGGACTTCCATCAACAAACTGTTTAGTAAATCATTCTTTATATTGATAATAAATTCAGGAGGCATTATAAGATTACTGAAAAACAATTAATCTCACCTGGTTATCTTGATAACAATTAAACATAAGAAGAGACAAAATGTATGAAAATTTGAAAAACTCACATAGAGAACAAAGCTGCATGAGACAAATTCAGAATCCTTCTTCTATTATTGATGATCGAAAAACTTGTACAATTATGCTTATAAAAATTCGGTTATCCAAGTGTACAACCCTTGATAACTCGAAATGAGAGTTATTTATACCGATTTCTAAAATTTTAGAAATATATTAATTGTTTACAATAATAGAATAAAGAAGAATGGACGAAGGAAACATATAGATGAAGTGTCTCTATTTTCTTGGAAGTTGTTGATGACTTGGCCCCTTTTGATGGAAGTTGTTGATGGCTGGACCCTTGAAAATATGTTGTGCTGGCATGCTGTAAAAATCACATTTTTACTTGATAGTCTCACAAATTTTATCCCATTGATCTTGACTTGGGATTTATAAACTCATCATATTTCTGAAGATTTCATCTACCTCTATATACCTGTCGAAAGTAGGCCTCCGAATGAATAAATGTTTGATTTGATGTTGAATGATCAAATCAAACTGTAGAGCTTCTAGGAATGCTTTCCCTGTACCTGTCCTTTGATACCTGCAAATTTTGACTTATCTATTGCAATAGTATATAACTTTTTATAGTAATATTCTAATTTAATCAAATTATCATCTAATCCTACCAATCCTGGAAGTGCTTTATGAATTAAGACATTAAAATTTCTATGAAATATTTGAACAATAGTATTCAAAGCTTCATAGTTGGTTTGCAGTTGGTTGATTAAATTTCTCTTCTATAAAACTTTCTTGATCTGCAAAATTGTTGCAGTTCTGTCCAGTATGTTGATTTCTTCCAACTCTTCTCTATTCTTTGAGTTCAAAACTTTGATCATGTCAGTGTCTTCACTTGTCTTTTTCTTGAGATGCTCTTTTTTCTCTTCTATGGTTGCCTTGCACTTGATGATGAGCTCTTGCTGTTCGAAAATAATTTGTATGGATGGCCATACTTCTGTCATAGAATTGATGATATCTTCCTAAATATTCTACTTGGCTTTAGTCAATGTTCCTGCCATTAAGGATTCACTCTCTAATTATTTTATTTTAAGTCCCAACTGGTGAGTCTTTTGCATTTCCTCTATGTATAAAGTATCATTTTTAATATTATGTGACTCAAGAATTTGAAACTTCTATTGTAACTTCTCATGTGACTGCTTTTGAATAGCTAAATCCTATGCCAATTTTTCTTCATCAGTTGTTGTCAAAGATGATGAAAGCTCTGTACCTATAGAAGATGTTTGAGCTACTGTATTAGGATCAATAGCCACCCGAGTTTTTTATTTCTCTTTCAGTAATTCTTCAATCTATTCTTCCATCTTTCTGATTTTCAAATTTTGATCAATGATTAATTTCAAAATCTCCTCTTTGTTGTATTCATTCTCTGCAATATCCTTTCTCTATGGATCTTCAGTTGAGGATATTTTGAGTTCTTTGCACAGAGAAGAGATGTCTGCATTCTTTGTTTTGATGATTTCCTCAATTTCCTTACAACCTTTTGGATCATACCCAAATTTCACTACAAGGTCCTCCAAAGACTTCAAACTATTGTCTTTGGTCAATGAAGACAACTTTTCAATATTCAGCTGAGATCAAACATTTGATAATGCATCCTTCAGTTTGGAAAGTGACATGGTTGTTATTTTCATTGTTGAAAATAACATCTCCTGAGACTGCCTGTGCATGTCCATTTGATCAATTAGATGGATTTGATTTGCATCAAAAGAGAACACAATATTTTTTTACTCAGCATGAGTCTTTGGAAAAGGAATTGTTGCCTGCAGAAAGGCCATTTGCATCCTTCCTTTCTCACTGTCAGAGACAATGAGGAGCCGGTGCTAGGAAGTTAATGTTTTCTTCCAGAACTTATTATAAACATCATATTTTAGTGCCTCATTCTTATGCTTGATGTCTAAGAATCTGGAGAAAATATTTTGTTCTTCAGAATAACTGGCATCTGAATGCTGGATAATCTCCAGAGGTTCTCTAGTAGGTGATGATGATGGAGGAGTCTCAAGAACACTTGTTGATGTAGAAACTTGATCTCTCTTCCTGGTTTGTGGTTTTGGGCGGAGGGGGTGTGAAACGCTGTGGTGTTGTCATGCTGCGAAATGTGGCAGCCATTAAAACTGCACTTTGGACCCCCCCCCCCCTTGCGTTAATGAGAAACGGTCGGGGGGGGGGGGGGAGAGGGTCACGGCGACCGTATCCGGAGCTAAGAAGATCTGCTATTCAAACTTGTTGGCACATTATCCTTATGATTTGACCCTTTTTGTCGCGTAGTTAGTTTTAGGATAAAATGATATAAGTGTTAATAAATCAAAATTAAATTTTAATAGATCTGACAAGAAAATGTATATAAATGGAAAATATACCCAAGAAATAACACCATAGAAGATAAAACTTCAGATCTTCATTAATATCAAAACCCTTAAAGTAGGGCAACACCATACATTCACTCCTTAAGGAAGGAGATCACTCCACAAGCCATATGATTGCCCATACAATAATCCTTGACATCTCTCAATGGAGAGTCTCTAGCCTCTATATAGGTTTCATACATGAAATACCATGGGTAGTTTCTCAATACCATACATCCAATACAATGGGCTTATCACTTTATTCCCTATCTACATGTGGCCCCCTTTTTTTTTTCTTCTCGTTTAGACTAATCCTAATCTTCCCATCCCACCCACGGGTTTCAAACTGGTGACCTTGCAGAACAGAGTGCCTTAAGAGTGCACCCCATCACTGGCTGCTCTACACCACGTGGGAAAAAGGTAGTGGGCTTGGCCTAGTTTAAACTAACTACTCGTATGACGAGCTACGACCTTGCTCGGGATCGAACACAAGACTGGTCTGTCATTACGAGGCCGACTTTACCACTACACCGCCTCCCCGACCTTTACATGTGGTCCCTTACATAATGTGGGTTAACCACTTTATTTATTAACTATGGCCCAATTATTTATCATTCTTATGTTATTACATCATATTGTTCCCTTGGGTACCTCCCTCTGTACCCTATATTATCCCCCCTAGGTATACTACAACCCCTTTTAAAGAATTTAACAATCATAAATTAATTTCTAATCCTTTAGTAACTTGGTGCATTTAAACAGGAAGCCATAATTTTATTTTTTTTTAAAACTAAAGCATTCATATTTTTTATTTTATTTCTTCCCTAAATTTTTTTATTTTTTCCTTCTTTCTTTAGGGCAATCTATTCTAACATTTTATTCTGACATGGATGCATAAAAACTTATTTTTTCCTAATTTTTTTTATTTTTTTTTATTTTTCATCCATATCCTAACTTAGCATTTTATTTTTCATTTTTTCAACTACCATGCTAACTTATCAAAACCAAATAATGTTACAATATCGGCTCCAGCTGGGGACTACTTCCCCTTGTGGGATACAGAGAATAAAGAGTTCCACGTGCCTTCTCCTCAGGCTATGGAGTCTTTGCTATAGAAAAAAAAGAGAATTGAAATGGTAAAATAAAATGATAATGGACAATGATGATGTGGGATATTATTTAGTACTGTATATAATTTTTCAAAAATCATCCATTAATAGGCAGTGTTGAGAACTTTCCTTCCAAATTTTGTAGCACAAATGTGTTGTTTCCCTTTACCTCTACAAGACTGAGTGGTACAAACCATATATTGTCAAACTTGCCATGCTTGCCTTTGTCTTCTCTCCTAACATCCCATCTTGAGACTAAATCTCCCTCTCTAAAATCTCTTTCCCTAGCATTTCTATCAAAAACACTCTTCATCTTATTCTGATATTTCCTCAATTTGTATTGAATTTAATCTCTATTTTCATTTAATTTGATAATCTGATTTATTCTTCTAGAGAAATCATCAGTAGGTTCTTGTAAAACCTTAAGCACAGGGAAAGCAAAATTTGTAGGAAAAATAACATCTTTGCCATAAACCAGTTGGAATAGAGATTTACCTGTTGAACTTTTGGGAGAAATATTGTTTGCCCAGATTGCATAGATAAGATGACTGTCCCAATTTTATTATGGTCTTCTAAAATTTTCTTGATCACCTTTACTAAGCTCTTGTTAGATGACTTAACAAGACCATTCCCTTGTGGATAATAGGGGGCTGAATGATGCAGTGAAATCTGATACTATGGAAAAATTCAATCATCTTTATGCTACTGAATGCTGTGGCATTGTCACTGACTATTTGTTGTGGACAACCAAATCTAGATAAAATGTTTTCTTCAATAAATTTGATTACAATTGAATCTGTGGCATTTCTAACAGGAATGGCCTCCACCCCCTTGGTAAAATAGTCAGTAGCAATTAAGATCCATCCATGTTGATTACTTGAAGCTGGGTGAATTTATCCTATAAAATCTAGTCCCCATTGAAGAAATGATGCTGAGACAACCACTAGAACTAGTGGAAGAGCTACTAGTTTTTGCTTACCAGAAAACATCTAACATGGAACACAGGCTCTGCCCTTTGCTCCCACTTGTGAAAAAAGAGTGGGCCAATAGAATCCTACCCTTAGTATTTTGTATGTTGTTGCTATCCAAGCATAGTTCCCTCCACATATTCCTGCATGAAACTAATCAATGATTCCTTCAGTCTCTGATTCTGTTAAGAAAAGCAGTATAATGTTAAGAGGATATTTCCAGTAGAAGTTGGCATTAAAGATACAGTTCTTGATGGATTTCAACTTAAGTGTTCTGCACTGGCATTTTGAAAACTCAGATGGACATTCAAAATGGATTAGAAAATGAACAATATCTGCATACCAATCTGACAATACAAAATTATCATCAATGTGAACAGAGACTGTTTGAGTTGAACTATAAGGTTCTTGTGGATTCTCCCTTTCTAGATTTGAAGAAGGTTCTCGTGTATGCTTCTAAGAGACTTCAAAAACATAGTTTATGCCCAACACTTTGCAATTAGATTCAACTAAAAATTTAGCTAAACCCTGTCCCTTTACTAACTTGGTGGTTTTAATGGTGAGGTCAAACTCAATAATTTGAGTTATCCATCTTTCTCTTCTTCCATCAATGTCTGGTTGTGTAAGAACAATTTTTACAGCATTGTTAGGTACATAAGCAATAATGGTAGGATGGAGTACATACATTCTGAAATATTTCAGGGCTTGAACTAAGACATAGGATTTTTCTTCAATGATATCATACTTGAGTTCTACATCTCTCATGACCTTGCTAAAAAATGCTATCGGTTGATCATGATAATATTCATTTTTCTGCAAAATAACAACAACAAGGGTGGTTTTAGAAGCAAAAGAGAACATACTGAAAGGCTCAAAGTAGTTTGGACTGGCTAGGGTGGGAGCTTTAGGAATGGCCCTTTTTATTTGGTCAAATGCATATCTTGCAGGAATGGTCCATTTGACTTCATGGTTCTTTTTGAGCATGTATGTTATGTCTTTAACTATTTCAACATAGTTAGGTATACATCTTCTCAAAAATTTAATCTTCCCTAAAAAGGCTTGTATCTCTTTCTTATTTCTAGGTAATGATAATGATTGAATAACATAGACCCTTTTGGGATCAATTACTACTCCATCCTTTGAAATGATATGGCCTAGTAATTTTCCCTCTTTGATGGAAAACAAGGACTTCTTGGGATTTAGAGATATTCCAAACCTTCTGCACCTGTCAAACACCTTCATCAAGTGTTTTAAATTGTTTTGATCTGATTCAGAAAAAAATATTTAAATCATCAAGATAAATAACAAAAAAATTGTTTACCTTCCCAAAAAAGGCTAAGTCCATGGCTCTTTGGAATGTTGCTCCTGCATTTGATAGGCTAAAAGACGTCCTGGCATACATAAATACTCCCCAGGGTGTAGTAAAGGCCATCTTCTCTCTGTCTTCTGAATTCACCAATATCTGATTATAACTAGAGAAGCCATCAAGAATAGAGTCTACTAGCACCTGACACCCTTTGGAGTAACTGATCCATGTTTGGAAGTGGATAGTTATCTTTCAAAGATGCTCTATTAAGGTTTCTAAAATCCACACAGAGTCTAATTTTACCATTCTTTTTTCTGGCAGGGACTAAATTTGCAACCCAATTAGAGTATCTTAAAGGGATAATTATCTGGGCATCTAAAATATTTTTAAGTTCTTTTTCTATGGTGGGAAGCAGAACTGAATTCATTCTTCTTAGCTTTTGCTGATAGGGTTTTGCTTCTGGTTTTAGTGGAATTTTATGCTCTATTAAGGATGTGTCCTAAGTTTTTAGATCAGCATAAGACTAGGCAAAAACATCTTTGTAATTATTAAAAAGTTTGATATATCTAGATTTAATTTTAGGAGTTAAATATGCACACAGTTTAATATTTTTAATCTCTTCATCAGTGCTAATGTTAGTGTCTTCAATGTCATCTTTTGGAAAATAAAGAATAGCTTTTTGGGAACATCATTTTGATCAAACAATTTTTCTAAAGGAACAAGTCCTTTGGGAATGAAATGATTTGACAATTATATAATATCATGATCAACTACCTTTGAATTTAGATCTGGATTTTCCTTGTCTCTAGTAGCTTCATTTACACCTGAGTTATCTTCTTCAATTTGTAATACATAAAATTCATCAATAACTTGAAGAAAGGATTTTAATTGTTCATCATTTTCAAATGCTTTATATTGTATGGAATTGATGGCCTATATTTGATTTGAATTTGGTATTGTATCTGAAATTGACCTAGAATCTTGAAAGAACTATCAGAAACAACTAATGAATCTCCATGAATGTTTTCATCTCTAGGAATAAAAGTGATATTGAAAGAATTAAAGGAATTTTCAATGGTGTCCCAAATTTCATTTTTGTAAGACCTAAGCCTAGGATGCTTTGTTTAACAAAGATTCCTAACCCGTCTCACTATAAGTTTTGAATCAGTAAAGACACTCAAATTTTGGACCTTTAAACTTTTAGCAAGCTGTAATCCTAGAACAAAAGCTTCATATTTAGCAACGTTATTTGTGACCTCAGAATCTAACTTACATGATTGAGTGATATTTTATTTATTAGCTGAAATCAAAATAACTCCTACTCCAGCTCCATCTTTGGTGCAAGATCCATCAAAGAATAATTTCCAAATTTCAGTTTGAACAGATTTAGGGGTTTCAACTACATCCTCAATCTTGTGTTGAGAAATTTGTGAAATATCTGATGATAGTTGAAAACAACTAAAGTCCTGGTCAACTGCATTAGTGGGGTGATTTCTAGCCTGATAAGCTTTGAAAATAGTGTTTAAGAATCTAACTTCCCTATATAACCTAAGGCTTTCTCCACCATATATAGGTATAGTGGCAAAAGACACATCCATTTGAAGACTCCCTCCTAATTTGGCACAACATGACCTTGATAAAAGCATTCCAAATTTAGGGGGAATATCAATGACAACTATGTCTAATACAACACTTTTGACTGGTATTTGATGTAAAGTGACCACTAGGTCTTTTATAAGTTTGAAACATTACACCCTTTTAGAGTCAAAGGTATATAAGTTGTCATAGGTTCGAGTGATATCCAAATTAAGTTGTTCCATAATGACCTTAGGCATTAAGTTGTGTGAAGCTCCAAAATCCAACTTACAATTGTACAACAAGGAGTCATGCACTTTCAAAGTCACATAAAAATGTGGTATGGATTCATCAATTATATCAAAACTAGGAACAAAGGCTATGATGGGTCTTTCATTTAGTAGATTAATAATATCCCCTTCAACATCCACACTAGAATTTTGGATCCATTTTTCAACTTGAATCTTAAATCCTGGGTTTTTAGAAAGTTATGAAAGTGGAATAGGAATTTTAACTTTTTCTAACTCTTTTTCCACATTAAAAGTAGTCAATATAGTTTTATCAATTTGAGAAGAATCACTTGACTGATTTAGAGGTTGAATAGAAGTAGTTTGAGTTTCAGCAGTTTTTACTTGAGGCTCAATTAGTACAGGATTTTTTGGAGGTCTACCAGGACCAGCTCTAGGTCTTAATTCATACCTTTTATTGAGTTCTGCAATAAAAAAATCAGAAAAAACTTGATATTTAGAAACCTGAGAAGTATCTTGGTCTTTTTGAGGGATTTGAATTTGAGAAATAGGAACAATGTCAGTTTGAAGAGATGTATGATATATTTTATTAATATCTTCAGTGAAAGATAAAGTATTGTCATCAGGTTGTTGATCATCAATCAACAATGGTGTGGGTACTTGTTGATCATTATGTGGTCTCTGAAGAATTTGTAATGAAGGAGACTTTTTATACTAACCTTGGACCTGTGTTTAGGGTCTAGAAACAATTTGTTGGACTGATTTAGGTTGGGTTTCAATCTTTTAAATCCTATTTGATAGATTTCTAAGAAGCGATGTGATTTCATCTATTTTTTCATCGTCACTTTTAGATTTAGAGGAAGAATAAGCTTCCTGATTTGATTTTAATTTCTTTTGGGATTTTTCAGCTTTAAATTTTAGCTTGGCTGATGCAGACCTATTTGATTCAACCTCTATAGCATTTTTTTGCATGTCCTCTAAGGTTCAGGATGTTCTCTCTCTCAACATGACATCAAAGTCATCTTCAAAGGATTTTTAAAATCTAACCTTAGCTATTGCTACAGGAGGTTTACAATCAGGAGAAATCTTGTGGTAAAGCTTATTAATTTTTTTGATGAAATAAAAAACTGGTTCTCCATAATTTCTTTTTAGTTCTTCAAATTCAGTTAAGAAATACACAGGGTCCTTTCACTCCCCATTGATTTTTAAAGATATTAGTTAATTCTTGCCAGGATCTAATGGAATTAACTGGTAATTGCCTAAACCAAATCCTGACATTTCCTTCTAGGTATTGCACAAACAATCTCATATAAACATTTTCATGTTCTATGCTCATGTTATCAGCAAAATCCAAAAATGCTGCCAGATGGTCTTCAACTCATAAACCGGTTTCTCCATTAAATCTAGGAAGATGTTTTAGATATCCTGGAGGAAAATCATTGAGGATAGCAGGAAGTAAGAGAGGAGCATATCTTTCTTGTACAATTTGTCTAAAACCAACCATACTTGAAGACGTAGATGTTGAGGAATGAGTATTAGTAGTTGAAGAAGAATAAGTAGAGTTTGTAGGTGAAGATGGAGAGGTAGGAGGTGAGAAATGAGGTGGAGAACGAGGAGGAGAATGAAATGTGATGGAAGTCCTTTTTTGGGACCTTAAAGGAGTTTGAATAACCAAATTTTGAACCTCTTCTTCTCCTTCTTTGTGTTAAAATAAAGGGTTAGAATAAAGATAAAAGCGATATTCTTGTTGGTATGAAGTAGAAGGTGTAAAATATGTAACAGGGGAAATGAAATCAGTAGGTTTGAATCTAGGTACGTTTAGATCCAAATACTATTATGATACAGGAGATTCAGAAGGTTCCTCAGGTAATTTATATAACTCTAAAGAATGGACTAACAAGGCTGATTGAAAATCCACTCCTTTAGATACTAAATCATGGACTCTCTGAGGTATATCTTCTGATTCTAAAGGTATAGGTCCAAATCTGAAAGGATCAGGAATTATATTGATCTCCTTTTGAGGGGTAGAGGAAGGGTTTTGATGCCTTCTTCTAGAAGAAGCTCATCTTACCAGTTTCTCTGGATCTGATAAGGGTAGGAAAATTTCAAAATCAGATCAAGGTTTGGTATGCTTTGAAGGGATAGTTTGGTGATAGTGGAGTCGCGAGGGGAGAAATTTTGACCTAACTAAACCTTTAGTCGCCTTTAAAGGAACAGGATTTTATCGTTGTCCCAGGGAAATAAAATCAAATCTATTCCCCGAAAACGATGCCAAATTGATGTTGTCCATTGAGATAATTGTGGTCAATAATCATGCCAAAGCATCTATAATGTTTTATTGTATTTTGAAATTTTGGAGGACCAATGTATAAGATAACTTTTAACAAACAATTACTGATTAAATCTTTCATATAATATCAGAAAATATAGGTAAGGGCCTCTTGTTTATATCATACAGTGGTTAAGATTTTGTAAATGGTTAAGTAGACTTATGTAAGAAGATATGATTATCAAATATTCAGATTGAATTATTTAATTAATCATAAGATGGAAAACCTTTAAAAAATGTCTAAAATTTCAACAAAATACATTTAATATTATCAAGATGCTGACAATTTATAAATGAAAGGGACTTACATCAGCAAAATGTTTAGTAAATAATTCTTTATATTGATAATAAATTTAGGAGGAATTATAAGATTATTGAAAATATTACTGAAACAAAGTTAATCTCACCTGGTTATCTTGATAAAAATTAAACATATCAAGAGACAAAATGTATGAAAACTTGAAAAACTCACAGAGAGAACAAATCTATATGAGACAAATTCAGAATCCTTCTTTTATTATTGATGATCAATTTTTTTTTACAATTATGCTTACAAAAATTCGCTTATCCAAGGGTACAACCCTTGATAACTCGAAATGAGATTTATTTATACTAATTTGTAAAACTTTAGAAATATTTAAACTGTTTACAATAATAGAATATAGAAGAATAGAAGAAGGAAACAGATAGATGAAGTGTCTCTGTTTTCTTGGAAGTTGTTGATGAATTGGCCCCTTTTGATGGAAATTGTTGATGACTGGACCCTGGGAAATCTGTTGTGCTGGCATGCTATAAAAATCACATTTTTACTCGATGGTCTCACAAAATTTATCCTATTGATCTTGCCTTGGGATTTATACGCTCATCATCTTTCTGAAGATTTCATATACCTCTGTATACCTGTCGAAAGTAGGCCTCTGAATGAATAAATGTTTGTTTTGATGTTGAATGATCAAATCAAATTTCAGAGCTTCTAGGATTGCTTTCCCTGTAACTTGTCCTTTGATAAGTGCAAATTTTGACTTATCTATTGTAATAGTATATAAATTTTTACAGTAATCTTCTAATTTAATCAACTTATCATCTAATCCTACCAATCCTAGCAGTCCTTTATGATTTAAGGCATTAATTTTTGTATGAAATATTTGAACAACAGTATTCAAAGCTTCACATTTGGTTTGCAGTTAGATGATTACTGTCAAAATTTATTGATCTCCAAAATTGTTGTAGTTCTGTCCAGTATGTTGATTTATTCCAACTCTTCTCCGTTATTTGAGTTAAAAAATTTGATCATGTCAGTGGCTTCACTTGGATTTTTCTTGAGATGCTCTTTCTGCTCTTCTATGGCTGCCTTGCACTTGGTGATGAGATCTTGCTATTCGAAAATAATATGTATGGATGGCCATACCTCTGTTGTTGACTTGATGATATCTTCCCAAATATTCTTCTTGGCTTCAATCAATGTTCCTTCCATTAAGGATTCACTCTCTAATTATTTTATTTTAAGTCCCAACTGGTTAGTATTTTTCATTTCCTCTATGTATAAAGTATCATTTTTAGTATTTCGTGACTCAAGAATTTGAAACTTCTGCAAAAACTTCTCATGTGCCAGCTTCTGAATAGCTAAATCCTGTGCCAATTTTGCTACATCAATTGTCAAAGATGATGAAATCTCTGTACCTGCAGAAGATGTTTGAGCTACTATATTAGGATCAATAACCACCTGAGTTTCTGATTTCTCTTTCAGTAATTCTTCAATCTATTCTTCCATCTTTCTAATTTGCAAATTTTGATTAATGATCAATTTCAACATCTCATCTTTGTTGTATTCATTATCTGAAATCTCCTGTGTCTGTGGATCTTTAGTTGAGGGTAGTTTGAGTTGTTTGCAGAGATCAGAGATGTTTGCATTCTTATTTTTGATGATTTCCTCAATTGCCTTGCAGTCTTTTGGATCATACCCAACTTTCACTACAAGGTCCTCCAAAGACTTCAATTTGTTGTCTTTGGCCAATGAAGACACCTTTTAAATCTTCAGATGAGATTGAACATTAGATAATAAAACCTTCATTTTGGAAAGTGACATGGTTGTTGTTGTCATTGTTGAAAATAACATCTCCCCAGACTGTTTGTGCATTTCCATCTGATCAATTGGATGAATATGATTTGCATAAAAAGAGAACACCGTCTTTTTACACTCAGCATGAGTCTTTGGAAAATGAACTGTTGCCTGAAGAAAGGCCATTTGCATCCTTCCTTTCTCACTGTCAAAGGCAATGAGGAGCCTGTGCTGGGAAGTTGATGTTTGCTTCTAGAACTAACTATAGACATTAGATTTTAATGCCTCATTCTATGCTTGATGTCTAAGAATCCGGAGAAAATATTTTTTTCTTTAGAATAACTAGCATCTAAATGCTGGATAATCTCAAGAGGTTCTCTAGTAGGTGATGATGATGGATGAGTCTTAGGAACACTTGTTGATGTAGAAACTTGAGTCTCTGCCAAATCTATAATATCTGGTTGTTCTCCCTCTGAAAGTAAGGTGGAAGCAAGCTTTGGCTTTTTTTGCTGCAAAATAAATTCCTTCAAGCTTTCTTTGGCATGTGGAGGTTCTTCTCTGACTCTCTTCTACTGCTTACTGTCAGGAACTGGGGTTTGTACTGATGAGCTCCATCATTAAACATATTTGGGGGGGTTAATAGTCACCTTTTTGCCTTCTTAGATCTCTTTTTCTTGCATTTTTATTATTATTTGGGTTTATGATGCTAGTATAGGTGGTGATCAAGGCTAACATAATTTGAGTGCCTAATATAAGGTTGAGTGCAGAAAACCATGATTTATTAAGCATTTTTATAAATATTTTATCACAAAGACTTGGAGGAGATAGCAAAGATAAATTATAGGAGGATTGTCCACCCTAAAAGGCAGCCGAAGGATCCCAAATATTCTCTCTAGCAATTCGAATTCCACAAGCAGCCAAAGGATCCCCTAGGATTCTCTCCAGCAATTCGAATTCTAGAGGCAGCCGAGTCACTCAAAGAGGAGAGCACTCAATCTTGGTTTACTTAGAGTCCAGTGGACTCAATCACCATTTTCTAGGGAGTTGTTAGTAGATGCCCTATAGAATAAATAGAGCAGAGCTAGAGCTAGGAAGAGTTAGTCTATCCTAGTCTCGATTCCATTTAACGTTTACCTTAACACTTATCTCCCATTCCTTGCGATTGCGATATTTTGGAATTGCAATCGCACTTTGCACTGATTAACTTATACCGTTAACACTCACTGCTCATTATTTGCGATTGTGAAATCGCAAATCGCAACCCTTAAGCTTTTTCCACTGCTACGTCATCCCCATCACACAACGCATCCCGCTGAAATTACCACATCACAAATCACATTTCGAAGAAATTATCACATCGCAAATCGCCACCCGCAACTTTTACCGTAGTGCAAATCACACTTTTCACATTTTAGTTTATTCCCATTAATCCTTACCATTATCCTTGTAAACTTGCGATATTGTGATTCGCGACCCACCATGTCACTCTTCGCACTTCGCATTGTGCTCCATTTATTTTATTCCCATTAATCCTTACCACTATCCTTGTAAACTTGTGATATTGCGATATGCGACCTGCCACATCATTGTTCACACTACAACATTTAGTTTATTCCCGTTAATCCTTACCGCTATCCTTGTAAACTTGCGATATTGCGATTCGCGACTCGCCGCGTCACTCTTTGCACTTCGCATTGCACACCATTTAGTTCATTATATTAAGTATTTATTGCCATCCATTTAAACTTGTGAAGTCATGATTGTGACATCGCACATCCCAACTTTTGCTATCCATCACATTTCTGAGTTCTTCCCGCTCCGAAGCCATTTCTCATGTTATAAAAAGGTTTCCTAAGTTTTTAACCCCCTCTATCCACTCCAAAGCCATTTCTCATGCTATCATAAAGTTTTATAAGGTTTTAACCCCCTCTTTCCGCTTCCAAACCTCATTTCATGTGTTAAACTCCCCATTAGCCCTCGTAGCCCTTTTTCTTCCCTCTAAGATGCGAATTAATTCTTTTTAATTAAAATTAAGGCATGGATAGTTTAGTTACATGGATATGAGTATGGTAGATAGATCATAGGATAGGTAGAGTGAATTTAGTCATTTGGCCAAGTTAAGTGTGGTTTAGAATTATTTTCCTTTCCGCTATTTGTTTTCTGTAAATTATATTAGTTCCATTCTTGGCATTCCTTTTCAACAATTTAGTTCAGTTTCCTTTCTGTCATTGCCTTCTAGCAATTCACTTTCTAGTTGTTCTCATAATTTAAGAAATAACACCCTTTAGTGAAGCAGAAGAGGATGACATGAAAATATTGCATTTTCTATGTATATAACACTATCACCTCAAAGTTTATACGAACCCCTGGTTGATAAATTAAAGTTTGCTACCCCTGGGAGTTGCAACACTCTTGGTGCAATATAAGGGCTCACCACTTTTTGGCACTGTTGCTGGGAAGGTGTCTAGTAGATATTTTGATTTTGTTTTAGCATTATTTTCTGCTTTCCTTTCTTTTCATGTCACTTCAGAAATATTGAAAAAGTACAAAAAAGATATTATTTTCATGCCTTGTAGGACTAGGAATACTCAAAGACAAACCTTACCTAAAACCCCCACATCACCTCCTAGCCACCCTTCACTCTTATTTAGTGGCAGTGAGATTGAACCCCCTATAGGAGAGACTTATGAATATTTTTAGGATCCTATTGGGGAAGAAGAAGAAGAACTTTTTTGAACTAAGGGACCTTCTTCACCTATCTAATCATGGCTGGGACCCAAAGAGCCTTTCCCATAAGAGAGGCAGATGGGGACACTAAGATGAAAAACATTAGCCCCTCAGCTCTTCCACACTTCCATGGAATTACCTCTGAGGAACTGACACATTTATGTTTGAATTTTCCGTTTTCTGTAGGACTTATGACTACACCTCTGATGATCAGAAGTTAAAGCTATTCCCATCCACCCTTAAGGATGCAACCTTGCGTTGGTTCATGGGTCTGCTTGGGGATATCATCACTACCTAGGAACAGATGGAAGAGACCTTCAACAACAAGTACAAAGAATACTGTAGGTCCAAGGAAAAGAAGGTTATATATTTAGGATGACTCTAGGGCCTGATGAATCCCTAGAAGATTATGAAGAGAGGTTTCAATTGAACTATAAGAGAGCCAACTGTACTCTTGATCCTGACTCACTTAAACTTGTAATTCTTTGAGGGATCAATGAAGAGATGATAGAAACCTTGAATATGTTATCAGGAGGAGATATCTACCAACAACCCTATGAAACAATCAAAACTGTCTTTTGGAACCATTCTAGGGCATTTAGGAAGAAGGCCAGAGCTAGCCAAAGTACATCCAATACCCCTTCCTTTTCCACCTTCATAAAACCTGACAATGGAAACATGCTAGAGGACTTCAAGAGTGACATGCTGCACACCTTTGCTTTGCAAATGGACACAATGCAGGTCAAATGGAAGAAAGAGGAAGCCGAGAGAGCCCCGACCATATTTTGTCCTAGATGTACCAGGAAGCACCCAAGAAATGAATGTCCACTGAATGTCATAGAGGTTTTCTTAGTCTGTGAAGAGAATCATGCCACAGATAAGTGTCCTTCCTTACCTCGACTTAAAGTTGTATATCAAGGTGGGGAAATAATGCCAGAGCGACTCTGTTTCATCAACCAGAGAAGGCCTCAAGGCCCTCGACCATATCAACAAGGTATGAAAAGTGCACCTTACTCTTACTATTACAACCATTAGAGTGCACCCATGCAACCTTGGTACACCCCCACTCCTCCATCCTGGTCTACACCTCCTACTTGGACTTCCAACCCTTCATATAATTCTTAGCCAGTAAACCAACCATTTCAGCAATATGTTCCACAACAACCTCAGTGGAAAAATCCATCCCAAGGGTAGAGGCCTCAAAAAAATCAACTACCTGCTCTAATGCCTCTACCCCAACCTAAACCTTAGCTTACTCATGCTTCTCCACCTAGGCTACCTATACCTACACAGCCCAATCCGAACCCGAACAACATACAAGCACAACAGGCTCCGAGTGGAGAAACATCCCATCCAACTTATGATGTGGAGATACAGGAGGTTAATCTTAGGTCGAGAAGAGTACTCCCAGACAACCGTCCCCCATATCCACCTGTAGAGGTTGAGGAGGAAAAGGAAGAAGATAACACTTAGATCCAAAAACCTCCTTTTCTCAAGCGCTTGATCCACCCTAGTCAGCACACCCTAGAGGAGACTGAACTCCTGGGAGAATTGGAAAATTTGTGTTTAAAGATACCACTTCTCCAGGCCAATAAGGATGTCCCTATCTACAATAGGCTCATCAAATAAAAGTGCTTCAAGAAACCTGGAAGGAGGAAGATAGATACCCCCACCATCAATGTGGTAGGATAATTGTCTGACCTGATGCTGGGTAAGGTGATATTTCCAAAATACCTGGACCTTGGTAGTCCAATTGTTGATGTACATATAGATGGTGTCGTAGTCCCCAAAACTCTAATTGATTTAGGAGCTACCATCAATATCATGACCAAGGAAACTATGTTGAAACTCAATCTCCAAGGGACTTTGAGGAAAACCACAATAGTTCTGCAACTTGCAGATCGGTCCACAGTAACTACGAAAGGAATTGTTGAGGATGTTATGGTTACCATTGAATCTTGGGAGTATCCTACATATTTCCTGGTCCTGTAGACAAAAAAAAAGTTTAATAGTTATCCTCTCATATTAGGGAGACCTTGGTTAGCCACTGCAGATGCTTATATTAGTTGTTGGGTCGGAACCATGACTATTAAAAATGGGCCTTTTTCTAAACAACTAATGTTATATCCTCCAGCCCAACCTTCAATTGATCATGATCTCCCTATATGGTTGGAGGATGAAGAAGATGAGTTATATAATACTTCCCCTATGTGTTCCATAGATGCTATTCTTAGAGGGGGGTAGCTTGATGAAGTTGAACTCATCGACCATGCCATTCAAAACCAATCCTACACTAACACTCCTCTCGAAACCTTAGTTAAAGAGTATGAAAGCCAACCTTGGATGGAAGTGCACTCAGTTGAGACAAACTATGAAACCACCAAGGCTATTGAGTTTGGCCCATCCAAATCTCTGAAAATCAACCCAAAACTCTCGAATGAAGAAGAGAAGCAACTATGCCATCTTTTGAAAGAAAATATTGAAGCATTTTCTTGGGATTATAAAGACATGAAAGGGGTGCATCCTTCAGTATGCAGACATCACATTTACATCAAAGAAGGATGCAAGCTCGTGAGACAACCCAAAATAAGGATGAACCCGACTCTGAAGGAGATAGTCAAATAAGAGCTGCAGAAACTATTGGATGCAAGGTTCATATATCCTATATTCGACAATGAGTGGGTATCTCCTCTTGTCCTAGTCACAAAGAAGAATGGGAAGTGGCGAATTTGTGTTGATTATCAAGAACTTAACAAAGCCACCAAGAAAGACCATTTCCCTTTGCCCTTTATAGACCAAGTCTTGGATGGCCTTGCAGGGAAGAAGTTATTTTCATTCTTAGATGGGTTCAGTGGGTACAATCAGATTTAAATTAGCCCCGAAGACCAAGATAAGACCACTTTCACCTGCCCCTGGGGCACTTTTTCTTATAGAGTCCTACCCTTTGGGTTATGCAATGCCCCAACCAACTTCCAAAGGGATTTCCTGAGCCTCTTTTTTGAGTTATTCCACGACTCTGTCGAAATCTACACGGATGATTTCACACCATATGGGGATGGCTTCCAAGAATCTCTCTCCAATTTGGGTAAGGTACTAAGAAGGTGCATTGAGATGCATCTCTCCTTGAGCCCAGAAAAGTGTGAATTCCTGAAGAAATAAGGGGTGGTATTAGGACATTCCATATCCCAAGTAGGAATATAGGTAGACCCGAACAAAATCAGTACCATCAAAAGGGTACCTGCTCCTTAAAAATAGAAAGATGTCAGGAGTTTCTTAGGCTTAGCTTGTTACTATACAAGGTTCATCAAAGATTTTAGCAAGATGGATTCTTCATTATTTGGGTTATTGGCCAAGGATTCTGATTTTCTTTGGTCTGACCCTTGTCAAGAGGCTTTCGAGCTCATTAAGAAACAATTGACTACTACCCCCATCCTCTAAGGTACAAATTGGAGGCTGCCTTTCCACATCCACACTGATGCATCTGACACAGATGTAGGGGCAGCATTAGGACAATTAGAGGACAAAATCCCTTATTCCATTTATTTCATCAACAATAATTTGTCCAAAGCCAAGTTGAATTATAATTTTATTGAGAAGGAGATGTTGGCCATTGTTAATGAATTGAACAAATTCAGGAATTATGTCACTAGATATCAGACCTTTGGTCACATTGACCATGCATCCATCAAGTATTTAAAGAATAAACTAGATGTTAATGCTAGAATAATTATATGGTTGTTACTTTTGCAGCAATTTGATTTGAGTATTGTTGATAAACTTGTAAAGGAAAATGTTGTTGCAGATTTTTTATCCAGTTTATTTCTCCCTGCAGGTGAATAAGGAATGGTGGATGACCAACTACCAGATGAAAACCTCTTTTCCATATCAACATTCTCACCATGGTTTGATGATATAGCCAAATACTTGGTTGTTAGAAGACTCCCTCCTAATATTTCATTCAGGGAGAGGAGTAGAATGATCATCAAAAGTGCCCTGTTCACATGGATTGGGGGGAATCTCTTCAAGCTTGGCCCTGATCAAATCCTACGAATATGTGTGAGCAAGGAAGAAGTTTTTGATATCCTCTCTGAATGTCATGAAAACCCATGTGGAGGCCACTTTTCTGCAAAGAGAACTGCTTACAAGGTTTTTCAGGTAGGTTACTATTGGCCTACCCTTCACCAAGATTCCAGAAGATACACCAACATGTGTGACTAGTGCCAAAGGATGGGGAAAACCACACAAAGGGATGGAATGCCTTTACACCCTCAAGTGGCTCTTGAGCCATTTGAAAAGTGGGGCATGGACTTTGTTGGACCCATTGATCCACCATCCGGACAAAAGAAGTATATCATAGTCTGCACTGATTACCTGCCAAAGTGGGTTGAAGCAAAAGTAGTGAAGGTAGAAACCAAAGAAAAAGTAGCAGAATTTCTGAGGGAGAATGTGTTTTACAAATTTGGATATCCCAGAGAAATAGTCACTGATCAGGGAGCACAATTCCCCTCTCACCTCATTGGGAATCTTTTGAGGAAGCACAAGATTAAGCATAGAACTTCTAATTCCTATCACCCTCACGCAAATGACCAAGTAGAAGTAACTAACAAAGTTTAGAGAGAATCCTCACCAAGGTTGTGAGAAGCAGCATAAAATATTGGGTAGACAGATTAGTAGAAGCTACTTGGGCCTACAGCACTACTTGGAACACCACAACAGGATTCACTCCTTATGAACTAGTCTATGGTAAGAAAGCTCTAATTTTAGTTGAGTTTGAATTCAATACTTTAAGAATGGAATATGAATTAAATATAGATCTAAAAAATTCCCAAAAAGGGAGGTTTCTGCAACTAAACAGATTGGATGAGTTCAGAATGCAAGCATTTCTTCACACAGAGGTAGTTCAGCTACAAAGGAAGGTATGAAATGACAAGAAAATCAAAGGAAAGACCTTCCAAGAAGGATATTGGATACTATTGTATGACTCAAGGTTTAAAGAATTCAAAGGAAAGCTGATGACAAGATGTATGGGGCGTTACATTGTGGAGAAATGTTTTTATAATGGCACAGTTCAAATCAGAACCATAGATGAGTAAGGAATCCCCTTGCTTGTCAATGGTCACTGACTTAAAATTTACAAGAAGCCTTTGTCAAGGGCAGAGTTCATCAATTCAATAAGAAGAGAGGTGTATGTGATGGGAAAATCCATAGTTTCCCGCACCTCGTGAAAGAAAAAAAATAAAAAAAGAATAAGCTTGTGGGTTGAAAACCTCGATGGAGGAAACTCACTTGCTCAAAAAAAAGAGAGAAAAAAAAAGATCCATGGGTGAAAACCTCTCTGAGGTGCCCAAGGCAAGTCTGTGGGTTGAAAACCTCGATGGAGGAATCCCACTTTCTTTCATATCTCTCTCTCTCTCTCTCTCTCTATATATATATATATATATATATATATATATATATATATATATATATATATATATATATATACATACATTTGCATTTCTGCATTTTCTGTGTCTGCTGTTATGCAGGTTGTTAATGGTTTTTGGAAACACAGGGAAGCATTCATCTTCATTTCCCTTCTTCTATCTTTTTATCCATCCCATAATTCACTCCATTCATCTTCATAACTTCCTCCATCACCTCCATACACCACACTCCTCCACTCCTGAGCACAGTATAGCAAGATAAGCAACACATAAACAGAGAAGTTCCTTCAAAAAAAATAAGAAGGGTTGTTCATGGACTGCCAAGAAGAAAAACAAGGGCAGCTGCATAACCGACTACAGGAGAACGAGAATGCCACCCATGGCATATCAAGCACGCCATGCGACATCCACAACAGAGAGAAGCAACATACAATCATTAGCAGCTCGTTCAGGAGGCTTCTCATTCAGAAAGCTGCTCACTCAGAGAATATGAATATGATGAAGAACACAACATTTAAAAATTCTTGTCTCAAACCTCTAGCTCCTACAATCGCTTGGGAAACAACAGGTAAACTCAGGTATAAGCTCTCACCCCTTGCTACGCATTCATTATAGCCAACAATAATTAATTTGTAGACTTAGAGTTTAAGGGGCATAAAGGTGGCCAGTTAACTCGGCCACCATTGTGAGGTATGACTGTAACAAAACTGGGAGTACACACCACTTGGGCATGCAAAAGAAAAAAATTAAAGCAATGTAGTAGAGGATAATGAGGGGAGGAAAATGCACAGTCCATCCTGAACTAACAGGGAGGATGAACCAATTGTCTACGATAGAACTGGAGCTGAGTGGATTTATATTGACACTCCAAATTCAGTTGCGTCATCTAATAAAAGGAGATGTTGTCTCATCCAAACCAGTGAATTGAAAATTTTTAGAGGAAGAGGACCGACGGAAGCACGCAATTTTAAAATGTTGTGTAACCAGCTCCAAAAATAGAAGAAAATAGATATCAACGCCTTATAAATAAGCCACTTCGAGGGGGCAACCTCCAATACATTACATAAATGAACAATTCTTGGATGATACAATTTACAAAACCTCCTTTCTATATATAGGAGTCCATGGGGCCATAATGTAATCCTAGTGGGTCACAATGTAATCCTAGCCGACCTAACAATAATAATTTAAGGGCACAATAATAACAATATGGGGGTTACAGGGGTACAATAATAACAATAGGGGGGTTACACTAACAACAATAAGGGACTATACTAGTAATATAGGGACCTAACATGCCCCTCTCCTTCAAAAAAGTGTTGTCCTCAACGCTTGAGTAGCTCTGGGTGCTTCTGTATAAAATTCCCATCCTCCCATGTAGAATCTTCAGTGGGTAAGTTCTTCCACTTGATGAGATACTCTGAAATTGATCGATTCCGTAGCTGTCGAGTTCTTGTTTCCATGACCGCTTCAGGTTCCAATATGATTTTCCTTCCTCATCAAGTTCTGGCAATATTGTTTGAACTGGAAGATTTTCACCTATAACCTTCTTTAAGCATGAAACATGGAAAACTGGATGTACTCGCGAAGAAGCAGGAAGCTCCAATTTGTATGCCATAGTACCAATCTTTTGCAACACCTTGTAAGGACCACAGTACTTTGGCGATAATTTATTATCCTTCTTTGCTTGCTTGAGGGACATTTGTTTGTATGGTTGTAGCCGTAAAAATACCCAATCTCCTACATCAAAGCTTCTCTCGCTACGATGTTGATCTGCCTGTTGTTTCATTCGATTTTGTGCCAAATTCAGGTTATCCTTTAAGAGTTGGAGAACTTCTTGTTGATGCTCGATGTGATCTTCCACTGCTTGAACCTTCGAATTTTTTCTTAAAGATGATGTGATGGATGGTGGATGGTATCCATAAAGTGCCATAAATGGGGTCATTTTTGCTGCAGTATGGAAGGAAGTGTTATACCACCATTCAGCAAGAGGTAACCACTTGACCCATTGTGTTTGTTTATTAGATACAAAACAACAAAGATATCCTTCCAAACATTTATTTACTATCTCAGTTTGACCATCAGATTGAGGATGATAAGATGAGCTATGAGCTAATTGAGTACCCAAACAAGAAAATAACTCCGTCAAAAAATTTCCAGTAAAAATGGGATCTCTATCGCTCACAATAACCTTTGGGCTTCCATGTAGCTTTTGAATTCTGTCCACAAATGTAGTAGCAACTGTACTTGCTTTAAATGGATGAGATAATGCACAAAAGTGTGCATACTTGGTAAGTCTATCAACTACCACCATGATGACATTCTTTCCTTCGGACTTAGGTAAACCTGTGATAAAATCCATTGAAATATCCTCCCAACGTTGACTTGGAATAGATAAAGGTTGTAGAAGTCCCGGGGTCTTAATTGTCTCAACTTTATTCTGCTGGCAAACCAAACATTCTGTCACAAACTTTTGAATATCAGATTTAAGGCCATCCCAAAAAACATCTTTCTTCACCCTGTGGTAAGTTTTTAAAAATCCCGAGTGTCCTCCTAAAGGAGAAGTGTGCAATTCTAGAAGAATTTTTTGTTTTAGTTGGGAATTCTTACAAAGATATAGGTGATATTTGTACCATAAGGAATCATTTTTCCAAATAAATGTATCAGATGTACTAGGATCTTGCTGCAACTTTTGAATGAGTGTCCATACATCTTTGTCCCTCTTCCATTCATCTCTTTATTCGGTTATCCAATCTGGTTGGATAATAGAAATGGAACAAAGCAATGCTTCCACCTCTTCATTCTTTCTTGAGAGTGCATATGAAACAACATTAAGCTTTCATTTTTTATAGATTATTTCAAAGTCATAACCCAACATCTTTGTGACCCATTTTTGCTGCTCTTCTGAAGATATTCTTTGTTCCAAAAAGTGTTTAAGACTATCATGATCCGTTTTTACCTTGAAGTGTCTTCCCATTAGGTAAGTTCGCCATTTCTTTAGTGCATGCAGTATTGCTAACATTTCCTTCTCATAAATAGGTTTTTGTTAATACTTTCCTTTGATTGGACGACTTTCAAAAGCATTGGGTCTTCCTTCCTGCATTAAAATAGCATCAATTCCATTTCCTTAGGCATCACATTCCACGATAAAGGTTTTTGTGAAGTCTGGCGTAGCTAAGACCGGTGCTAGGCACATTGCCTCTTTAAGATGTTCAAAGGCCTTAGTTGCTTCAGGAGTCCATGAAAATGCATCTTTCTCCAATAATGTTGTTAGAGGTGCTGCTATTCTCCCATAATTCTTAACAAACTTGCGATAATACCCTATTAACCCGAGAAATCCTCGCAACTGCTTTATGGTTGTGGGGACTTTCCATTCCTTAATGGCTTTAATTTTGTTAGGTCTACTTTAACACCCTCGTGAGATACAATATGACCCAGATATTCCACCTCTTGTACTCCAAAGAAACATTTGGATGTTTTTGCATATAATTGTTTCTCCTGCAATAGTTTGAGCACCCTGTCCACATGTTCAACATGATCCTTCCAAGACCTGCTGTAGATTAGTATATCATCAAAAAATACTAGCACAAATTTTCTAAGGAAGGGTTTGAAAATGGAATTCATCAACCCTTGAAATGTAGAAGGTGCATTGGTAAGTCCAAAAGGCATGACCAAAAATTCATAATGACCTTCATGAGTTCGAAATGCTGTTTTTGGAATATCTTCGGTCTTCATTCTAATTTGATGATATCCTGAACGAAGATCCAACTTGGTAAAATAAATTGCTCCATGCAATTCATCCAATAATTCATCAATCACAGGAATGGGAAATTTATCTTTAATGGTGAGCTTATTGAGCTCCCTATAATCCGGACACATTCACCATGATCCATCCTTCTTGTGTACCAATACTACGGGAGCAGAGAAAGAACTTTGACTAGGTTGAATTATACCCGCCTCTAACATTTCTGCAATCATACGTTCAATTTCGCTCTTTTGGAAATAAGGATATCTATAAGGCCTGATGTTTGGAGGAACACTTCCTGGAATCAAATGAATAGCATGATCATGATCACGAATAGGTGGGAGTCCTTTGGGAGTTTCAAACACCTTGGAATGATTGTCCAAGACTTGTTGGAGATCTGCAGAAATAGATGATTTTGATGTTGGAACTTCTAGTGAGCATAATTGTGCAGTTACGCCTCGCTGTTCTTTCTTTAGAAGCTTTGTCATGACATTAGAGCTTATTATTCTTCCTGGCTTCCCCGCAATACCCCGTAATTCGACTTCCTTTCCTTCTGAAAAAAATTTCAAGAAAAGTTCTTGAAAATTAAAAGCTACCGTCCCCAAAGATTGTAACCATTGTACTCCTAGTACAACATAAGCACCTCCCATAGGAATGGCAAGCATTGGACTAGTCAATACATATTCCCCCATGGTTAGCTTGATATTATGGCATTTTCCAGAGCAATTTATAGTTCCTCCATTTGCAACCATCACTTGACATTTGGGTGCTGGGTATAGGAAACAATTTAATTCCTTGGCTACCTTACAATGAATAAAATTATGGGTGCTACCTGAATCAATCAACACTATTACCTTTTTCTTCTTGATTTGTCCTTGTATCGTGAGAGTTTGAGGAGTGGTAATTCCTGCCAGTGCATTACACGATATGGTCGGATTCATTTCTTCCTCTTCTAGGGTTGGTTCCTGGTGTATATCCTCTTATTGTTCATTTTCTTCTTCCTCTTCACAATCTATGTAAAATAATTTCTTCTCAGCACACTTATGACCTTTAGTGTATTTTCTATCACAACTGTAGCAAAGCCCTTTTGCTCTTTTTTCTTCCAATTTTTGTGGTGTCAACCTTGCAGGTTGTGGAAATCTAGGAGTAGCAACACTTCCCTCTTTATAGAAGTGAGTGGTAGGTTTCCTTGTCGCCATAATTTTACATTCAATTTTTCTTGCCAACCTGAATGCCTTCTCCGATGAATCAGGTTCCAAAACGTGAACTTCATGTTGGATGTTATCCTTTAAAGTACCTATGAAGAGATCAATCCTGTGTTCCTCTGGAATATCAGTTACCCTTATATTCAATTTTTGGAAGTCCTCAATGTGCTGCCCCACTAAGCCCTTTTGTTTGAGATTTATCAATTGGCTAAAGAAGGTGTTGCTCTTTGTATCCTCATAATGTGCTATCATTTCCTCCGTAAAAATTGACCAAGTGACAATTTTTTTATGGGAGCAAAGCCATCGATACCATACAAATGTGTTTTGTTCTAAATGTAAAGTTGCAATGCGTACCTTTTGTGTGTTTTGCACGTTATGGAGATCAAAATATTGCTCCATCTATAGTATCCATGTTACAGGATCCTTTCCATCAAACTTCCTCATCTCCATTTTGGAATATGGTGGTTATTCTTGCCAACATTAGAGTTTATGAAATCATGATTAACATGTATTTTGTTCTCATCATGAGTTTCTTCTACTATCTTTTCACCATTATGAAACATTTCTTGTATCAACTTTGTCAAACCTTCCATGTCTACTTTTAGATCCTTCTTCATGTTTTCCATGTTGTCTTTCATGTTTTCATCGATCTTAGCTTCCATGTCATCAATCTTAGCTTCCATGCCCACTTCCATGCCATCCATCTTAGCTTCCAAACCATTCATCTTAGCTTCCACGCCTTTCTTCAAACCATCCATCTTAGTTTCCATGCCTTTTTTCAAAACTTCCATTTCATTTTTTATTGTTCTTTGCGAGAGCGAAATTTGTTGCACTTGCTCTTGTAATTTTGATATGTCATGTTGCCATTCTTCGTCTTCATGGGTCACAGTAGAGCCTTATAAAGGCTTAATGTGAGTTGAATTATTTTTAGGGGCCATTTTAGAATCCAATACTGATATCTATTCTACAATATTCCCTTGGAATCAATTGAACTCGATTATTCAAACAAGACTTATGCAATTCGGAAAAAAATACACACCTTTTACTTGCTTTTGAGGAGCTCTGTATTGAAAATGAATTATCTCTGTAATTGAGAATATTAAATATCTGAAATTCACTGCTGTAGTAGCCTTCTGAAGTGTCTTTCAAATGCCACAGGTCTGATCTGATTTGGATTCTTCAAGACAAAGTTATTTCGAATCTCCCACAATGACCCAATTTTGGACTGGTTCAGTAGAGCGAACTTGTACGACTTGCCACGTGTCACTGTTTCGTCCTTAGTCTCTGAAATTGATAGCCAAGAAACTAAAATCCATGTAATTGCAACCAATTTTTACGGAACTCCAATCCGATGTTCAGAGAGAGAGTTATTGAACTTTTCCCACGATCACCTCTTTGAGATGAAATTCAGGAGCTTGAAAAAGCACTACCTTCCACAGATCATATCTCCAAAAATATTACGAACCAAGCTCTAAATTTTTTGAAGAATTTCCTTAGGATTTCAGCTTCACACCATATGAATTTTAGATTCTGAACCTTCGTAGAAAAAGTTTTATAGCGCAAATGCCACGATGACCTTTTTAGGAGATTGAAAAAAGACCTAACTTCCACAGATCATATCTCCGAAAATATTGTGAACCAAGCTCTGAAATTTTTAGAAAAACTTCCTCAAGATTTCAGCTTCACACCCTAAAAATTTCAGCTTCTGAAACTTCGTAGAAAAAAATTTATAACGAAAATTCCACGATGACCTGTTTGGAGCAGCGAAACCCTAGAATCCAAAGCTCTGATACCAAAAGTTGTGTAACCAGCTCCAAAAATAGAAGAAAAGAGATATCAACGCCTTAGAAATAAGCCACTTCGAGGGGGAAACCTCCAATACATTACATGAATGAACAATTCTTGGATGATACAATCTACAAAACCTCCTTTCTATATATAGGAGTCCATGGGGCCATAATGTAATCCTAGTGGGCCACAATGTAATCCTAGCCGACCTAACAATAATAATTTAAGGGCACAATAATAACAAAATGGGGGTTACAAGGGTACAATAATAACAATAAGGGGGTTACACTAACAATAATAAGGGACAATAATAGTGACATAGGGACCTAACATTCTCATTCAGCAAGGTGCTCACTCAGAGAATAGGAATATGATGAAGAACACAACATTTAAAAATTCTTGTCTCAAACCTCTAGCTCCTGCAATCGCCTGGGAAACAACAGGTTAACTCAGGTATAAGCTCTCACCCCTTGCTACGCATTCATTATAGCCAACAAAAATTAATTTGTAGACTTAGAGTTTAAGGGGCATAAAGGTGGCCAGTTAACTCGGCCACCATTGTGAGGTATGACTGTAACAAAACTGGGAATACATGCCACTTGGCCATGCAAAAGAAAAAATTTAAATCAATGGATTAGAGGAGAATGAGGGGAGGAAAATGCACAGTCCATCCTGAACTAACAGGGAGGATGAACCAATTGTCTACGATAGAACTAGAGCTGAGTGGATTTATATTGACACTCCAAATTCAGTTGTGTCATCTAATAAAAGGAGATGTTGTCTCATCCAAACCAGTGAATTGACAATTTTTAGAGGAAGAGGACCGATGGAAGCACGCAATGCTTGAAGAAGAAGAAGAAGAACCAGAAAGAAGAAGAGGAAGAACCAGAAGAAACAAGAAGAACCTTAAGAAGAGGAGGAATATCTAGTAGAAACAAGATGGACCAGAAGAAGAAGAGAGAGAGACCAAGGGCCAAAGAAAAACAAAAGAGATGGCCATAGAATTCATAGAGATAACAGAAAGTGGGCGAGACACAGACTCACAACCTAGCGTCACATCCCCTCACTACAAAAAGATAACTATCACCATGGCTCCTCTTAGTGCAAAAAGAAAAAAGAAGACCTCTAGGTATTCTGGAACTGACAAGAATCAGAGAAAGCCAAAAACTTCTCCCATAAGCCCGATCATCATTGAAGAATCACCAAGGGGGGAGGAAAGAATTGAAGAAATGTTTCTGAATGAGCTGCTACATAAGGAACAGGCATAGAATGTCGCGCTAAAGGAGCAATTGCAGCAAAACTAGGAGCAAGTAACCACCATGGCAGACTTATGCATAGAATCCCTTCAACACAGATTCCCCTCTGACTCATATGCGGTGTAACTCAAAGAACAATGAATTCTATTTCAAATCAACACTCTAGCCTCCCATGGATCACTCCCTTTAAAATATTGTAGCCAATTCATGAAGTTCTACAAGCAAGCCAACATAGCTAACTAGGCAAAGATGGTAGATATTTATACGCATAACTTTGTGCTCACAAATCTGGAGATTTGGGACCCCAATCCTACAATGGGGGATATGTAGTTAATGGCTCTAGCATCTTGGATGGTGAATGAGGACAATAGAGCCAAAGAGATATGGAAGGTCATGGGAAGAAGAAATAGGTAACCCTTATATCTCAAACCAAAAGTGTTCAACCCAAGAGGAGTCATCCTTAACCATCGAGAGATTGAAAAGGACCTTGTACTGATTGAAATCTACCTTCAGACTCAAAACTAGGTGATAGGCCACTTTGATGATGTTTCTAGGCAGATAGAAAATGAGTGCATTATGGCCAGCCATAGGATATGGAACAACCTCCCACAGAACCTCAATAACAAGGAGTATCATACTCTAGAGAGACTGAGGGGTGCATTGGAAAGGGCACCATTATACAAGAGGGCCATGCAGGCCAAAAATATCCGATGGTTGGGACTAAATCTCAGCCCACTTTTGCTGTTGGGGTTGAATGATGAAGAGGACATAGATGCACAATATAGAGAATGGGAGAATGCAAAAAATAATGACGGATTTTACCCTCTTGGGGAAATCCCACACTTCTTCCTTAGGAAATCAGGGGGGCTGTCAAAGATGTGAAGGAAATGGAGGAGGAGGATCAGTTGCTCAGTGGATGAGAAACCATTCAGTAGGGGGGTGATGATGAGCTCCATCATTAGACATATTTGGAGGGGTTAATAGTCATATTTTTTCCTTCTTAGATCTCTTTTTCTTGAATTTTTATTATTATTTGGGTTTATGATGCTAGTATAGGTGGTGATCAAGGATAACATACTCTAAGTGCCTAATATAAGGTTGAGTGCAGAAAATCATGATTTATTAAGAATTTTTATAAATATTTTATCACAAAGACTTGGAGAAGACAACAAGGAGAAATTATAGGATGATTGCCCACCCTCAAAGGCAGCCAAAGGATCCCAAAGATTCTCTCCAACAATTAGAATTCCAAAAGTAGCCAAAGTATCCCCAAGGATTCTCTCCAGCAATTTGAATTCCAGAGGCAGCCGAGTCACTCAAAGAGGAGAGCACTCAATCTTGGTTTACTTGGAGTCCAGTGGACTCAATCACCATTTTCTAGGGAGCTGTTGGTAGCTACCCTGTAGAATAAATAGAGCAGAGTTAGAGCTAGGAAGAGTTAGTCTATCCTAGTCTCGATTCCATTCAAAATTATTGTTGTGAACTATTGAAGCTTTTTGTTTTATTCAGGGATCGAAACTTTCAAAGATGTTTGTAGTTATTATTTTATGAAATGAGCAGACTGATTTCATTTGATTGATTTAAGTTTAGAGGGCTAGGCTCGCGGGTTAGAGCCAAATCCATGTGCCTCAGATTTTTTGCTGTTATTATCTTTTCGTTTCTATCATTTAGCTAGTTTTTCTTCTGTCATTTAAGTTAGATCTACTTCTGATAAGTTTCATTGCCATTTAGCTTTTGTGCTGTTGTAGTTTTAATTGCTTATGCATAGTGAAATGGAGCAAAAAATCCAAAAATGTGGTCAATTCCCCCCCCCTCATCTCTATCAATAGAGTTTGAGTAGGGGCAGACCTTCCTGTAAGGTCCCACCTTACCCACCATCAATAATATAGAGAAATAGAGGTCACATAATCACTAATACTCATTTGCAAAAAATCCTAAATAATTAGTCACTGTAAAATTATTTCCAACAACAAGCCATTTTTTATGAAAGGTTTAGATAATACAAGAAACAAATTTATTATTCTCTATTCACACTTCAACACATTATTAAATTCATTTTCATATTCATACCAAAAACTTGCAGACATAGGAATCTACACCCATTAAATAGTCTATTGAAGCTACACCCATTAAATAGTCAATTTATAATTTCGAGTACATAAAAACGATAGTCACTAAGACTTTTACACTAACAATTTATATGCACCAAAGCTACATCCATTCAGGACTTTTTACAAACACTTTGAAAACATGCAATCTATAGTTATTGAGGCCTTATAACAAAGACTTTGCAAGCATGCAATCAAAAGTCATTGAGGCATTTTGTCAAACACTTGGCAACAATGAATTTAAGGTTCTTCAACATATTTATCTCCTAAAATTCATAAATAGAAAATTTAAATGTTTGCATCTTAAAACAGGGACTAAATAATCTTAGTCGTTCATCAAAGACTCAACAACAAGCACACAAAACTCACAACAACGATTTGCAAAATCGCCTAGATTTCCGATCTAGGTTCTGAAAAAGTATTTTTTTTGGAATTAAATAAGGGGTTACAAGTCCATTAGGCACAAATACCCCCTGATGTTAGGCTAAATTGAACGCAAACCGCCTAGGAGTGCGATTTTTAAAACAACAAAAAATTGTATCCTTAATGTTTCATTTATGACTTTTGTCAAGCATATGGAATGAAAACTTTCAACTACATCACTACATGAGGAAAAAAACCCATAGTTATGCTACTAAGATATGCTCATTGAATTCACACATTTCTAAATCCACCATCTGAGTTCTTGAAACATTTTACAACCCACAAGCTAATTCATTTGACATGATTTGACAAGCTTATTGCACCCATTGCTATAATTTGACAAACACATGGCAACCCTGAATGGTACAATCATTAAGGCTTTTTGTCAAAATTCTGATAGTACTATTACACCAACTTTAATAGCAAAAGATTGAATTGTTGATAAGAATATGAAACATAAGCCATAACTGAAATTTACCTCAAACTTACCTCAAGCATTTGATCCTCCAATCCATAGTTTAGTTGCCATTATTTTTGCATTTTTTTAAGGGTTGATTCTGTAATTCCTCCAGGTATATTTTGGGTACATGTCCATTTTATTACTTTTGGTGTAAGCTGCAAGTTAGCACTTATTCATGCATAAATAAATTGATAGCATTACTCATTCACGGATTTTGTCAAACAATTTGCAAAATATCCCGAAACCCTTTCTAAAACATGCATCTAATTACTTGAAACAAAACCATAAATCGTGAAACACTTACCCAAGTCCTTTAGAATTTATTTATTGCAATTACCTTCAACAATATTTGGCTTTCCTTTCTCAAATTCTACAATACCAAGATTAGTACCAAAAACTGCACCAATAACAACTCCAATACTGAGATCTAAACATCCATACATATAGACTGATCTAGTCTTAATTTTTGACTAATCAATAATATTATAGATAACATAAGCTTAAATCAAAATTATATGCTTACAAAAATTTAAATTTCTAATTTTATTTTATGCTAAAGATATACTATAATTTTAGGATAGTGGAAATTATACCTGAAGAGATATTCAACTCCAATTGTTGAGAATATGATCCACCTTTGATCCCTTAACCAACTCATTTGAACCATCCGGTTTTCCACCCAACCATATCCAGGGATAACTCCTCCCCTTGGAACCCCCGAGTTGTAAAAGCTCACAAATAGTACCATAATATAGCAGTAGGGAGAAATCCAAGGTAAGTTGAGGAAGATAAGTTTCAATTCCTCCAAATACCACTCATGGAAAGTTGCACCATGTATAGATACTTAGTAATTTAGTTTAGGGATTTCAAATTCATTTCAAAAGAAATTGGCTACTCTCCAAGTCCCTCCCTCTCATAATTTTTTTTTCAAATCTCTCCAACTCTTGGTATCACCATGCACCACCCCCAAGTGAGAATTCATGAGACACATATATAGGAGAGCAAAAAATTCTTGTAATAAAGTAGGAGTAATATGCATGCCTTGTATTCCATTTAGATGAGTGTAACTCATGCCATTAAGGAGAGGTATGCATGCCTTAATTAAGGAAAGTGTAACATATGAATTAAAGAGAGTGTAAGAGGAATCTTTTATAACATGTATTTAATGAGTGTAAGAAGAATATGCCATTCTTTGATGATTGCATAAAATAGTGTAATTATTATTAAAAGAGAGAGAGAGAGTTACATAGAGCCATGAGAATCATCAAGGAGAGAGGTGTGAAGTGATTGAGGAGATATAATTCCCTTTTAATAATAATATCATAGTCTCATAAAATATAATAATAATATTAATAAGATTGAGGATTAAGTCGAGATTGAAATATTACAATTGAATAATCACAAATTAAGTGATTTTCCTTCAAGTGTCTTCTTACCATTGATTGGAGGTGATTTACTATTTTGGAAAGTCATACTTGAAATGAGTAGACATGATTCTATTTTTGGTATCCCAAATAAA